>JAQQAC010003639.1:5057627-5140647 GCA_029783875.1 Phataginus tricuspis | reverse complement strand
GGGACAAGAGGCCCGAGGAGCCCATGAGGCGGGACAAGAGGCCCGAGTGGGGCTAGGATGCTGTTGACTGACATCGGAGTAGGCCTTTCACATCCGAGTCCTCTCCCTCCTCTGGCTCAACAATCTGCCCTGGGAGCTGAGGGGTCTTATCACTAGTTTACATACGGGGACTGGGGTCTCAGAGCAGGTGAGAGACTTACTGCCTGTAAGTGCTGGCACCAGATCATCTGTCTCCTATTCTGACAGGGATTTCGGTAAAGTGGATTTGCAGGGAGGGAGAGGGCAGAAGAGCCTAAGGCAGACTTCCCTGGTTCATCCTGTTGGCCAGGACTGGACGTAGTCAGGGGCCCTGGCTGCACACTCGGTCTGACCCAGTCAGCATTCCGGCTCTTGTTCTCCCACAGGTGATGCTGACAGGCTCTGAGGGAGCCATGCCGTGGAAAGGCCGGCTCAGAGCCCCCAGCAAACAGGCCCTGGATACGAAGAGCCGGAGTGACAGTGTGTTGAATCAGCATAAAAAGGAACACGTGGATGGCGTCCATCCTAAAGAAATGCCAGCGTGTGTGCAGAGCTGCACAGCCAAGGCCATTCATGACAGCCTTGGTTCTGGAACACTGGAAACAGCCCCAGACTCTGTCAGCTGGGGGACGGCTAAATACACTGGGCAGAGGCCCCCAGGCAGAAACATCTCTGATCTATGCTCTTAGAAGAGAAGAACAAGTTGCAGAAAAATCTGTATCGTATGCTCCCCTTCATGTAACAACCCCCTCCCCAAACTATATGTCCTAAGAGCCTATACAGCAGGTATCTATAAACTGTCTGGAAAGAGAGACAATTGAGTACAGTAGTTACCACTGGGGAAGGCAGTGAAGGACATGGTCAAATGACATTTGCTTAATCTATATCATTTAAGATAAAAAAAAAGAGAAATATGTGAATAAATGTATTCCCGTATCATTTAAAAGAAGGGTCCAGGGAACACAGACGGAATGTTGGTGCGCTCTTCCATTTGTCACCATGAGCCTCTGTGACGGCTGTTGCATTATCATCCCCATCATGTGGCTGAGAGGTCAAGTGACTTGCTCAGGGTCACAGTGGTAAGAGGGCGAGCCAGGCCTTGAATGTGGTTTGGGCAGGGGGCACATGGCCACCTGGAGAGCTCCCCTGGCCCCTCTGATGGCACTGCTCCCTGGCTGGGCTCAGGCTGACAGCACGACCCCTCTCCGCACCCCTGGTGCCACACTCCTCTGCCCTGCTCCCGACAGGGACCGAATCTCCCCTCCCTCAGGCCGCCCCCCCCCCGCCAGGGCTTCTTTCACCCTCTCGCCAGGGTCAGGCTGGGTGAAGCGCTTGGTCTGAGCAGTGCCTTGGTCCCTGAAGACAGGGGCAGGGGACTGAGGGGAGGCCTGGGAGGCGGACATGGACAGCCCTTTCCCCCAAAGGAGCAATTACCCATCAATCCCTCCTCCTCCTGCTGCCCTCAGAGGAATCCACTCAGCTTGCCGAGGGTTCAGACAAGGCCTCAGGGGAGGCATTAGGGCTGTTTTACTGGCAGAGAGTGGGTGGCTGAACAAAGAAGGTTCTCACTGGATCTTTCAGATTCATGTAAACCACTGAGGCAAAAGATATCTAAACTCTGAATGAAATAAAGTCTAAAATAAAAATCATACCCCTGCCTTGGGTTTGTACAGCCAGTTTTACTTTTCAAAGTGTTTCTCTAACTGTGAGGAAGGTAAGGCACATATCTCAGCCCCCACTAGAAAAAGTGAGGGGTGGGTCTGGGGAAGACTGGAGTCTCTTTCCAGAATCCCTCAGATGCTGTGGGGATGGCCTAGGCCAGTCATGGGGACGCCGGGGACACAGGTCCCTTGTCGGGGCTGGATGGGAGGAACTGCCAACAGCCTAGCTTCAGGATGAGAGGTCGTGAAGGCCTCTCCTGGTCTTCCTGCTGTGGAAGGAGTCAGTCTGGAGGACCTCTCTGGGCCTCTATTTTCCCATCTGTGGAATGGACAGGGAGAGTGGAAAGGATGCTGGACTTAGAGTCAGGAAGAGAGGGCTTTCATCCAGCTTGGTGGTTAACACTGCGTGCATGAGCGTATGTGCGTGCATCTGAATGCGCTCTGTCTCAGTGCAGGGAGGCCCCCGCCAGCTCCAAGGGCTCACAGTCTTGGCCCTCCTTTTCTTCCAAGGACTGAGG
This sequence comes from Phataginus tricuspis, assembly GCA_029783875.1. Taxonomy (NCBI): domain Eukaryota; kingdom Metazoa; phylum Chordata; class Mammalia; order Pholidota; family Manidae; genus Phataginus; species Phataginus tricuspis. The sequence goes on along the minus strand of JAQQAC010003639.1, from coordinate 5,138,450 downwards.
ACAGGTGGCTATGTGCATCCCCCACCATGGTCAGGGGTCAACACCCAGTGTTGGAGGCCCAGCACCTCTACCAACAAATTATCTTCCTATTCAAGCTTCACTCATGCAAACCCCATCAGGCCCTGAAGCATCCAGTAGGGACCACATGTGTTCCTCCTGCCACTCTGTCCCTGACTCTGGGACACTGCAGTGGCCTCCTAACTGGTCATGCAGCCTATCACCAAGTCGTCTCATTAATCTTCCTTAAAGCATAGAGACTATGATGTTTCCTGAGGTCCTCAAACTGGCAAGCTGGGCAGTGAGGGAGAATTCTGTTCCCATTGGGCCTATCATCTAATTTCTATGGTCCTATGCCGAGTTTCTTCCCTAGGTCTCCAGGCTTGGCTTCCTGATTTAGTTGGCTGGGAGACTTCAGCTTCTGCAGAGAAGGACCAACTTTGAGATAGAGCCCCCTGCCCAAAGTCACATGGGCGCAGAGGCTCAGCCATGGCGGGAGACCTGCTGGCCCACCTGCTCTTTGCCTCCTGGCCCCAACCCTCTGGCTCTGCCCCGCTCCCTCTACCTTGCCCCATAGCCCCAGCCCAGCCCTTATGCTCCCTTGCTTGACTTTCCAGGAGCTTCTACAGAAAAGCACCCAAGGAGAGGGCACTAAAGGGAGGAAAGGATGTGGTCACTCTGAAACCCTACCAATTGGCTGACTCGCCTGCTGTGACTGGCATTGAGTCTGGCACCCAGTGGAGGTAAGGGGCAGAATGGCAGAGAACCCAAGGCCTCTTGAGAATGATGAATGCCCCAGGCTAGATAGGGGGAGGCCTAGGAGGGGCCTGCTCCTCAAGTCTACGCTGCAGCCTAAGAAGCCTGGGCTCCCCACTCCCAATCTCGGCTGAGTCCATCTGGGTGGCCCTGCCCAGGTTGTAGAGTCTTTCGGGGGGGGCTGAGGTCTCCAGGGGAGGAAATCATTTGATTCACACAGCCCTTCCACGCCCCAGACCAGGGGAGTAGGATGGGATGCGGTTCTCCTCAGGTCTGGGGCCTCCTCCCCCACTTCTCTTCATTCCTTTCTCATACACCCTCCCTGAGGCATCTGGGTGGGACCACTGCATGCAGCTTGTGATTCCTTTAGCTGCAGGGTTGGGAGGCCCCTCATGGTGCTGAGAATTCCCCAAAGGCTAGGCTAGGAGATGCCAGGATGGGCACATGGAGAGACCAGGGTGCTGGTGCTGTTTCTGGGGCTGGGTTAGAGCCAGGTGACCACAGATTCCCAGGACAAAACATGCTGGAAGCCGGGTCAGATTGAGGTCAAGACCTTCTGAGTTGGGGTTAATGGAAAGACACAGGGACCTTTGTTCTTATGGGGCTGGGCCTCTGAGGGCTTCTGCCTACCCAAAACTGAGAGTGGGGAGGGGGATGAGCCCTGCAGTCCCTCCTCAGTTTTCTGCTACCCCTTGGCCCAGGGGACCTGCTTCACTTCTTCTCTCTGACCGAGGTGAGCAAGGGCAGTGCTTCTGACCACTGTCCACATAACCTGCAGGATGAGCCCAACCAGAGCCTCCAGGTGGGTTGATCTAATAGGACGTAAGTGGGTAATCAGGCTGCGGCTTCTCCCGCCTTGACTCAGGAAGCTGACAAGGCTAATCTTTCTTTGCCTTGTACTGATAGCACCTCAACAGGTCCTGGCCCTCGGTCATGTCTCCCAGGCCTTCATTCATTCCACGAACATCAAGGGGGGACCTACTATGTGCCAGGCACTGTTCTAGGCACTGGGGGGGGGGGTGCCGTGATAAGGAAGCCAGACAAAAATCCCTGCCCTCAAGGAACTTAAGTTCTGCTGAAGGGAAATAAACAATAAATGAAAACAGAAAACTATATAGTACGTCAGAGGATGAGAAGTGCTATGGAGAGAAATAAAGCAGGGAAGAGTAGGCAGCGATGTGTGTGTGCACTCGGGCACACGAGATGGTAAATAAAGGGAACACTTGAAGGAGGGGAAAGAGGGAGCTGTGAGTAGACCTGAGGGGATGGAGACAACCGCCTGTGCAGAGGCCCTGGGCTGGGAGCGAGCCTGTGTGGTCGGGAGCGGCAAGGACACGCGGCTGCAGCAGAGTGGGTCACTGGGGAGCAGCCCGCGATTGCTGGAGGCCAAGCAGAGGGGTGATCTGACCTCATTTACATTCAACAGGACCGCTCTGGCTGTGGCATTGAGGGTAGACTGCGGGGACAGCACCTGTAGGAGGCCATTGCAGCAATCCAGGTGGGAGGTGATGGTGACATGGACCAGGGAGTAGCCATGAAGGTGGAGAAAGGTGGTCCAGTTCTGGCTGAAAGGTAGAGCCAGTAAGATATGCTGCTGGACGTGAGGAGAGCAGAGGAGTTGAGTATGTCACCAGGGCGTTTGGCCAGAGTGACTGAAAGGATGGAGTTGCCATTTACAGAGGTGGGGAAGGCTGTGGGGGGAGCAGGGGTTCAGGGAAAGAGCAGGCTTTTATGTATTAAGTTTGGGGGTGCCTATTAGACTTCCAAATGGGGATACTCAGTAGGCAATGGGAAATTCTAGTCTGGAATTCCAGGCTACAGATCAATTTTAGGGTCATCAGCATAAAAGATGACATGCAAAGTCTTGAGATAGTCTGAGATCCTCTAGGGAGGGAGGAGAGGTCCCTAGGGCCCTCCAGCCTGAGCAGAGAGGCAGTAGGAAAACAGAGGAGCTGGCGGCCAGGATGCCCAGGGAAGATGCTTCTGCCAGGGCTTAAATTTTTTTACAAAAGATCTACATTAATCCCTGTTTTCACTAACCAAAAGAAATCAGAAGAGGATTTTTGTTTTTACAAAAAAAGGAGAAAAGTGAAAATAGCACTGGGAGTTTGTTTTCCAGTGATAGAGGCAGTGTGCACCCCATGCAGCGAGAGTGGCCCCACCAAGCTTCTTCCCCGGACCACACTCCGCATCAAGCTGCCAGAGCTTTCAGCTGTGTCTGTGAGCATCTGCACTTTATCTCGAGTTATTTTACGCATCCTTTGCAATATGTGTCCTATGGAGAGTGGAACACCTAACACTAAGGAAAGGTTAAGAGAGCTTGATTTTGGGGTCTGGGAATGCTCAAAACATTTTCCATATAAATTAATAGTAACTGCTTCTTTGTTTTATGCCATTTTGGTTTATGAAGGTTTCACAGGAATGTTCTACTTTTGGATAGAGGGGGAAACCTGTAGCCAGTACAGATATCCTTAAAAGGAGTTTTGCTCTAAATGGGGAAGCTAAAGGGGGATCTGGATCAAGAATAGTATGTGTGTGTGTGTGTTTCGGATGGGAGAAATTATAGCCTGTTTCTATGCTGATGGGAATAATCCAGCAGAGAGGGCAATGTTCGACAGTCCAGGAGAGAGTGTGGGAGAACTGCTGGAGGGTTTCCCCAGTCTCTCCCCAACTCCAAGCCAATAGGAGTTGTCCTCTTTAAGAGGGATCACGGGGGTGCTCAGGCTGGGCACAGGACACCTGGGTCCTGTGCTAAATTTGCCCCTTTTGGGAGCAGTCCTTAACACCCAGGGCCACGGATATGGAGAGCAGGTCTTGGGCTGGAGATCCAATGAGGTAATAGGTGTGAAAGTGCTTTGTAAAATGTGAAGGACGGAACAGATGGTTGGGATTATTTTTATTATTCTAATAACATAAGGGATTATTAAACGAATTTAGGGATTACTGTTCATCCAGCCCTACTTTTATGTACAGCTTCCCTGCACAGCTGATACCCTTGCGTGACCTGACCCCGATGCGGCCCAATAAACTCTCTGACCCTCCAGCAGTGCTCCCCCTCCTCCCGCCCTGTCCCGCACTGACCCCTCTTCCTCCATTTGTCCCTGGCAGACGCTGCCTTCTGAGGCCCCAGTCTCACTCAGCCCAGTGTGACCGTCCGTTTTTCTTTCCTCCTAAGCCAGTTCCCCACCCCATCCTTTCTATTGAAATCTGTCTTCCGCAGGTGCTGCTGGGAGAAGAGCGCTGGTCTAGGAGCCAAGACAAATCAGTGTCATGGGGTGACCAGACATCTGGGGAGTCCCCCAAGAAGTGGGACTTGCAGTGCTAAACTGGGAAAGTTCTGGGTAAACTGGGTTAAGTTGGTCAACCTAGTCTTGACCAAGGCCACGATTAGCTGATATGCCATTATTGTGCCGGGAAACTTGGGACAAATCGCTTAACTTTTTTGGGGTTCAGCTTTCTCATATACAAAAAGAGGTGCCTGGAGTTCCATTAGACCCCCTTTTAGTCCCTTCCAGCCCTCAAATCCCAAGCCTAGAGGTGATCTACTCTTCCCACAAATATTTGCTGAGTGCCACTATGGGCCACACACCATGCTCTTACTGTTGACCGGAGCATCCCGGCCACATGGCACAGCACAGCACCTCCCACATAGCAGATGCTCAATAAAAGCCCGTGGCAATGAATAAATGAGCCTGCTACCCCTAGTCTGGCTGGATCCCTATCTACAAACCCCTAAAACCTCTGCTCATCGTTCTGATCCTCCGTCCCCTCCAACCCCAGTCCGCCACCCAAAACTTCTGGAACCCGTGACTAAGCCTAGAATTCTGCCAGACTGAGTTGGGCTGAACATTCCAACGAAGGACAGGAGAGCCTGGTTGCTATTCCTGCTGGCGGTGGATGTCTACCTTGGGTGGATGCCCCCCAAGAAGATGTCACCGACACTAGCCTGTCACCGGGGCACCATCACACGCAGGTGCTTGGAGCCCACCTGAGCAAAAGGGCCTGTGTCAGGCTGCTTCCTGGCAGATGTCTGCCTGTGGTCACCTTTTGTCCCCTGGGCATCTGCTTCCAGCCACCCCACCGGCCTCCCCACCTAGCCTCATACCCTGAGTGGGGCTCTGGAGCCAGGCCATCCAGGTTCCCAATCTGGCCCTCCACTTTCCAGGATACTGTGTGACCTTGGGCAAGTTATTTAAAGTCTCTGAGCTTCAGGTTCCGCATTTAAATGAACCTATTTTAAAGAGTTATGGTGAAAGTTAAATGCACACGGAGAGCTTGCTGGGGGTGGTGCACAGCAAGTAGTCAATAAATATCAGCTATTACTGTTATCACTCTCATAATCACTGTTAGCAATACTCTCAGTTTGGTGAAACAGCCAAGAACAAGCCTGATCTAAGTGCTTCTCCTTCATGGGGTACTTGGAATCCCCCTACTCCAAACAGCCTTCCCAGATTACCCCAAGGAAAGCAATGACTTAGTCCATGAGGCCAGGACACGCTCACTCTCCCGTCCCCACAGGCAGCACTGGCCCTTCCCAGGACGAGGGGTTCTCTCCCAGCTCTGTGTAAAGCTTCAGTCCTGCTCTTACAACCGAACTTTCTGCCCCGCCCAGATCAGCTGGTCTGTCTCAGAGACACAGAGAATTCCCTGAATGCAGCACTCAGCCCCCCTCCCCGCCCACAGGTGCTTTGCAAGGGTTCAGGGAGGAGGACTGCAAGGAAGACTGGGATGGTGGAGGGGCCTGGGGACTTGATCAGAGGCTGAGAAGGCAGGCCCCAGGGAGCCACACTCACCAGTGTAAACACTCCTGCCCCCAGCACGGCATACACTGCGTGGAGCCAGGGCACCTGCAGGGCAGACGCATTTGGCTTAGGACTGCAGGCAGGGCAGGGCAGCAGGGAGGACGTGCAGCCCTCTCCCCAGTGAGGGCCCTCTCTCACTGCCCCCCAACCCTCCCCAGCAGTCCCTGAGAAGCCCCAGGACGGAGCCAGGGCCTTGATTCTCTATGTGCTCAGGGTGGGTGGAGGGGACCCCAGGATAACAGTGATCATGGAGGGGCTGGCAGGGGAGCTCCCAACCAACCTGGCGCGTGTTCCCTCCTCACACAGCCCCAGGCTCCGGCTGGACTTGAGCACTGGGCCCTGTCATCTCCCCAGCCGGGGTCTGGCCTGAGGTTGTTCCCTCCTCCCAGTGTGCACTCAGCCCTGTCCGCTATGGGCTCTATCCGTCCCTCTGTCGGGGAGCTCCCTGGCTCTGCCTGTGGGGTCAGGTAGAAAGGGACGAACACTTGAGCTCGGGGCAGGAGGGTGCACTCTGGAGTCCCTGCCAGCTGGGCAGGGTGGGTTTGCCTGCAGAGGCTGGAACAGCCCCCCTTTCTCAACCTTGGCTCCCTGCAGGTCTCAGAGGCAGCTGGCTAACTGCAGAGCCCTGCAGATCTCAGCTGTGCCCCCTGTAGGGCCTTCCCCCAGAAGATTCCTGGAAACACAGGTATCCCATTAGCCTGGCCTGGGTCAATAAAGGGTTCTTTGAAGCTCTAGGGCCCCTTCCTGTCACCCCCACCCCAGAACACAGAGGGTTCCCAGGCCAGCTCCGGCCTCTCCCTTTGTCAACAGGATCCTGAGAAGAGCCAAGGAAATGCCAGAACCAATCCTGGCATCCTGGACTTGGAGCCAATACCCTAGGAGCTGGGGCTGGGCAGGATGGGGCAGGGGAAGGGAATGCCACTCCCACCAGGCAGGAAAGGGGCAGCGGGGGACCACGTACCAAAGGGGGCTAAGAGGACGGTGGTGTAAGCACTGAGCCCACAGCAGGGGTCTAATAGCTTCATCTCCTGGCTTCCCAGGATTAAACCTCAAGCCCTGTGTCATCTTCTGGCTGCCCCCTTCTGCCTCTGTAGCAGCCCGAGTGCCTAGAGGGGCCAATGAGCCCTCAACAGTTAGAAATTTCAGAGCAGGCTGGATCCTTCTAAAAGAGCTGAGATGCAACTGGCCCCACGGATGCTCTAATGGGGTGGGGCAGGCTAAGAGCCCCCCTGCCCCACCAGCTGCCTGCCTGGCCAGCCAGATTCTCTCTCTCGACTTGGCTGATCCCCCAAGGGCCCCGGGAGACCCTTCCTCAGGTCCCCTCTGGGCCTGGTGGCCCCATCAGCTCCTGTGCTCCCTCCCCTGCTCCATGCCCTCCCCCTCAGCCTTATCTCCCCCCTAGAGGGGGGATTGGAAAGGTGAAGCCGGATGTGGCTCTTGGAGCGGGCAGGTGCTGGGGTCTGCCAAGAAAAGCCTCCTTGTTTGTTTGCTTACACTGCCAACAAGCCCAGGGCAAGTGACAGGAGGGGCCGGACAGGATGGCAGGCTGTGAGCCTTTGGCTCTGGGCCTTTCCTGGAAGGTGCGGGAGGAAACTGCACCCCTGGATAGGGGTGGCCCTCTCCCTCCCCATGAGGCCCACTGGGGGCCCGGAGACTCACGTATTGGAAGGGCAGGAGGACGGCCAGGATGAGCCCGCTGAAGAAGAGAGTCATGAGCAGCACGAACAGCACGCCCTGGCAGGAGGTGAAGTCGAACTGCAGGGATGGCGCCGTGTCAGCTGCTGGACTCCTCACACCAGCACACGGTGGCTCGGCATTCCGGGGCCTGGGCCGGGCAGCGTGCTGGCCAGAAGGCTGAGGCCTCTACAGCAGGCCACTGCCTGGGGCCCACCCCCAAAACCTGGGGATCCTGCTTCCCTCCCCCAGGTGGCCTTCCCAGACCCTACTGATCCCTTTACTGCTCCCCAATTTGGGATCAAAGCCTGGAGTCCCCCACCCCATCTGCCTCCCCCTGCGGACCCAGAACTGACCTTGGTCTGGAAGCTGAAGACGGTGACTGAGAGGCAGACGAGGGCCGTGATACCCAGGCACAGCAGCACGGACACGGTGTTATAGTAGCTGCAGCGCCGGCAGTCAGGGTCAGCCTCCCGGCAGGGCTTCCTGTCCCCCAGGCCCTCTCCCCCTCCCAGGCCCACCTCTCTTCTGCCAGGACCTGACTCCACGACCTAGGGCCCCCACCCTCTGCCCTTTCCCAGGATGCTCCTTCTCCCTGATTCCTCGGCCTTCTACTGTGCCCTGCCCTCCTCAACATGCTTAGACTCAAAGTCCTGTTAGAAGGATCTTGAAGAGGTGGGAGAGGAGGTGGGCAGGGGTTTATGCGGGTGCTTGGAGGTAGTTTACTGAGAACTGCATGGTTACGAGGCTGGGGTCTTTTAAGCTGCAGCTGGAGGGAAGTCACCTTGCTCTTCCCCACCCTGTGCCCACCCCACTGCCCGGCCGTGTCCTGGAGGCACTGGGTTACACAGCGCACGGGGAGAGGGCTCAGTGTTTCCCGCCTGCCTGAACCCCTCCCCATGCAAATGGTCCAGGGGTGGCTCCCTCAGGGTGTGGCCCCATTTCATCTGTTCCCTTTACCTGGACAACATCCCAGTGAGGTAGGCCATGGACAGGGTCTGGAAGGAGAAGCAGAATAAGGGAATGCTCTAGAACTCAGACTTTGGGGACCCAGACACCTTCAAGATCCAGCTTGGCTCTCCAGCCCTGCATGTACCCCCAGTTCTGAGTCTGCTCCGCTTGCACATGTTCACTCCTATGAGTGGGCCTAGGGCAAAGGAGCACCCCAACAGGCCTTGCATCAGCTGCCCCTTTCCTCCTTCTGCAGCCCCGCTGTTCCTCCCGTCCTGCGATCCCCTGACTCTTCCTTAACCATAGATCTAGAATGCCTCATACAAACCTCTTAAAAACATCACAGTGAAAGGAGACGGCAAATGGAGTGAGGGGAGACTAACCCTAATTGAAAAGAGAGGGTGGGATGTCTTTGTGGAAGAAGTGAGGTAAAAATACTCCTGCTTCCCCAGTAACCTCAGGCTGGATGCCCCTAACTCAGACGTCCTGGGCCTCAGAGCCCGTCCTCTCCCACTCCTCCCTCCATCCTCCATTGGCATCTGTCCCCAGCCACTCCAGGTTACTTACAAAGATGGTCAGGAGAATCAGGTTCCAGGGGAAATGCCTCCTGTAAGGCAAGCCCACCAGAGTTCAGAGGAGAGTGGTGCCAGGGACCAAGCCCACCAGAGTTCAGAGGAGAGTGGTGCCAGGGACCACAGGCCAGGTCACTGCTCTGGGGCGGGGGGCTCTGCCCAGCCCCATCTCCACTCCTTGGAGCCTCTTCCTTCAGCCACAGCCCCGTGCGTCCCCATGCATCTATCTATCCTCTCCACCACCCCACCTCTGCCACCTCAGAGCTAAGGAGGGAGGGGCAGGCTGGCCTGATGGGACCCAGAGACTGATGGGGCCCTCTCAGAGGTGCACAGCACATTGGTGGCAGGCGGGACTGGGGCCAGAACTTTAGGTCCTAGTCATGTTACACACGTGTTTCTCCTTAAGCCCCCAGCCTACCTGGGTCCAGAACAGCAGGCCAGGGTCAGGTAGGTTGCAAAGAATACAGCGCTGTAAGAGATGGATGGATGGGTGAGTCAGCCAGCTCCTGGGGCCCCTCCACCCAGTCTCCTGCTCATCCCACTCCCTGCCACCCCTGCCCACGGGGCACCAGGCAGGGCTACGGGGTGTGGAGTGGGGTGTATGTTTAAGGCTACAGTCATCCTACAATCTGGTGATGGTCAGGGTGGTGGGCCAGTTCCAAAAGAGAGGAAGGGAAACAGGGTGGGCCTGCTTCTAGAAAATACTGAATCTCAGGTGTCATGGGACAGCTGACCACCCAATCCAAAGTGGCCCCCCAGACACTGTCTTATTACTTCAAACAAAAAAGCTCATATACAGTATTTCTGTGCATGAGATGGAGTGCTAAGTGCTTTATAAATATTAACTAACATAATCCTTATATCTTCTCTTGAACTTGCTGTTCACTTTCCAGCTGAGGCACAGTGAGGTCAGCTGACTTTTCCAAGGTCAGGTAGCTACCAGGTGGCAGAGGCAGGTTAGAACCCTGGCATTCCGGCACCAGACCTTGGCTTATAACTGCTGCCCCAACTGCCTCACTCGGGCCCTCCCTAGCCCTTCTCGCTATTGGTAATGATCTTGTTCCTTACTTTATTGCTGGTCTACCTGTGAGAATGCAAGCACCCCAGGGCAGGGCCCCGGGTGTGCTCTGCCAGGCCCTGGGGCAAGCAGGAAGTACCTGAGGCATGAATTTCTGGATCAGGTGGCTGTGTCCAGTCATAGACTGGCAGGGAGCTTAGGCACAACCCAGAGACAGGGACTGAAGAGTGAGGCTTTTCTGGAGAGCAGTGGAGGTGGAGGCCAGTCCAGGAGGTGGTAGGCGAGGCTCTGAGGACCGAAGGGCGGAGCATGCTCACACCTACCTAGACTGGTGCCACCACCAACACAGGGTTTCCAGCCCCCGCAGTGGGCTCTCCACAGGGCACCCACCATCCTTGCCCATCTTCCTTCTTGGGCCTCTTACCCGTCTCCCACAGCAGCACGTCCAGCCGTGCCCCTCCCCTAAGGCTGCCTTGCTTTCCTGGGTGGTCTGGCCTGAGGGGTCCCGGAAAGACTTAAAATGACGTGGGCCTCCCTAGGCTCCCTGTCTGCCCCCTGCAAACATCACATCACGCAGCTGTGTGCCCTTCCTCCTGTTCCTCTTCCCACCCCAGAGCAACCCCCAAAGCCTGAGCTCCGGGTCCCACATCCTCAAATGCTCCGCCATCTCTTTTCTATTAAAACACGTCCATTAAGCCTTCCTACCAGTACCTCTCCTCCCACACAAACCTCCCTAGCTGTCTTCCATCTTTAACCAACATCTCCCCAGGTTTTAGCTCCTGCCGCTTTGCCCATCCTCACCGCTTCTCAAACAGTCGTCTCCACTGTCTGTGTTGTCTTCTCATCTCCCGGTTACCGCCCAACCCAACATCCCGGCCCAGCCCCACTTCATGAGAGTCAGCCCTGCCAGGTCGCTGGGACCTTGTTGAGTCCAGCTGACAGTTGTCAGTCCTTGTCCCTGATCTCAACATCTGATCGCTCCCTTTGTTCCCCCGGTTCCACAATGACACACTCTTGGGTCCCCTCCTACCGCCCTGGCCGTTGCTCAGTCTCCTTCAGAGTATCTCTAAATATACCTGGTTCCTTCACAGAATAGGGTCCCTCAGGCTGTCTCCCTTCGTGCCCTCCCTGCAGCGGGCCTGCTCACCCACAGGACGCCCTTCATCAGGTCGACGCTCATGACTCGCACATCCATATCTCTGATTTTCCTTTTCAACCCCAGACCTGAACATCCTACCACCTACTGGGCGGGCACGGCTAGTCAGAAACGTGCGGGTCTCAGCAGGTTAGAACCGCACTCTCCCTCTCCCCGGCTCCTTCTCCTGCATCCCCTAGGGCAGAGGACATCATGCACCCCCGCATCACCCCAGCAGAGACCTCAGCGTGGTCCTGATGCTCACCCTGCCACGCCCAGCTGACCACCTGGACCTGCTCAACCTCCTACCCAGGCAGCTCTCAGATCTGTCATCTGTTTTCTATTCACACTACCAACCTTTAAGGTAGGGCCCCTCTCTCTGTCCAGTCCTCCTGCCTCCAGTCCTGGCTTCCACCCTCCAGGCTATAAGGCAAACCCGATCACGTGACTCCCTTGTTTAAAACTCCCAAAGGCCTGGCAATGTCCTGCATGATCTGTCGCCTTCCATCTCTCCAGCCCACCCTCACCGCACTCTCCCTTCTTGTTGCCCTCTGCATCCTCACAACATGTCCTTCTAGAAAGGACTGACCGGCAAGGACACCTGAGGCCTGGGTGGGAGGGCTCCCTCTGTGCACCTCAGGTGTACCTCGACCGAGGCCCACCCCCTACCCCATGGGTCTGTTCATATGATCCCCCACCCAGGTGGAGCATCTGGAATGACCTACCCATTTTGTATTCCTAGCATCTAACCCAAAGCCTGGCACTGGGTAGATCATCTTGAAAGATCCCTGGATGAATGCACAAGAACGGGGAATGTAGGGGTTGAGACATGCCTGCCGGATTTGGGGAATCCCTCCATCTTCACATTTTCCTATTCTTCAAAGGCTCTCAAATGACTTGGAAGTGGTGTCACAGTGGTTGAGGGGTTCCTAGGAGCAGAGGCAGAGCTGCTCCGAGGGACAATAGAGTCATCCTGCCCACGCTGAGAAACACCCTGGCACCTGCTCTCTCCTGGTGGCCCTTGAGTCATGGTTAGTCGCTTCAATAAGAATGATGATCACACCCTTGTCTGTGTGCTTCCTGGGTGGGGTCCTGTCTCCCTAGCCGGACCAGAAGCTTCCTGAGGGCAAGGCCCAGGCTCCTTCCTCTCTGGTTCGTAGCACCTCAACCCTCAAGACAGGGGTAAAGGGCAGAGGGACTATGTGTAGCTTTAGAGCCTGACACCTTCACGTCCCAGCTCTGCCACTACTGTTGGGTGACCTTGAACAAGTTACTTGATCGCAGAGCCCTGGTTTTCTCCTTTGTAAAACAGGAACACTGGTACCAACTCACAGGGCTGTAGCCAGGATTGTAAGAGAGGATGCAGGGCAAGCATTTGGCACAGGACTGGCACAGCTGAGGACTTGAGGATGGGAGGTGTTATTATTATAATCGGATTGACAGCTTCCTGGAGAGGCTGTGACCCACCTCCCCCAGCTCTGGTCTCACACCTTCCAGCTCTGCTTGGTTCCCCCACTGCCGCCCTCCCGCCCTTCCTCCTCCCCTGCCATTCCGCTGGCTGCCACGGCTCCCGGGGAGCAGTCAGAGTAAGACAAGAGCCCATTGAGGGAGATGACCGGGGCCCTGAGAAAGTGGCAGCGGGGGTGGTGGTGGGGGTGCTGGAAGGCTGCCATTCCAGGGGCAGAGAGTGAGTCAGAGAAGTGACTGACTTGCAGGTCAGAGCCTGGAGCCATGGTGTGTTTACCGTGTCAGGACATGGGAGGGAGGCTCAGGTGAAGGCCAGTGCCCTCCCACAAGGCATCCTGCTCTTGCACCAGGCCTAGGACATGGGGGAGACTGCAGAACACTGAGGGGAGATGCATGAGCTCTGCCATCAGGAAGCCATGGGCTTCAGTCCTGACTATGCTGCTTAGGAAGAATACCTTCTCTTGGAGGGCCAATTTCCCCATCTGTAAAATGGGGATAATAATAGAATCTGCCTGGTAGGGTTGTAGTGAGTATCAAACGAAAAATATATCATGCACTGTGTCCACGCCCACTTCCTATTTCTGTCCACTCCCACCCACACCTGAGGCCAGGGAGAGCATCTCTGTTTTCTGCCCGGAGATGCTGAGGAGGAGGGTCAATAAATCTCACCATTCAGAGGCCAGAATCTCATACCCACCCTCAGTAGGGTGGACTCTGTCCCCACCTCTGAGCCTGCTCATTCCTGGGCTATCCACCTGCCACCGTCTGCTCAGAGCACAGAGTCCTGCAGACCCTCTCACAGAAGGCCTGGCAAGGGGTCTGGGGACTCCATCCCAAGTTCTCAGGGTGGCCAGGGCTGCCAGGAGGTGCTGATGTGCTGGGAGCCATGCCAATCTGTTGCAAGGGCTGGCCAGGGTGGCAGTCCCTGGGGAGTCATTAGCTTTACCATACGACAACTCCCAGTTCCCAGAGACACATGCCTCCCTGCCTGATCTGCAGACAGGTCCCCTGTCCTGCACCCTAAGAAATGCTCTGGGTGTGACTGTCTCTTCGGCTAGCCCCCAGCCTGACCAAGCTGCCCCGGACTCTGCACCTCCGAGTCGCTGCAGGATGAGCCTGCTTCTCATCAGCCTTTGACCTTGTTAACTCCGGGCCCCCTCTGGGGTGTTCTGGGCTCAGGGTGGTCCAGGAGGCTTTGAGCTGAACCTACATCCCCACCAGAACCCCATCCAGGAGCGGGCCTGGGGCAGCCATAGTGTGCGAGCCCCTGGCTGGGCATTCAGAGCCTCCTCCCCAGAAGGCCCCACTGCTCTCTGAGCTGCCTCCTACTCCCCTACATGGAGCCTTCCAGCTCTCGGCCAGTATAATTCACTAAATGTACCATGTGCAGTCCCACTCTCACGCTTTTGCTTAAAGCCACTCTGGTCCCATGTGGAGGTGTACCGTGCCCTCCGCAGCCCCCACCATGTGGACTGAGGGCTCACAGGTCTTTCCCCCTCTCTGAATGCTGCTCTTTCACATGTGACCTGTGCTGCCCACTACCTTCCCCTGCAGAGGCTTCCTCCCCAACAGCCCTGGAACAATGGGTGCTGAATGAGACTGGTGAGAGCAGTTCTGCTCTGAGCCCACTGTGGTTCTGGCCTGGAATTATCCAAAATGACCCTTAATTGCCCAGATAGGTGGGTCAGAATCATCTATACTATCAAACCTCTTCTCTCAAGTTATCTGCCACATTCCTTAAAGAGTATAGGAAAAGCAGGAGCTGAGTGGCTCAAGAGGAAGGGAATTTGTCAAGCAGAGAGATTAAGAGCATAAGCCTCAACCTGAGTCCTGGGTTTGAAGCCCAGATCCACCACTGACTAGCTGTGCGACCTTGGGCAAATTACTCAACCTTTCTGAGCCTTAGTTTTCTGGGGTACCTAGTGGACCTGAGGACTGAATGCAGTAGTGTATGCCAAATACACAGAACCATGCCCAGCCCTTATTAGGCACTCTCCAAGTGGTAGCTATTATGATTAATAATTCATAGGCACTAATAACAACAGTCTTAATAAGAGTAGCAACATTGTCATAACTGTGGGCCAAGGTGTCCCAGCCCCCTTTGCCCTCAGGGCCAAAGTCAGGGTCTCCCCAGCCATGGCCCCCAGCCCCTTCCTTCCTGGTGCAGGCGCCAAAACCCGAGTGTTGCCTCCCCTGCCCCGTGCATCTAAACACCCAAGAAGAGCCCTGCTGAGCGTGCTCCTGTGGGGCGGGGAGAGGCCCTGGGCTTGGAGTCTGTCAGCAGAGGTCGCCCACCTTATGCTGCTGGCTGAGAGTTTTCTGGGAAGGGAGCTGGGGCCTGGGGTATACTCACTAGGATGCCCAGTACCAGCCCGGGTTGGCCTGGACATAGTCCTTAACGGGGTCACTGCAAGAAGGGAGAGAGAATCAGAATTACCCTAGCCTCTATTTCTGGTTCAACATCTGCACCTGCGCCCTACGGTCCACAAGACTTCAGAGGAAGAAAGGAGGAATGCACCCCTGGTGGCTTAGGTAGCCCCACCCACAGTCCCAGGCGGGGATTCAGAGGTGCCTGGGTACTGGGGGAGGATCTGAGGGGAATGGCTGCATCCCAGGCAGCTGCAGGCCCAGAAGGCCCCGGGTCCACCTCCAGGGACTCTCCTCTGGGCCCACTCTCTAGGCACTTCCCCAGCGGGGGGTGGTCCGCAGCCCTGCACAAATCTCTTCAGGCAGACATTTCAAGGGCAGTCTGATGCTGGGGCCCTCACCCCAGGCCTGGCCAAGTCACCCCTGGAAGGTGCTGGTCCACACTGTCAACTCACCAGAAGGTAAAGAGAGCCACTACGCCCAAGGTCACCAGCAGCTGGATCAGCAGGATAGTATAGACCTGGGGGTGGGAGGGGTGCCGCTCAGCTTGGGAAGCCCTGTTTGAGGCCAGGGAGGCTCAGGGAGACCCCAGCCTCCTGGGGACTCAGTCTAACCTCCAGACTCATATCCTGTGCCCTCCACCCTCCTTCTAGGGGTCACTGCAATGACTCCAAGACAAGGTGAAAAGAGAGCAAAGATACCCACGCCTCCAGGGAAAGGGGCCCACGGTATCTGCAGAGGAGACGGCGGGTTTGGGCATAGCACAGGGCAGGGTGAAAGCTGAGGAAGCGTTTCCCAACAGGTGCGGTCAGCTGGGGTCACAAGAGACATGGAGAGGGGTGGCCTCTGCAGGTAGACGGCTAGGCTGGGGCTTCTCAAGGGGCGCCCCCTCCTGTCCCCTGGTCCAGGAGAGTTGGGGAAGGTAGTTACCTTTCTGACAAAGACTCGGCGAACTTTCTGGTCCTCCCAACTGTAAGTGGTGAAGATCTCATGGTCTCCCACGTGGAAATGGTTCTCATGGCTGGAGCCGCTGCCTGGGCGGGCAGGGGGAGGGCCGTGAGGGCCGATACATACAAATACTTTCCCCAGCAGCCGCTTGCTCGGGGCTGCCTTGTGTTAGACGGGCTGTGGGGATCTGCCGAAGCCTTTCTCTCCAGCCTCATTCTCAAATCTCCTACCCCCAGATCTCTCTCCCCAGTTGCTTCTCCTGGTCTGAGTCCTGAGAATGGACTGTCACCTCCCTTTCCCTTCCCTCTTCCTTGGCAGGGGCTCCCTGGGTGCCAAGCTCTGCCATAGATATGTGACCCTTCCCTCTTGTGTACCCCACCCCTTTCCCCTGGACACTGGCTCCCTCATAGCTAAGAGAGAGGAACAGCCACTGAGCACATCCTAGGGTCAAAGGTCCTACCCCAGCCTGCTCTGAAGCCCTGGGGGTGGGAACTGGGGAATAGTTGGATGGGTGCTCCAGCTGGGAACCAGGGCGGGGGGAAGCCAGGACCAGGGCAAAAGCAGGGTGTGGGTGGGGATGAGGTTCAGGGGCCTTGTCCCAGAACTCAGGCCTTCAGAAAAGCATGGGTTCCAAAGTCAAACAGTCCCGTGTGTGGATCCCTCCTGTAAGACTGATTAGCTGTGTGAGCTTGAGCAAATCCCCAGCCTTCCCTGAGTCTCTTCTATGATATCCGTCTGTGATAACTCACCTCATGGGGATGAAATGAGATAAAAATGATAGCCTATGGCTCTATGCCAGCTGGGGATTATGCCACTCTCTCCCTTGCTCCTTCATCTGGGCCATCCTGAGGCCTCAAATGTGTCCCCTCTGTTATTCTCCACTGTCCCTGCCAGTTCTGCATGATCTTTCCCTCCACAGCCTCAGTCTTGAACTTTCATAGGCGACCACAGCACTGCCCTGCTTCAAGCTCTCTGATGGCCTCCCACTGCCTTCCACTCAAGTTCAAGTTCTGTAACAAAGCATTCATAGCACATTACTCCCTCCTAGTTTTCTTCTGCCTGACTGTATTTCTTCAGCCATGTGCTCTCTTGCTTCTGGGCCTCTGCACATTCTTTGAGCTTTGAGCACTCATTTCCCTATCCTTTCACCAGGCTAACTCAGGCCATCCTTCTGGACTCAATGCAGATACCCCTTCCTCCAGGAAGTCTTTCCTGACTATTAGGTGAGCTGGCCCGGCCTCTATCCCTGCACCTACTTCACTGTGTGGTAGTTGTCCATTTACTTGTCTACACAGTCAGCTCCGTGACGGCATAACATACAAATTGATACATTCCCAGAAATTAGCTCAGGGTTAGACTCTGCCTAGCACACACTTAGTAAACGTTTGTCATGTGTTGACTGAAATGAGTTGCCTTCCTTCCCTGAGAGTTTCTTGGAAAACACTCCTTAAGGCAGCCAGTCCTGGCAAACAGAATATGGGAAATGAGGAAGCAGCGAGAGGTGGACCCACTGTGAACCTGTGGCCTGGAAACCCCCAGCCTCTTATCCGTCACTTCTCCTTCATGTTCTGTCTACAGATTCCTGCCAAAGCCTGAATGGGGGAGAAAGGGAAAGAGGCAGCTGTCCTGTGGGTGTCTGGGGCAGACCAAGTCCAAGATGGGCTCTGACGAACACCAGACCGCCTTGGCTTTCCAGCAGGTCACGGTGGAGTAGGGCCGAGGGGGTTTGTAGTAAGAGGTGCGGACCATGCCTGCCACTCCTTTTGAGTAGAGGCTCTGTCTGAGGCACTGTCCCCAGGATCCCTTCTAGAATTCTGCCGAGGGCGGGGTGGGTGTTGATAAAGTTGGGGAGGGGTGTTGAGGGGCTGCTGAGGGAGGCTGAAGGAGCTGAGGAAGCTTTAAGAGAAGGCCCTTCTGCACAGCATATAGTGTGTGGGATGCCGTATGTTCCTCGCCCAGAGGCAAAGCTCCCCCCAGCAGCTCAGCCTAACAGAGAGGCTCCCACCAGCTGCAGTTCTGTCTGGGAGGAAGCGGCACTGGCCTGGGTGAGTCTCCCTGTGAATTATGCCTGGCCATGAGGGACACTGAGGCCGGCACCCACACACCTTCCTCACATCACGCCCTCCTTACCCCAACAAAGGCTTGCGAAGGGAAGACAGACAAGGAGAATGATACATGAAATGGTCCTCACACCCCTGGCCCCCACAGCCCCAGGGCCTCCAGGGGGACATGACTCCATTAAGGTGTCAGGTCAGCCAAAATGGAAACATACAAAGCCCCTCTGGGCCCACCATTCCCCTGATGCTCCAGCCTCCAGGAGCCAAGAGACTTACTAGGGTCCACATAAGCCCAGCTGGGGTGGAGAGGCACAGCCGAGGGGGCTGGGGGTAAGGCTCCTGCCTTCAGTCCCTCCCCAGAGGTGGCCTCCTCATAGGAGGGTGGGGCCGAGGGCACTACTGGAGTCTCCTTCTTCTCACCATTCACCTGCTGCTGCCCCTCCGTCCCGGGGGCCTTGTTAGCCACGGAAAGCTGTGGAGCAGAAGGAGAGAGACAGTCATTAGGGAAAGGGCACCTTCCAAGTCCTCACCAGCCTCTCAGTTTCTGGGACTTCCATGGGTACTTTCTCACCTGCAGTAGGAAGGGCGGGAGTTCAGACAAGAATCTCCCCATTTTACATGATACACACACACATACAGGAATATTATTCAGTCTTTAAAAACACTGTTGTTCCATTTACAGCAACATGGATGAACCTGGAAGAAATCATGCTAAGTGAAATAGGTCCAGCACAGAAAGACAAAAACTGCATGATCTCACTTATATGTGGAATCTAAAATAGTCAAATTCAAAGAAGCAGAGTAGAATGGTGCTTCTATAGAAAGCTTGCTATGGGTCTGGGATGTGGGGGTAAAGGGAAAATATTGTTCAAAGGGTACAAAGTTTCACTTATGTAAGATAAAAACATTCTGGAGATACAATGTACTGCATGGTGACTATAGTTAACAATATTGTATTGTATACTTGAAACTTGCTGAGAGGGTAGATCTTAAGTGTTCTCTCCACATACACAAAGGTAACCGTGAAGAGACGGGTATGTTAACTAGCTTCATTACGGTGATCACTTCACAATATATACATATATCAAAACATCAAGCGTACACCTTAAAGATATTCGATTTATATTTGTTAATTACACTGTAATAAAGCTGAAGGGAAAAAAGAGAATCTCCTTATTTCATAGATGGGAGAATTGAATTTCAGGACAGCCAGGGCTGGCCCAGGACACACACTGGAGCTGGGAAAAGAACTGAGGAAGGAGAAGATTCTTAGGGAAGAGCACCGCTAGAGGTCATTGTGCCCAGAGCAGAGGCTGGGTCTAGGGTTCCACTGTTTCCCTGGGGTCTTAGGGAGGGCCTGACACAAAGTAGGCCCTCAAAAATATAACTGAACGAAAGGTTCTTTTATTTAATCTCTCTGCTACCTTGCTAGTTGTATTTCGACCCCTGTTTTAAAATAAGGGAACTGAGGATCAGAAAGGGAGAATGACTCGTCCAAGGTCATGAAGCCACGCGTGGCCCACTGGGCTGCAGACCGCAGGCACCATGCACTGGAGTGGGCCTCCTCTGGGTTGGAGATAACACAAGGAGGCTGGGGATGGGACAGCGGGGGAACCAGGCAGAAAAGAGGAGGAATGGGGATTGCAGGTGGGGGAGGGCAAGAGACCCCTGGCCAAGGGTCCTGTTTTGGCTCCAACCTATAGAACCCTCAGCCTCTCACCCAAACCAGAAAAGAATCAGAGACTTTCACCACTGGAAGGGACCTCAGGAGACATCTAGTTCTGCCCCTTCCTTCATTTTACAGAGGTGGAAACTGAGGCCTGAGGGAAATGTGCCACAGCAGACTGAAAACTCAAGTTCATTTACTCTCAGGCGTACCCACTGCCCCGAGTGACATGTTTGGCTTCGGCGAGATGTGAGCTGGGAGGGCCTGAACAATGCTCCCAGAGAAGGCAAGGCTCAGGTGGAGGGGGTGGTATGAAAACAAAAACAGCAATGAAAGGATTGAACCTCAGAAAAAGAATGGGATTTAGGTCTGGTTACAAAAAGAACATGTTAAACCTGAAGGGCCACTGAGGAAGGCAAAGGTCTACTCTCTGCAGGGCCTGTCTGGCTGAGGCCGCTCAGGGACAGGCAAGCACCAGCTCTCTGCTTCCATCCAGCCATAGGGCCACTGGACTGGCAGGGTCTTTTCCATCACCAGAAAGCCAGTGTGTGAGCTGGGGATGAGGGGCAGAGGAGGCAGCATCGGCGAAGTGACTGGTGGAGGTGGCAGAGGGACAGCAGAGGGGAGCTCTGCACTGCCCTGCTGTGAACACCCCCAGGCCTCCCGGGAGCCCCAGCCTGTGGGAATGGGGGGCTGGCTCATCTGCTTCCGTCTCATTCCCAAGCCCCTTCATTACCCAGACTGGAAGGGCAATACTCAGGAAAATCCATTTCAGCCCACCAGAACCAAGGTCCTCTGAGCCAAACCACGGCTGTGCCTAGAAAAAGGATTACCACCTCTGACGGGGCCATTTCCGCAGCTGGTCCTCCTCACCAGCCCCTACCCTGCTCAGCCTCCAAAGCGTCCTGGGCCCTGCCCCCCATACACACACGAACATCCGGCATTCCCAAGTCTGCCCAGGGGCAGGAGGTGGTATCACCCAATGACATCATTTGAGGTCTGATGAGCTTAAAAACAGGGAGGGGGGCCATCTGAGAGCACAGGGAAGGATGCCCATTGGCTCTGAGGCTCATCCTGGAGAAAAGAAGAGGGAGTACAGGGGAGATCTCTCTTCTGTTTCATCTGCCCAATCCTTGGCACGCCCCCAAACAGAGGGTCAGAGCACCCTCCCCCTTTGCCCCATACCCTGGCAGTTGTATAATTCCACAGGCTGTTGATGTTACATAACCCTACTGGGCCAGTGAAGTCTCTGCCCCAGCCCCCCCACCCCCTACATTTCAGGCCTAAAAGTGGAGAAAAAGAGAAGATGTTTTATCTGGTCCCATCTAGTCCCAAACCCTGCAGATCAAAACAAAAATAAGAGCATCCTGATGCAGGGTTGCCATAGTAACCCTCCCAAGCACAGGGGATGCATCCAGATGTGGAATTATGAAAGAGAGTTGCAGGGGGATGGGGGTGATCCTTTGGAGGGTACAAAAGATGAGCATGATGTGGCTGGGCTAGGATCTGGCTAGAGGAGTACTAGGGGCCAGGCACTGCCCCCCAGTGCTGTACACACACACACACACACACACACACACACACACACACACACACACACGGACACATACGGACACGGACACCTGGCTGACTCCTTGAGGGGGCCTGGGCGCCTGTGAGGGGGCCTGTGGTGCCATCCTGGCTTAGGCAGGATGCGAGGAGAGGAGCCTGGTGGGTGGGAAGGGGCCCCAACCCCCATTCCTTGAAATGGGCCTTTTGGGCCTCTGGCTTCAAACGAGGACCTTCGCACCAGAGCGTGGGGAGGATGCTTATAGTGGTCCAGAGGGCTTGCTGAGGATGGCAGGAGCTGGGGAGCCGGAGGAGGAGGGTGCTGCAAGGGTTGGGGGACGCCGGTACCTTTCCCTGGGTCATGGTGCCGTCTCTCGGGGAAGGGGTCCCTGAGGCAGGGGCGGCCGCCTGGGTCACCGCAGCCTGCCTGCGTCTCCTCCTCCCTCCGCGTGGGTTCTAGCAACATCCACTGCAGCCGGGCCGGGCGGACCGGAGCGTACCATTCGGGCGCGGGAGGAGGGGGCCGGGGGCGGGCCGGGAGGCTGCTGCGGAGGCCGCTGCGGATTCGCGAGCCCCGGGGAGGAGGCGGCGCCCCGCCCCCTCCCGCCCCTCCCGTCCCTCCCCGGGCCCCTCACCCCGGGCCCGCAGCGCGCTGCGGAGCCGCCCAAGTGGATGGGTCCGCGCGGTGGGCAGGAGCCGGCGTGGGGACGTCGCCGCGACACCCGCCCAGCTGCTGCTGCCTGCCTGTAACTGGGGCTGGGTGTCCGGGGCTTTATCTCTGCCCCGCCTCTGCCGCTGACAGGCTTGCCCCTGCCCTTCCCCCTCCCTGGATGCGGCCCTGATTTCTGTCTCTGTCTCCACCCCCACCCCACCATTTATTTCATCATCCAGGGTAGACTGGGAAAAGTCTGTCTAGTCTATCTTACTTGGCTTCTAACAGGGCCCCTGGGCCCTAAGTTACTGCGGGCCTTTGGGCAAAGCACGTAGGCACCATCCTTGCCTCCATTTTCCCATCTGTATAATGGGAGCAATAGGCCCTTCCCTACCTTGTCATAGAGTTGGTATAATGGGACGCAGCTCCTGCTTTTTTCAACCCTGCTGGACATTTAACCAGGGCTTTCTGGAGAGACCTCTAATCTGTCTCAGAGTCTCTACAGGCTCCCTTCCTGCCTCCACTCTCAGCCTCCCTCCCCCTGTCTCCATCTTCCTCCCATTCTAGAACCTGTCCTACCCCCTTCCCACGCCTGCCTTGGGACCCGGCCATCACTGGGCCACTTTCCACAGCTGCTGCAGTGTTACTGTGGGTTTGCAATCTCCAGAACTGGGCTGGACTCCCAGTTTAGTTACCCACTGGCCGTGTGACCTCGGCAAGGCCTTGACCTCTCTGAGCTGCCACGTCTCCTATGGCAAGGGGCTAACAGTGGGGCTCCGCTCATCCTAGACTGAAGGCACACAGGTCATGGCACCAAAGCACACTGAAGACCACAAAGCACTGGGAGTATATGAGTTGTTATTAGCCGAGGACTCTCCTACCAGTACGTCTTGGGCTGCAACAGGGTAAGGACCCAGATCCACCTAAAAGAAGGATCAGAACCTCATAGGATGGGATGGGAAACCAAGACCTGGTGCAGGGGTGGGGTGGGGGTGACCCCTTACCTTCTGCTTCCCTGTCATGTCCCAGCTAGACCCACCTAACGACCATGTGTGAAAGCAGGGTCCTGGGTGGGGGTGAAGTACTGAAGGCTTTATTCCACCTCTGCTCCTCCTTTGTCCCCCACCCCATAACCATCAACTGCCCACATGCAAGCCTCCCTGTCCTGAGGCTCGCTCAGGCCATGAAAAATGAGCCCCTCTCCTTCCCCTCCCAGTTCCCTCCTTCTCCCCAGCTCTCCTCCTCAACCCCTTCCTCCTGCAGGCCGCCCTCCCCACCCAGTCCCCAGCACTGCTGCTCAAGCTCTGCCTGGCCATTCCAGGTTCTGGGCTGCTCCTCCTCCGCATCTGTGTTCTGGAGTTTTCCTTTTCCTGTTTGACAGTTCAAGTGCCACCTCCTCTAGGAAGCCTCCCTGGCTCCTCGTTCAGATTAGATACTCTCTTCTGTGGTTTCATAGTACCTGGTCAGTTGGCACTGTGGAGTTTCTGTCTCTTTCCCTGGTAGACTGTTAGAGATCCTATCTGCAGCAGTTTTTGTACTGACAGGACTGAGTACCATGCCAGCCACGAGAATGTGCTCACTAAATCTGAGCTATTACTACTGCCTGGACATGTGGTGTTACACAGAGCCTGAATTTATGTAGGCCTCAGCATTTTCACGTATTTGTGAAGCTCACTGTTCCTTCTCTCCCCATTCACTCCAGCCCAGCCAGCCACACAGGGCTCTTGGCTGTTCCTCTGCTGGGCCAAGCATTCCTCTAGCTCAGGGCCTTTGTATTTGCCATGTCCTCTGCCTGAAATACCTACAGATCCCTGCATGGCTCACTCCCTCACTCATGGCTCTGCTCAGAATCATCTGAATCTTTCTGATCCTGTACAAGTAGCAATGCCACTAACTTTCCCCTGCTAGATCACTGAACAGTGCCTTTTTCCTGAACCAGCTTAATTTTTTCCATGGCAGTTGTCACCTTTGACAATTTTTTTGTGTTTAGTTTTTTGGTGTCTTTCTTGCTCTCCCACTGGAATCTCAGCTTCACGAGAGGAGGCATCTTAGGGGGCTTTGTCATCACGCTGTATGCATGGGCTGAAATAGTGCCTGGTGTGGATGTAGTGGGTGCTGGCAAACGTTTGGCTGAGTAAAGTCTGGTACACAAAACCTTCGCATTCCTCAGACATTTTGACGTTGTCAGTGCTGTGACGTTTCTCAGATGAGGGACTCCGTTGCCTTAATATCACTTATATGTCCCCATGTCATGGTCTTTGGACGTTAGATGCTGGAATGTTTGTCTAACACTCCTGTAGCAGGAGGCGGGGAAGGGAGTGGTGGAGGGGGGGAGTTTCAAGGATTTTTGAGCAGGGGAACCACGTAATCAAAGTCATGCTTCAGAAAGACCAAACTGCTGCAGTAAGTTTTGTCATTAAAGCATTTTCTCTAACTAGAAGGGAAGAAGATCAGTCTGTGAGGAATGTGTGGGAGGGATTGAATGAGGGAGGCTGAAGCAACAGGGCTGAGCGTGGAGACACTGAGAGGGTTCCTGTGACGGCCTTGGGGCCCAGACTTCCATGCAAGCTGCCCGGCTCATATCCTGGCCCTGGGGAAGCTGCTTCACTGCTCTGTGCCTCAGTTTCCTCATCTGTAAAATGAGGGCTGTGAGTTAATATTGGTAAGGCACTTAGAATGGAGCCAGGCATTTAACAAGTGCTCCATACATGTTTGATAATTGGAAGATAAGACAAGTGGTCCAGGGACAGAAAAGATGGAGAAAGACACACAGCTTGGGCAGGACTGACAGTATTTGAGAGGAGGCTGGACATGAGATAAAGAGAGAGAAAGGCAGTCAGGAGAGATGGGGTTTGGAGGCTGAGTCGCAGGGAGGATGGTGCCCTAATTAAAGGGGAGGAAGGAGCCGATGTGTCTGGGTGGGGGCAGGTTGAGTTTGTGGTGCTCGTTGGACATCTAGGTAGAGATCTCCCGCCGGCAGTTGGCTAGAGGCTCCGGGCACCCAGGAGAGGGGTCCAGGCAGGGCCTTACAGAGCTCAGGGGCACCTTGCACTATGTTCTAGGAGAGGGCCACTGCCTTTCCCATCCTAGAGCCCACCCCTGGGGCCTCACTGAGTTCAGCAGTGTGGCAGCTGGGCACAGGGCAGAATTTGAGGTTTGGGACTTGTTAGTTATTAGTACATGGACAATGGCTGAACCACAGAGTATGTGAGGTTGTCCCTGGACAGTGAGGCCAAAGGAAGAAGAGGGGAGAGCAGGCCCAGGGCAGCACCTGTGGGAGGAGACGGGAGGAAGTTCTTCCGTCCCTCCAGAATCTTCCGTATGGTCTTCAATGACCAGGCCAAGGTGAGAGTGGAGAGGGTCAAAGGCCAGGCGTCAGTGGTGTCATGGCTGCTCCCTGGGGCGGGGGAGACTGTGGGCCTCGGCTGTTTCCTCTCCCCTCCCTTCAGGCCCACACCGTGGTGGCCCAGCCCATCCTTGTTCTGCTCTGGTTGCTGGCCAGCTCTGTGACGAGTGCCAGGGAGGGGAGGGGGCTGAAGGTGTGGACAGAGGCAACGCTTCTCATTTTACAGCCATAGAAGCAAAAGGCCAAAGAGAGTGAGTGACTAACCTGAAGCTGCACGACATGGGTGCCAAGGTGAGGAATGGATGTGACCCTGGCTCGGGGACGACACTTTGACTAGGTGTTGGGAGAGGCTGGGAGGTTCTTAGGCTTCCTAGGTGGGCAGATCAGGTCTATCCAGGCACCTCTCCCAGATCCTCCCCTTGCGACCTCCCAACCCAAACCTGCACACCCAGCCTACAACAGGCCTGCCCGGAGCGTAAAGAGAGCCTGTGCATTTGAGGCCAGTGACTGGGGGAGGGGCAGAGGTAGAGGCTAGAGCCCAGGTTGCTCACAGTAGGCAGGTTTCTCAGGGCAGGCTGCAAGAGGTGACGGTCCAGGCGCGCCAGGCATACCAGTGCACCCTTCTGCATATCCCTGGGCCTCCCGTGGCTGCTGCCCACCGATTTCAAAGCCTGTCATTGCTCCGCAGGTCTCTGGCCCCCTACCTCCTCACTGCTCTCCATACAGGCCCTTCCTCCCTCCCCCTTTCCCTGCTCCACCCAGCAGCCATACAGCAAAGAACATGGCATTCTGTGCTGGCCAGCCACAGCCTGGTTGCACAACCCTTCTATGCTGGGGTTTCCATTCCTGCCTCCCCACCCCCCTCACGCCATGACGCACTGCCTCCCCAGATTCGGTCTCCATGGGGACATGAAGCCTTTGGCAAATATTAACACCTTGAATCACCCTTCTTCCCGGATTCAGGGATTGCTTACGGTGTGAAACCACATTCCTGTCTCTCCTGAGCCCCTCTCCTGAGCTTTTGCTGGGAGCTGGGGCAGGGGGAGCAAGGGGCAGGAGAATCGGTTTCCAGGCTCCTCACCCCCAGCACCACCTGCTCTGCTGCTCTCAGCAGTGCCCAGGCCCTGAGAGATCATTTCCTTGCCCGGTCCTTGGTGCTGGTGCCTGCCCTCCCTGATTCCCGGGACAGCCATAGGTTCTTTTGTGATCACATGTTATGCTGTGTCCACGTGCACTTCTGCTTCTCTGCCAGATGGAACGCTCCTTTAAGGTAGGACTGGGCATCGCAAGCTTTCCAGCCCCCATCCCATTTCTTACCCCAAGTAGAGTTTAGGGGTGAAGAATACAGGCTTTGGAATCAGGTCCATCTGGAAGTGACCTTGTCACTGCCTAGATGAGTCATCTCAGGCAAGTCATTAAACCTCTCTGAGCTTAGTTTCCCCATCTGTAGAATGGATATTAATTAATTCACTCATTCAACCAATATTTATTATATATCTACTATAAGTCAAGCACTGATGTACCTACAGCAGTGAACACAAAAGGTGCAAATATATGCCCTGTGGGGCTCACTTTTTACTCGGGCAAATTAGTACCCATCTCAGAGGGTGATTGGGAGGATTCAATGAGCTAACGTATGCACAAGGCTGAGCACAGTGCCTGACATGGTAGGCCTGATGGTGAGAGCTGCTGTTGTGAATATTGTTTCAGAACCATTTATAGAGTCTATGTGCCAACACTACACTAAGCGCTAGGGAAACAAAAATGTGCAACAGTCATCCACTCACAGTTTAATGCAGCTGCTGTTTGTTGAATGGGCACCATCTTCATCATTATTCAGAAAGTTATAACCAGCACCGACTTGTACTACATGCTACGAAGAACCATAAAATTCTACAATGTCAGGTGTAGCAGAGACCACCAGTTGCCCCCCAGTGCTCTGTGGACAAATCTATACATGATTGATGAGTATCAACACTGTGCTTTTGGGAGGTTCAGAGAAAAGAGTGGTTACATTTGGTAGGAAGACCAGAAAGGATAGGGAGAAGTGGCTTTTGAACTGCATCTGGAAGAAAAGGGGAGGGTTCAACAGAGACAGTGGTGGCAGGGATAGGTAGGTAGGCCCTTCAGGGAACCAGAATGGCACACAAATAAAGGCATGGAGGAAGGAAAATGTGAGGCACCAATTTTGTGCTTAATCCCCAAATGGCCTAGCCCAGGGTGAGGCTGGAGGCTGATCCAGGCAGGCAGCTGTATTCATAGGCAGAGAAGACAACTACCCAAGAGTTGTTGGAGGGGGTCTGAGGGTCTCAAGAGTCCACCATTACAAAGTTATTCCCTTGGGTAAACCTTCAGCCTCCAAGAGGTCCCTGGCAGAAGGCAAACCAGAGGAATAATATGGAAGGATGATTCTAGGCCAAGGAGGGAGTGGTGGGGAAAAGAGACCTGGGAACAGCGGAGAGTAGGGTGATGTGACAGGGGCAATAATATACCTAACGTATAAAATTGAGAAGAATAAAACAATAGAAAGAATCAATGAAAGCAAGAGCTGGTTCTTTGAGAAAATAAACAAAATAGATAAACCCTTAGCCAGACTTGTCAAGAAAAAAAATGAGTCTACACACGTAAACAGAATCAGAAAGGAGAAAGGAAAAATCACATGGACACCACAGTAATACAAAGAATCGTGATAGAATACTATGAAAAATTATATGCTAATAAACTGGATAACCTAGAAGAAATGGACAACTTTCTAGAAAAATACAACCTTCCAAGGCTGACCCAGGAAGAAACAGAAAATCTGAACACACCAATTACCAGCAAGGAAATTGAATTGGTAATCAAAAAACGACCTAAGAACAAAACCCCTGGACCAGATGGTTTCACTGCAGAATTTTATCAAACATTTAGTGAAGACCTACTACTCATCCTCCTTAAAGTTTTCCAAAAAGTAGAAGAGGAGGGAATACTCCCAAACCCATTCTACAAGGCCAGCATCACTCTAATACCAAAACCAGGCAAAAACACCACAAAAAAAGAAAATTACAGACCACTATCCCTGATGAACATAGATGCAAAAATACTCAACAAAATATTAGCAAGCCAAATTCAAAAATACATCAAAAGGATCATCCATCATGATCAAGTAGGATTTATTGCAGGGATGCAAGGATGGTACAACATTCGAAAATCCATCAACATCATCCATCGCATCAACAAAAAGCAGGACAAAAACCACATGATCATCTCCATAGACCCTGAAAAAGCATTTGACAAAATTCAACATTCATTCATGATAAAAACTCTAAGAAAATGGGTATAGAGGGCAAGTACCTCAACATAATAAAGGCCGTATATGACAAACCCACAGCCAACATTATACTTAACAGTGAGAAGCTGAAAGCTTTTCCTTTAAGATCGGGAACAAGACCAGGATGCCTACTCTCTCCACTTTTATTCAACATAGTTCTGGAGGTCCTAACAATGGCAATCAGACAACACAAAGAAATAAATGGCATCCAGATTGGCAAGGAAGAAGTTAAACTGTCCCTGTTTGCAGATGACATGATATTGTACATAAAAAACCCTAAAGAATCCACTCCAAAACTACTAGAACCAATAACTGAATTCAACAAAGTTCCAGGATACAAAATTAATACACAGAAATCTGTGGCATTCCTATACACTAACAATGAACTAGTGGAAAGAGAAATCAGAAAAACAATTCCATTCACAATTGCATCAAAAAGAATAAAATACCTAGGAATAAACCTAACCAAGGAAGTGAAAGACCTATACTCTAAAAACTACAAGACACTCATGAGAGAAATTAAAGAGGACACTAACAAATGGAAATGCATCCCATGCTCTTGGCTAGGAAGAATAAATATTGTCAAAATGGCTATACTACCTAAAGCGATCTACAGATTCAATGCAATTCCTATCAAAATACCAACAGCATTCTTCAATGAACTACAGAAAATCATTCTAAAATTCATTTGGAACCACCAAAGACCCCGAATAGCCAAAGCAATCCTGAGAAGGAAGAATAAAGCTGGGAGGATTATGCTCCCCAACTTCAAGCTTTACTACAAAGCCACAGTAATCAAGATAATTTGGTACTGGCACAAGAACAGACCCATAGACCAATGGAACAGACTAGAGAGCCCAGATATAAACCCAACCATATATGGTCAATTGATATAGAATAAAGGAGCCATGGATATACAATTGGGAAATGACAGCCTCTTCAACAGCTGGTGTTGGCAAAACTGGACAGCTACATTCAAGAGAATGAAACTGGATTATTGTCTAACCCCATACACAAAAGTAAACTAGAAATGGATCAAAGATCTAAATGTAAGTCATGAAACCATAAAGCTCTTAGAAAAAAACATAGGCAAAAATCTCCTGAATATAAGCATGAGCAACTTCTTCCTGAACACATCTCCTCTCCTCGAGCAAGGGAAACAAAAGCAAAAATGAACACATGGGACTACATCATGGTAAAAAGCTTTTGTACAGCAAAGACACCATCAGCAGAACAAAAGGCATCCTACAGTATAGGAAAATATATTTGTAAATGACATAGCCTACAAGAGGTTAATATCCAAATATAACGAACTCAGATGCCTCAATACCCAAAAAGCAAATAACCCTATTAAAAATGGGCAGAGGACATGAATAGACACTTCTCCAAAGAAGAAATTCAGATGGCCAACAGGCACATGAAAAGATGCTCTACATCACTAATTATCAGGGAAGTGCAAATTAAAACCCCAATGAGATATCACCTCACAGCAGTTAGGATGGCCAACATCGAAAAGACTAGGAACAACAAATGCTGGCAAGGATGTGGAGAAAGGGGAACCCTCCTACACTGCTGGTAGGAATGTAAGCTAGTTTAACCATTGTGGAAAGCAGTATGATTTTTAAGTTCCTCAAAAATCTAAGAAATACCAAAAAAAAAAAAGCTAACGTGTGCTGAGCACTAACATACGAGGCACTGAGCTAAGTGTGCTGCATATACTGTTTCATTTTGTCCTGACAACAGTAGTGGGTTCTCTTACCATCTCCATCTTACAGACAAGGAAACTGAGACTTAGAGAGGTTAAGTGACCTGTCCAAGGTCTCCACAGGCAGCAGCCAGACCCTGGAGCCCAGCTCTCCAACAGCCAGGCAGTCCTGCTCAGACACTGCTTCCTCACCAGTGAAATGGGGTTAATGACCACTTGTTCATTTACGGAGCTGTGAGGCTTCAGTGATGGAAGTAAAATTCCCTCAGTGGTGTGACATGTTGTAGGTACCTCATATGTGCCGTGTCCCTTCCTTTTCTCCTGAGGGGAAACTGCATTTCATGAGCCAGAAGCCTCATAAATATTTCATTGGTGAAGCTGGAAAGGCTGTTCTCTGCAGCACTGTGACAGTGAGGCCTGGGAGGCGTCTCAGGCCCATTGCAAGTGTCTTATCAGCCTCATTAAAAAAAAAGACCTTTCTTCTGAACAGTTGGCAGCCACTGGCATGTGACAGATCTGCAGGCTTTTTCTGGAGAGAGGCCAGGACATTGCTGGCCTAGGGTTCCATTCCCAAATAAGCCATGGCCAGGGCAGGACAGCCACCCGTGGGCTCCTCCACCCTGCATGCAAGAGTGCACCGGGGCCTGGGTCACACCAGCGGGCCTGGAAGGGCTGCAGGGAGCCCACAGAGGAACACAGGGAAGCAGGTTGTGCCCTGACAGCAGCGGCTGAAGCTGGAATTGAGGGCAAGTTGACCTGGGTCAGGACCTCTGGGGAACTTTGAATTCCTTTTTTTTTTTTTTTAATGTTTTATTGTAGCAAGAACATTTAACATGAGATCTACCCTCTTAACAAAATTTTAAGTGCACAATGCAGTATTGCTAACTTCAGGCATGATGCTGTACAGCAGACCTCTAGAACTTGACTAAAACGTTATACTCTCATAGCAACTCTCCATTTCCCCCTCTCTGCTTGGCAACCACCATTTGACTCTCTGCTTCTTTGGGTTTGACTATTTTAGATTCTTCATAAAAATGGAATCATGAAGCATTTCTCCTTGCATGACTGGCTTATTTCATTTAACATAATGTCCTCAAGTTTCATAAGTGTTGCCACATATGGCAAGATTTCCTTCTTTTTTAAGGTTGGATAATATTCCATTGTGTACATATATGACATTTTCTTTATCCCTTCACCCACTGATGGACATTCAGATTGTTTCCACATCTTGGCTATTGTGAATAGTGCTGCAGTGAACATGGGGGTCTAAATATCCTTTTTGATAAATGCCCAGAAGTGGGATTGCTGGGTCATATGGTAATTCTAGTTTAAAATTTTTGAGAAACTACCACACTGTTTCCCATAGTGGCTGCACCATTTTACATTCTTTCCAACAGTGTATAAGGGTTCCACTTCTCCAATCCTCACTTGTTATTCGTTTCTTGGTAATGCCCATCCTAACAGATGTGATGTGGCATCTCATTGTGGTTTTGATTGGCATTTCCCTGTTGGCTAGTTACATTGTGCATGTTTTCATACACCTGCTGGCCATTTGTCTGTCTTCTTTAAAGAAAAGTCTATTCCAGTCCTTTGCCTACTTTTTAATCAGGTTATTTGGCTGGGTATTTTTGCTGTTGAGTTGTAGGAGTTCCTTACATATTTTGGATATTAACCCCTTAGCAGATATATGGTTTGCATATGTTCTCACCCCTCCCATAGTTTGCCTTTGCACTCTGTTAATTGTTTCCTTTGCTGTGCAGAAGCTTTTTAGTTTGATGTAGTCCCATTTGTCTATTTTGGCTTTTGTTATCTGAGCTTTTAGTGTCATATCCAAGAAATCATTGCCAAGATCAATGTCATGAAATTTTACCCCTGTGTGTTCTTCTAGGAGTTTTATAGTTTCAGGTCTTATGTTTAAGTCTTTATTCCATTTTGAGTTGATTTTTTTTGTGTGTGTGTGTGTGTATTTTAAGGTAAAGGTCCAATTTCATCCTTTTGTATATGGTCATTCAGTGTTCCCACACTATCTGTCGAAGGGACTGTATTTTCCTTATTGTGTGTTCATGGTACCCTTTTTGAAGATTATATGTGTGGGCTTATTTCTGGGCTCTTTATTGTGTTCCACTGGTCTTTATCTCTGTCTTCATGCCAATACTATGCAATTTTAATTATTTTAGCTTTGTAATATATTTTAAAACCAGGATGTATCATGCTCCAGTTTTGCTCTTCCTTCTCAAGATTCTTTTGGCTATTCAGAGCCTGTTGTGGTTCCATATACATTTTAGGATTGCTTTTTCTATGTCTATAAAAATTGCCATTGGGATTTTGATAGGGATTGCATTGAATCTGGAGATCATTTTGGGTAGTATGCACATTTTAACAATATTAAATCTGATCCATAAGCATGGATGTCCTTCCAGTTATCTGTGCCTTCTTTAATTTCTTTCATCAGTGTTTTATAGTTTTCAGTGTACAAGGTTTTTGCTTCCTTAAATTTATTCCTAAGTATTTTATTCCTTTTGATATTATATAAATGAGACTGTTTTTTAAATTTCCTTTTCAGATAGTTTGTTGTTACTGTGTAGAAAAGCAATGGATTCATATGTTGACTTAGTACCCTGTAACTCTAATGAATTCATCTATTAGTTTTAACAGCATTTTTTTTTTTGGAGTCTTTGGGGATTTTCTACAATATAAGATCATACCACCTTCAAGCAGATAATTTTACTTCTTCCTTTCCAGTTTGGAATCTTATTTCTTTTTCTTGCTAACTGCTCTGGCTAGGATTTCCTACTACTCTGTTGAATAGAAGTGGCCATCCTTGCCTTGTTACTTATCTTAGAGGAAAGCTTTCAGTTTTCAACATTGAATATGATATCAGTGATGGGTTTTTCATATATAGCAGTTATTAGTTTGAAATAATTTCCTTCTGTTCCCAGTTTGTTGAGGGTTTTTATCATGAAAGGGTGTTGAATTTTGTTGAATGCTTTTTCTGCATCTGTTGAGACGATCATGTGATTTTATCCTTCACTCTGTAAATTGTATCACATTCTGTTAATCTGTATAACATGAATTGATTTTTGTATGTTGAGCCATCCTTGTATCCCAGGGGTAAATTCCACTTGGTCATGTTATATAACCCTTTTAATGTGTTGCTGAATTAGATTTGCTAGTATTTTGGTAAGGGCTCTGGCATCTGTGTTCATCAAGGGTGTTGACCTGTAGTTTTCTTTTCTTGTAGTGTGTTTTTCTGGCTTTGATATCAGAGTAATGCTGGCTTCGCAAAATGAATTTGGAAGTGTTCCCTCCTTTTCAGTTTTTCGGAAGAGTTTGACAAGGATTGGTGTTAATTCTTTTTTTTTTAATTAAGGTATTATTGATATACACTCTTATGAAGGTTTCACATGAAAAAACAATGTGGTTACTACATTTACCCATATTATTAAGTCCCCACCCATACCTCAATGCAGTCACTGTCCATCAGTGTAGTAAGATGCCACAGATTCACTATTTGCCTTCTCTGTGCTACATTGTTATCCCCGTGATCCCCCACACCATGTGTACTAAACAAAATACCTCTTAATCCCCTTCTCCCTCCCCACCCGCCCTCCCACACCCCTCCCCTTTGGTAACCACTAGTTCCTTCCTGGAGTCTCTGAGTCTGCTGCTATTTTGTTCCTTCAGTTTTGCTTCATTGTTATACTCCACAAATAAGGGAAATCATTTGGCACTTGTCTTTCTCCACCTGGCTTATTTCACTGAGCATAATATCCTCCAGCTCCATCCATGTTGTTGCAAATGGTAGGATTTGTTTCTTTCTTATGGCTGAATAGTATTTCATTGTGTATATGTACCACCTCTTCTTCAGTCATTCATCTACTGATGGACACTTAGGTTGCTTCCATATCTTGGCTATTGTAAAAAGTGCTGCAATAAACATAGGGGTGCATATGTCTTTTTGAATCTGAGAAGTTGTGTTCTTTGGGTAAATTCCAAAGAGTGGGATTCCCAGGTCAAATGGTATTTCTATTTTTAGTTTCTTGAGGAACCTCCATATTGCTTTCCACAATGGTTGAACTAGCTTACATTCCCACCAGCAGTGTAGGAGGGTTCCCCTTTCTCAGCATCCTTGCCAGCATTTGTTGTTCTTAGTCTTTTGGTTGCTGGCCATCCTTACTGGTGTGAGGTGATATCTCATTGTGGTTTTAATTTGCATTTCCCTGATGATTAGTGATGTGGAGCATCTTTTCATGTGTCTGTTGGCCATCTGAATTTCTTCTTTGGAGAACTGTCTCTTCATATCATCTGCCCATTTTTTAATCGGGTTATTTGCTTTTTGGGTGTTGAGGCATGTAAGTTCTTTATATATTTTGGATGTTAACCCCTTGTCAGATATTTCATTTACAAATATATTCTCCCATACTGTAGGATGCCTTTTTGTTCTACTGATGGTGTCCTTTGCCATACAGAAACTTTTTAATTTGATGTAGTCCCATGAGTTCATTTTTGCTTTTGTTTCCCTTGCTTGAGGAGATGCGTTCAGGAAGAAGTCACTCATGCTTATATTCAGGAGATTTTTGCCTATGTTGTCTTCTAAGAGTTTTATGGTTTCATGACTTACATTCAGGTCCTTGCTCCATTTCGAGTTTACTTTTGTGTATGGGGTTAGACAATAGTCCAGTTTCATTCTATTGCATGTAGCTGTCCAGTTTTGCCAACACCAGTTGTTGAAGAGGCTGTCATTTTCCAATTGTATATCCATGGCTCCTTTATTATATATTAATTGACCATATATGGTTGGGTTTATATCTGGGCTCTCTAGTCTGTTCCATTGGTCTATGGGTCTGTTCTTGTGCCAGTACCATATTGTCTTGAGTACTGTGGCTTTGTAGTAGAGCTTGAAGTTGGGGAGCATAATCCTCCCAGCTTTATTCTTCCTTCTCAGGATTGCTTTGGCTATTCGGGGTCTTTTTTGGTTCCATATGAATTTTAGAATGATTTTCTGTAGTTCATTGAAGAATGCTGTTGGTGTTTTCATAGGAATTGCATTGAATCTGTAGATTGCTTTAAGCAGGATGGCCATTTTGACAATATTAATTCTTCCTATCCATGAGCACGGGATGTGTTTCCATTTATTGGTATCTTCTTTAATTTCTCTCATGAGTTTCTTGTAGTTTTCGGAGTATAGGTCTTTCACTTCCTTGGTTAGGTTTATTCCTAGGTATTTTATTCTTTTTGAT
Organism: Phataginus tricuspis; assembly: GCA_029783875.1. Lineage (NCBI taxonomy): Eukaryota > Metazoa > Chordata > Mammalia > Pholidota > Manidae > Phataginus > Phataginus tricuspis. The sequence goes on along the minus strand of JAQQAC010003639.1, from coordinate 5,103,239 downwards.
GCAACTGTGAATGAAATTGTTTTCCTGATTTCTCTCTCTGCTAGTTCATTGTTAGTGTATAGGAATGCCACAGATTTCTGTGTATTAATTTTGTATCCCACAACTTTGCTGAATTTAGATATTAGATCTAGTAGTTTTGGAGTGGATTCTTTAGTTTTTTTATGTACAATATCATATCATCTGCAAACAGACGCATTTTAATTTCTTCCTTGCCAATCTGGATGCCTTTTATTTGTTTATGTTGTATGATTGCCGTGGCTAGGACCTCCAGTACAATGTTGAATAGAAGTGGGGAGAGTGGGCATCCTTGTCTTGTTCCTGATCTTAAAGGAAAAGCTTTCAGCTTCTCACTGTTAAGTATAATGTTGGCTGTGAGACTTTTATTATGTTGAGGTGCTTGCCCTCTATACCCATTTTGTTGAGAGTTTTTATCATGATCGATGTTGAATTTTGTCAAATGCTTTTTCAGCAATCTATGGAGATTATCATGTGGTTTTTGTCCTTCTTTTTGTTGATGTGATGGATGATGTTGGGTGTTAAATTATTCTTTAAATGTTTGGTAGAATTCACCAGTGGAGCTCCTGGAATTTTCTTTGTTGGAAGGTTTTTGATTACTTTTTCAACCTTCTTACTAGTTTTAGCCTGTTCAAATATTCTATTTCTTCATGATTTAGTCTTGGTAAGTTGTATGTTTCTAAAAGTTTATCCATTTATTTTAGGTTATCCAATTTTTGGCATTGGGAGACTGAATTTGGACAGGCTCACAATCTATTAAGGTTGGATGCACATGGATGAAGCACATAACCTACCCAGAAGCAGAGAGAGGAAAGGAAGGGAGGGGTACGATGGGAACCGTGCAGTGAGACCTCTCAGTATGTGTCCCCTGGTTGAGGACTTTGTGATTTCAGATACTGGGGGGTGGGAGTCAGGGAATAGAATAGTTTGACTGGGTCACCAGGAAAAAAGAACAGCAGGATTCTGCTAAACCAAGGCATTCAGTGCAGTTGGAGACTTCAGGCTCTAGCTTGTCTCAGTCACCTGCTCTACAATGTGCAGAGAATCCTATGTAAGGCATGTAAGACACTGAGGCAGATCCCGTGTTGATGCCAAGATGCAGCCCTCACCCTCAAGATGCTAGAGAGGAGAGAAGACGAGCCAGTGGTTAACCTCAAGGTGGTCAGGCTGTGTGGTAAGAACCATAACAGAGGAAAGTGAGGGAGAGCGAGGCCCAGGAAACCCTCAGTTTGGCATTTTCACTGATCTTTGAAGACCAGGCAGGATTTTTTTTTATATATATTAATACAGATTACTTTTTCCAGTTATATAAGTAATTCATACATGTTTATACTTTTAAAACTTTTAAGAAAATGTATAAAAGTAGAAAGAAGAAAGTAGTTACCCACCTCCAAAACCCAGAGAAAACCACGGTTAAAAATATAGGTGTGCTTTTCCCCTATGTTTATTGCAGCACTATGTACAATAGCCAAGAAATGGAAGCAACCTAAGTGTCCATCAGTAGATGAATGGATAAAGAAGAGGTGGTACATATACACAATGGAATATTGTTCAGCCATAAGAAGAAAACAAATCCTACCATTTGCAACAACATGGATGGAGCTAGAGGGTATTATGCTCAGTGAAATAAGCCAGGCGGAGGAAGACAAGTACCAAATGATTTCACTCATCTGTGGAGTATGACAACGAAGCAAAATTGAAGGAACAAAACAGCAGCAGACTCACAGACTCCAAGAAGGGGCTCGTAGTTACTAAAGGGGAGGGGTGGGGGAGGGTGGGGGGGAGGGAGAGAGAAGGGAATTGAGAGGTATTATAATTGGCACACATGGTGTGGAGGGTCACAGAGTAGACAGTGTAGCACAGAGAAGACGAGTAATGACTCTGTGGCATCTTGCTATGCTGATGGACAGTGACTGCAGTGGTGTATGGGGGGGACTTGATAATGTGGGTGAATGTAGTAGCCATATTGTTTTTCATGTGAAACCTCCATAAGAGTGTATATCAATGGTAGCTTAATAAAAAAAAAAGAAACAAAATTAAAATAAGTGCATAAAATAATCCAGGCAGTAAAAAAATATATATGTAGGTGTACTTTCTTTTGGTCTCTTTTTTGTGTTACCTTGCTTTCTTTTCTCAGTTAATTTTGTAGCTCAGGCATGTAGAAGAAGGCATTTTGGCCAGTTCATTTGGAGGAAATTGTGGAAAGGCAAGCAGCAAGGACGGTGTGCATCTCTAGGCTCTTTCTGTGCCCACAGGAGGGTTATTGAGCCCACAGGCAGGCTGGACCTTTGAGCAACTTGGGCCCCCACCCATTAGCTCTCTGACTGGTTAATGGGCCACACCCTTGGCCTAGCCTCAACCCATTTTCCTGCCTGGCACCCTGGGCTGGGTTCTGGGCAGGATCGTGAGGCTCCAGCCACCCTTCTTCCCAGCAAAGTCCCTCAGAGAGACAGAGCCTGTTTCTTGGGTAATGGAGTTGAGTTTCCATCTCCAAAGCTCAGTAAAGCAGGTCAAATGCCAAGATTAATCATCTAGATCTGTGTGTCCAGTATGGCAGCCACTAGCCTCACGTGGCTGTTAAGCATGTAATACCTGGGTAATCAAACTGCAAAGTACTGTTAAGTATAAAAGACACACTGGACTTCCAAGACAGTATGAAAAGTGAATATCAAATATTCATAATTTTTTATATGACTACATGTTGAAATGCTAATATTTTGCACATAGTGGATAAAATAAAATATATTATTAAAATGAATTCTACTTGTTCTTTTTGCTTTTTTCATGTGTGTATAAATTTAAATTACATGCATGACTCACATTTCTGTCTCACATATTTCTTTCTATGGAACCGTTATGATCTAGATGGGACCATTCTACACTCCCCACTCTTCTGAAGGAAAACCCACAGGGGAGACTCAGAGAGAGACTGTGACACATCCAGAGTAGGCTGGAGGTGGACAGGGATATGTAGGGGTAGCCAAGCCTGGGGGTCCTGGGAAGAGAGGAGTGTGGGGCAGGTATTTCCTCTTTGAGTGTTCATGTGTCTGCCTCCCTCTGGAGCAAACTGTGAGCTCCTTGAGATAAATAAAACCCTGCTTTAGTCCTCTTTATAGCCTCAGTACCAAGTACAGTGCCTGCCACACAGTAAGTGCATGAAAACATGCCCTGAATTAAAAACGAGGTGAGGAATAGGATGGACAGAGAATCCAAACAGCAGAGAACAGTGCTGAGATGATGCCAGGCCTGCCTGGGTGGCTACAGCACTCTGGATATTTGGAGATTTTATCCTTAAATCCTTTAGGCTATAATCTCCAAAAAGCAGGGAGGCCAAACTCATGTACATTTCTCAGAAGCTGGAGGACAGTTGGGTGCAGGCCGTGAGGACACCCCAAGGTCGTTGTATCCAGTTTCCTGCCTCTTTCCCCCTTTCAAAGGAGCAGATTCTTCCAGCTCCTGCAGTCAGCCTGCTCGCTCTGGCCTGGGCCCTCCAAGTATCACACATACAGTATGAGAGACATCAGTGGGGTCCCCCACACTGAGGCCTGCATGGCAAAGGCTGCTGATGCGTCAGGCGGAGGAGGAAGTGTTCTGCTACTCCTGCTGGGCCCAGCTCTGCCCCCACTAGGGCCCCACCCTCACCCAGTTCATGGATCGGTGACTCTCAGGAGAACCCTTCAACACACCTCAGCTCTCAAGGTGGGGTCCTCCAGCAGGTTCCCACAGGCCTCACCCTCAGCGGGCCTCTTCTGCCCAGCAGCAGGCAAGGTGGGGATGCAGGAGGATCAGGGAGGGCCTGAGAATACAGAAAGGACCCCAGAGGGGCTCAGATGGGAGGATGGCTGGTGCTGGGTGCTGAGAAGCAGCCTGTTGTAGAACTTAAGCACCAGGGCTCTGGAGCCGGACACCTGGGTTCAGATCTCAGATTCTCCACATGCTGTGTGTTACCTTGCACAAGTTAACTCACCTCTTTAGGCCTTAGCTTCCTCACCTCTAAAATGGGCATAAACCAGGGGTTCCGTGCCCATAGGGTGGTTCAGAGATTCAATGACTGGAAACAAATCAAGGACTTAGAACTGTGCCTGGCACATGGTAAACAAAGTTAGAAACAGTCCATCTCTCACTTTACCACTAGGGCAATGAGCCCCAAGGAGGAGCAATAATCAGACACAGTTATAAAGACAAAATTATTTTGTATCATTGGTTTTTCCTGATAGCTTTTATTATGGAAGATTTCAAACACGCAAATATGGAGAGAATAACATAATGAACTCCCACGCGCTCATTACCCCACTTCAGAGATAATCAGCTCATGGCCCACTGAGTTTCATCTACAGCTCTGCAGTTCCCCTGGGTTCTTCTGAAGCAAATCTCAGGCATTATGTAATTTCATCTGTAAATATTTCAGTATGTATCTCTAAGAGAAAAGGACTTTAAAAAAATAGCCACACTACCATTAGTAGACCTAAAAAATTAACACTAATGTGTTAATATCACCAAACACCCAAACACTGTTCCAAAATTTCTAAATTAATTTGTTTAAATCAGAGTCCAAATGAAGCCTTATTACTGCAGATAATTGATGTCTCTTTAAAACTATAGGTACCCTTTTTTTTTTCTCCCCTTTACAGTTTATTTGTTGAAGAAACCAGGTCATTTGTCTTATGGAGTTTCCCACAGTCTGGAGTTTGGTTACATCCCTGTATGTAGAGGCTTGATGTGATTCAGGTTCAACATTTGGGAAAATTCCTCCACAGGTGGTGTTGTGTTCCATCAGGAAACACACAATGTAAGCAGCTGTTGATGATTAATGCTTAGCTCCATGATTTCATAAGGGGTTGCAAAATAGTGATATTCTATTATTCCTTCTGCATTTAATAGCTGAAATACTTACCCTGAGAGAAACTTCCCTCTCTCCACTATTTGGCTAATTTGGAATTACGTTTTACAAACTACACAGGACAAGCAGATCAGTGCCTGATTCTCTTCCCTTTGTTTACAGTTTTCAAAACACTGAACTACTTCCTTAGCATCTTCATCTCCAAAAGTGTCAATGTTCTGTTTTGTTTTTTAAATCATGACCTCGTGGTTTTAAATAGATTTGAAATGTTTGGACTCATTGTCATGAGAGTTAGGATTTTTTCTTTTTTCAGCTGGCATCTGATTTTCACAGTACCGGCCTACACTGGTGCATTATTCATGAGAATTACCAATGGTTGGAGACGTAAGTCCCATGGCAGTGAGGGATGGGGCAAGGAACTACCCAGGCAAAGGGCAGGTCCTGGCGGCTGGGAAGATCAAGGCAGGGCCCAGGCGGAGAGCTGGGCTGTCAGATCTGGCACACAGGGGAGGGGGCAAAACTCCTATGGCTGCTGTGGCTTCTCCCTCCCCGGGGTCTCCCTCACCTGCTGAGACACAGGCCTCTTGCCTAGGAATGCACCTGTTCTTGCTGAGTTCTATTTCCACTGCTGTTATGGTTCTCATCCTAATTGATTCTTCAATCAGTAAGGGCAGGAAAATTCCCTCTGCTTCTCCAGAGTCAGCTGGCCCAGATGGCCCTCAGGTAGTCCTAGAGGACAGGACAGGCCCTGTGGCTGGTGGGGAGAGCAGAGATCCTGGGTGTAGCTGGGAGGGGCTGTATCAGTAAGAGCACCAAGAGCAGAAACATCAGCTATGATCTCCCATGTCCAGGCAGGGGCCAGGCCCTGGGCTACCTCGCCCATCCTCACAGTGCCCTGAAGAGGTGGGCCTTGTTACCATCTCCATTTTTCAGATGAGCAAACTGAGGCTAGCGGAGGTTAAGCAATTTTGCCCCAAGTCATGTCCCAGGTAGGTGGCAGAGCCAAGAGTCTAACCCAGTCTGCCGAGCTCCACATCTGGTACAGACAACAAAGAAGCAGGGTGCTGAGAAGGCCGGCAATGCTGGAATTCTCCAGGTAGCAAAGGGAGGCGGGCATTACCAGCAGGAGGAACAGTTTGTGCAAAGGTGTGGAGGTGTGAAAGAGTATACCCTGTTCAGAGTGGTGACTAACTCTGTGGCCAGAGTGAAGGGTGTGTAGGGAGGAGTGGTGGCAGATGGAGTGGGGGGTGTTGGGCCAAGATAGAAGAAACCCACGTTCCAGACCAAGGAGCTGGGACTTTGACCTTCAGGGCTGCGGGGTCCATGGGAGGCATTGAATAAGAGGGCTGATGACAGTGATAACTTGGGTTTGTATGGTATGGTGGCCTGTGGTTTACAAGGAGCTTCTGGAGGCACGTTATCAGGTGGAAGCCTCATGTCAATCCTGATAGTCAGCCTATTTTATAGATTAACAAACAGACTCAATGGTCATGAGCCGTGCTCTGGCCACAAAGCAATCAAGGACTGACCTCAAGCCCAGCGCTCTGCTCACCACAGGGCATCTCTCCAAAGCTCAGGGCATAATGAAAGAAGCAGGGGCATCCGTCAGCTCCTGATTTCTCCAGCCCTGCTCCTGCTCAGCCTTGCTGGAGAGTGTCAGAGGATGCCAACCAGGCCGAGTTCCCAGTATTGCTTACCGAGACTATGACAGTAAGTAGTGAGAATGAACATTCATTCATCTCTGTGTGCCAGCTTAACTGGGTTAGGAGAAAACTAGACAGAGTTCAACAGCATCAGGCACTCTATTTGGTAATATTCTGAATCGAGGGTCCCCAGGCTGGACTAGGAGGTGCCTCAGATCTGCCCGAAGACCTAGGAAGTGCCCTGTGGGAGAGAATTGTGGGATTGCTGGCTTAGGCCCTAACTACTCTGTGACCTTGAGCAAGGCAGGCCCTTCTGGGAACGTCTGTAAATCCATTGCTAAGTGAAGGGGCTGCACCAGAGAAGGGGTTGTTAATACCAGAAGCCTTGGGGAGCATCCCAAGCTGACTCAGGAGGTCTAGGCAAGGGACTCTGGTTGGGGTATTTTAACATGCTCCACAGGAAACTCTGAAAGCACACCTGATTGAAACAACTAGACTATCAAGGTCCCTTCACATCCAGCTCAACAAATTCAACACATTTGTTGAGTACCCACTCTGCCAGGCACCATTCCACAGGTCTGGGATGCATCAGTGAACAAAACAACAACATAAATAAGTATGGTTTCTGGGAAAGAGGAAAGTAGTCCCAGGCAAGGGCCATGAGGAGAGCTGGCAGCATGGGCAAGGTGCCTCCCTGAGAAGGTGGCTTGAAGCAGGTGAGGGGCTTGCTAGGGAAGGGTGATGCGAGCAGTCAACGCTAGAGCAGAGGCCCTGCCATAGAGTGGGCACACGAGGTGGCTGTGTGACAGGAGCCGAGTGGACAAGGGCTGGGGGTTGGGGTGGCGGAAGGGGCAAGACATATCGAGCTGCCTAAGTATCTTGACCCTGATCTTGACCCTGCACCCGTCCCTGCCCTGACCCCTCCCCAACTAAACTTTAATTTTAGGGACCGACCCATCGCAGTAAATGCCAGAACTGCTCACAGCCAAACAATGTTATTTGTATAGGTATGCATTTTGCATTTTATCTCCTTAATCCTAAGAGTCTGCAACCTCTCCCAGTCTTCTGTCTTACCCAGGTGCCTACCCTTTCCTTCCTGACCCCAGGTCTTTGTGGCCTGCAGGAAGGAGAGCAGAGCAGCTGGAGAGCAGTGGTCAGTGTCATCCTCATTGTCCCAGGGAAGCAGTGGCTTAGGGTACAGCATCTAGGTAAGGGAGGACCCTAGGATCCATATTTAGTGAGTACCCATTCTGAGCTTCTGGGAATCCCAGGACCATCCCTGCCCTCCGGGGGTCTCAGCCTGCGGTGGGATGGGAGGGGTAGAGCTGGGAAGGGAAGAAGACACACATACACAGAAAATACAAATCCATATACAATGTGTTGTTTGGGGTTCTCCAACTGGCATTGTGAGGGAGGAGCGGTAAGTGACCCCCAGGGTTGCATAGATCAGCAGGCCATCTACCAGCTGGGAGACCCTATCTCCGTGAATCAGTTAACCTCTCCACCGAGGCCTTAGCAAGCAGAGCCTTGAGCTCAATAACTGTTTTTAAATGAATGCACTTCTGCTTCCTTGCATGTTCAATGGGAGTAAGAATAATAATGCTAATAATATTGCGGCCTGAGGACTCCCCAGAGCCAGCCTCTACCACATCCAGGCTCGCTCTCAGCCTCTACCACATCCAGGCTCGCTCTCAGCCTCTACCACATCCAGGCTCGCTCTCAGCCTCTACCACATCCAGGCTCGCTCTCAGCCTCTAACCCTCCCTCAGCAGCACTTGCACGGCCCCCAATTGCAGGGTCAAGTGGGCCACCCAGTCATATCTGTTGAAAGGAGGATCAGACCAGCTAGTGGATGTGACCTTGACTGCAAAGGGCAGCACACAGCTGATAATGGTCATTAAAGTGTTTTATAAATGTACATTGTTACTATCATTGTGATGGCTGATCAATGGCTAGGGCTGCCGACTTAAGCAAATAAAGAACATGGAGCCCTTATAAGGAAATGGAGACCCAAAGAAAGGGTGAAACCTACCTGCTTGCATATTGGGTTGAACAAAGAGAGGCAACTGTGGAAAAGTAACCGAACTACCTGGGGGTTAAACACAGTTATGCCATTATTTTAACAAGGTCTGTTTGTACAGCAGTCTCTTGGCTTTGATTAACCTTTGAAGAATGTTTCTTTTTTTCCTGGTACAGGGAGGACATCTTTCACATGGGAGTTTTTGTCTCCTGTTTTCAGGAAGGAAAGGGGAGATTAGAATGCCCTTCCTGCATCTGCTGTTTTTCAAGTGTCTTTAGTTCAAAATAATCCTTATGTCAACGTGGCATTTTTGGGGGTGGCATATTCTGCCATCCTTTGGGACATATACAGAAATATTATTTGTTGTGTATTTGATATTCAAATGTAACTGTGTTGATGGATTTTATGTGGAAGCCCTGTTGATTATAGTTTATTGGTTGGCTGGGGATGACAGGGATGTGGGTCCAGGAAATAGCTCTACAAAGACTTTCTAGAACTGAATTGAATGTGAGGATGTCAAGATGCCCACTGGGGTCGTGGCATTGTTGCGATACCAGTATCTTAGCCCATAATTTGTTAATGAATCCCTCACTCAGGCCTTCTCAGGGCTCCTGGTCAGCTTCTCTTCCCTCCAGGTGTGGACACCCTGTCCTCCCAGGATCTGCCCGGATGCTGCCTCTCAGTGGGCTCCTAGGTTGACTGAGGATGTGTCAAGTAGTAATATTAATACCACTTACTGCAGGCGCACTGAAGGCCAGCTGCTGTGCTGGGTGCTCTAGGAATGAGAGCTAGCAAGCCTGCATGGTTGGCTTGACCCCAAAGCCCAGTTCTGCATGGTGAGAGAGCAGAGATGGCACTCAAGGGACTCCAAGGATGCCTCCGTCTCCAGTTCTGGCTCACTCGCTCATGCTCATGCTCTCTGTGAAGTCACAGTATGAAACCTGGAAGGGACCTTAGAAATCATCTAGTTTTAGCTCCTCATTTTACAGAGAGAGGAACAGAGGCCCAGAAAGAAGAAATGACTTGTTAAGATCCTTCATCTGAGATGACGGGACAGTGGTGAGGAACCCAGGTCTCCTGTACTCCCACTACTCATCCATCCATCCATGCCTAGCTATTCCAGTGCATTGGCCTCCATCCTGACATATGAGGAGCAAAAGGAACCTTAGGTTAGGGAAAGTGCCAGATCTCCAGTGAAAGGTCCAAGCATTTCTGCTCAGATTAACAGGGAAAAGAGAGGATCCAATAAATGGTGTTGGATGCCTGGATTATGGTGGGGGGAATAATAAAGATGGGGATAAAAATTCTATTTGGATCAAGGATGTAAGTATAATCAATAAAATCATGAAAGTTCTGTAGAAAGTATGGGTGAAGTGATTTATAATTTTGGAGTGGGAAGGCTTTTCTAATCAGGAAAGAAAACCCAGGAGTCATAAAGGAAAAGATTGGTACATTGGACCATATAATAATTTTTTAAAAACCTTCTATTTGGATAGCAGCAGACTCACGGACTCTGAGAAGAGACTAGTAGTTACCAAAGGGGAGGGGCTGGGAGGGAGAAGGGGACTAAGGGGCACTATAATTCAATCACAATATAGGGAGGTCATGGGGAAGGCAGTACAGCACGGAGAAGACAAATAATGATTCTATAGCATATTATGCTGATAGACAGTGACTGCAATGGGGGGGGTGAGGACTTGATAATACGGGTGAATGTTGAAACCACAATGTTGTTCATGTGAAACCTTCATAAGATTGTATATCAATGATGCTTTAATAAAAAAATAACTTTCTGTTTGAAAAACTACCATAAAAATGTTTTTACAATAACCAAGGAAACATGACACAGGGATCTTTCCTTAATTTTCAAGGAAACTCATGTAAATTAATTTTAAAAACACAGTCTAATCATCATAATAATTCTTAATGATCATTTACTATGTGCTAGACACTATTTTAATTACATAGATTATTTTATTTAAATCTCACTATAACCTTCTGAGATAGATACTATTATTATCTCCACTTTATAGAATGAGGACATGGAAGCAGTTTAAAAAGATAATCAAAGGATGTAGGCAGGTAGTTTACAGAAAAAGAAATATCAATAAACCAAAAAATGTGTAAATATATTTACTTAATATAAAATTTGCCAATAAAAGTTTAGAAAGATGATTGATATCACTCATAATTGAAGAAACACAAATTAAAACTAGAATTTCGGCGTCACCTTTTCATCTCTCTGCTTGGCAAAAACGAAAACATTTGCCAGCACCTAAGCTGTGATGGTGTGGGAAACAACCTACTCTGTAGCCATTTCTCTACATAGTCTGTGTTCCATCTTGGTCACCAGAAACCTATACATCAGAACCACATTAGATTAGCTGCCCACGCAAAAAAATGCCTTCAGTCAGTTCCATTTTAATGTTACATTCTTGATATGAGTTGATGTTTGGCAGAAGAAATGACCACATGAAAACTACTGCATTGTTTTTGTCCTGGAAAAACTACCACTGAAGACATTGTCTACTCTGGTAATCTTACAGAAGAAAAGACCCACACATTAATTTATCTTTAGTATTTACTACCAGAGAAAAATATATATCTCCTGAAGACCTGATATGTTTTATTTTACCAGATGATGGTGATTGTATGACCCATCCTGTTTCTCTTTTTGCCTTGGCTACCAGGAAGCTCACAGCTATATTTAATAGTCCAATATAGCAACAATGTAACTAGAGAGGCTGGCATCTGACTTCTTAACCCAATATGACCTCATTTTTATCTCTCTTTCTCCCTCTCTCCTCTAACTAGCTTCTTTCCTTCCATTTTGCTTTTTAATTTTGTAGTTCTAGTTTAACAAAAATTTATGTTTAATTGGAAGCTATCTCAAAATCTTCTGGAAACAGGTGGGATGTAAATAATAAATAGACAGTCAAATCCCCTCATTTTATAAATGAGAAAACTCAAGTCCTCTAGAGATGAAATGATTAACGTCAAGCACTCTGTTAATGGGCACTTATCTCTGTGCACAGGTGACTGACACTGTATGGTAAACTCCTTGAATCTTTACGACCCTGGTGGCCAGCTCTAAGCCAAGTATGTGGTAGGTGCTCAATAAATGAGGATTGTTCGAAAACATCATAAGTACTGTGAGGAAAGGGACCACTTTTGCCTGGAACAAGGTCTAACAGGTGGTAGGTGCCCATGAACTGAATTAGCACCAGGGCATAGCCTCAGCCCCTGGCCTCACCCTGCCAACACTAGGGCTTCCAACACTCAGGACTCTCAGGCCTGGGGCCCAGAGCAATCGGTCTGCCTCTCACATCTGACTCTGCCTTTATCTCCACACTGCTTCCTCAGCTCTTTTGCCAGCTTTTGGGTTTTACCCAGGATGGAGACTGGTCTATCTGTCTTCCAAATCTCCTGACCCTGAGACGCCTGGGGGAAAGGACATGACATCATCTTTCGAACCCTGTGCAGCACCCATGTGGGCTGTTCATTAGTGGTAGCTGGTGATGAGGAGGAGGAGGAGGAGGACCCAGGATTGAGGCTCTCCATGTCCTGTGACCGCAGCTGACGTGTTGAGCAGAGGGGAGAGCAGTTGACAGAGGGGACAGAGGTTGACATGGTCATTCTTTCTCCACTTTCCCATCCTTCCTTCCTTACTAGGAGGCAAAAGAGAGAGGGAGTTCAAGCCAGACCACAAAGATGAGGCGAGGGAGGGGTTCCCTCTGCCATCCTGCCTCCTACAATGCAACACACTGAGCTGGCCTCCCATCAGCTGCCACCCGCAGTGCCCTACCACCACCTGCACCCTCTTCCCGCAACTTCCTGCCCGGCTCTTTTCCTGAGCAGCCTCTGTGGGTGTGTGTAGAAAGAGCTGAGGTCTGGACAAGGCCTTCTGACCCAGATTTCCTGAAATGACTGGGCAACCTGTGTTGAGCAACTGTGTCCAGGCAAGCTGCCCTTGGGTTGCCACACAATGCAAGCCACAGGGACCCTTGGGCCTGGAGCTCCCGCAGCCAGTCACAGCCCAAGACCCAGCCTCCTACGAGGACAATCCTGCCCAAGGGAGATGCTTTGCCCTTGGTTCTCGCCCAGGTCTTCACGTTCTTTATTGCAGTACATGGGGGGTGCTGGGGGACAGGAGGAGGGTCCCGTGTGGTCTCCCTATGCTCTCTCTCTCCGTGTGCTCTTTACCTATGTAAAGCTTGTGTCTTATCCTGCATGCAGCAAGAGGTTTCCTGTGTGGGGGTGGTGACTTCACACTGCTCAAGCAACTGCAGGGCCATGGAAAAGGAGGCGAGCACTGTGATTCACGCTGAGGTGTGGATTCCACACCTTCCTGTGGTAGCAGAACTACCAGCTAGCGTACAAAGTGTCTGATGTGGGATCTGAATATTCTGGAAACTCTGGCCCACTTCTGTGAGAAATGATGACCCAGCCCTTTTACCAGGCCCATCCTTAATTTTTGCAGGACCCAGGCATGGTTCTCATACCACGTGTCTAAATATTGAAAAGTTATCAGTCAAGCTAACAAAGTATCCAAGTGTTAAATGAAACTTGTTCCACCAGCCTACCTTGACGATATACTTTCATAAGGCCATTTTTTTCTTAATGTGTAAAGCTCTGGTTATTATATAGCTGAATGTTGACAAAACACCAAAACAGTAAATTCAATTATTATTGCACTTGACTGTGGGTATGGTTAATGGGCTGGCAATGCTTGGTTGAGTAATAAATGTATTCATAATTATACGTTAATAAATGATTATATGTTTATTCAATAATTTTTTCCTTCCTTTGTCATAGGAAATTTACCACTTACATGGTAATAGTCACGATTTTCACATAATTTGTGTTCTGCTGACAATCATGCCAAATTAGGCAATCCTCCTTGACTCATTACGGCTCCTAGTTTTTTTATTAACTTCAATTTGGGGAAACTTCACTCTGCTGAGCCTAGAAATTATCACTATAATTCTCAAAGCAATACTTGGATTCAGAACTAAACCACAGATTTTATGTATCATGTGCAGCATAATGGGATGGCGTATGATGATACATTACTGCTGCCTCAAAATAATTACAAAATGTTTTTATTTCATACTATAAGCTGCTATCTGAAGCCATAGCTAGATCTATAGAGCAGTAGTTCTCAAACATTTTTATGCTGTTGTGTATTTTTTTTAAACAATTTATTTTATTTTAGTATCATTAACCTACAATTACATGGGCAATATTGTGATGATTAAACTACCCGCTTCATCAGGTCCCCCCCACCGACCCTATTACAGTCACTGTCCATCAGTGTAGTGAGATGAGAATCACTACTTGTCTTCTCTGAGCTGTACAGTCCCCCCCGTGCCTCCCCACCCTGCTGTTGTGTATTTTTAAAAATTGTTTTGAGGATTCCAAAGACCTTTTGTTTATGTTAATTATAACTGTCAATATCTATCATATTAGAAGTTAAAACGGATGACTCTTAAAACACAACACACAAGCACACATTCCATGAGCTATCAGAGCAATGATGGCATCACCTGTCAATCAGCCTCTGGAAGACACTGTATACTCGTGACAGAACTAGCATAAAAAGGGCAAATGATGCCTTAGTATTATTATGAAAATGGTTTTGACCTCATGGACCTTCTGGAAGGGCTCTTCAATCCTCAGGAATCCTCGGACCACACTTTCTTTTTTTTTTACAATTTATTTTATTTTAGTATCATTAACCTACAATTACAATATTGTGATGATTAAACTACCCCCTTCATCAGGTTCCCCCCACCAACCCTATTACAGTCACTGTCCATCAGTGTAGTGAGATGAGAATCACTACTTGTCTTCTCTGAGCTGTACAGTCCTCCCTGTGCCCCCCCACCCTATGTCTGCTAATCGTAATGCCCCTTTTACCCTCTTATCCCTCCCTTCCCACCCATCTTCCCCAGTACCTTTCCCTTTGGTAACTATTAGTCTGTTCTTGGGTTCTGTGAGTCTGCTGCTGTTTTGTTCCTTCAGTTTTTTTTCTTTGTTCTTATACTCCACATATGAGTGAGATCATTTGATACTTGTCTTTTTCAGCTTGGCTTATTTCACTGAGCATAATACCCTCCAGCTCCATCCATGTTGTTGCAAATGGTAGGATTTGTTTTTTTCTTATGGCTGAGTAATATTCCATTGTGTATATATACCACATCTTCTTAATCCATTCATCTACTGATGGGCACTTAGGTTGCTTCCATTTCTTGGCTATTGTAAACAGTGCTGCAATAAACATAGGGGTGCATATGTCTTTTTGAAACTGGGCTGCTGCATTCTTAGGGTAAATTCCTAGGAGTGGGATTCCTGGGTCAAATGGTATTTCTATTTTGAGTTTTTTGAGGAACCTCCATACTGCTTTCCACAATGGTTGAACTAATTTGCATTCCCACCAGCAGTGTAGGAGGGTTCCCCTCTCTCCACATCCTCGCCAACATTTGTTATTGTTTGTGTTTTGGATGTTGGCCATCCTCACTGGTGGGAGGTGATATCTCATTGTGGTTTTAATCTGCATTTCTCTGATGATTAGTGATGTGGAGCATTTTTTCATGTGCCTGTTGGCCATCTGAATTTCTTCTTTGGAGAAATGTCTATTCATGTCCTCTGCCCATTTCTTAATTGGATTATTTGCTTTTTGTTTGTTAAGGTGCGTGAGTTCTTTGTATATTTTGGATGTCAACCCCTTATCAGATACATCATTTATGAATATATTTTCCCATATTGTAGGATGTCTTTTTGTTCTACTGATGGTGTCCTTTGCTGTACAGAAGCTTTTCAACTTGATATAGTCCCACTTGTTCATTTTTGCTTTTGTTTCCCTTGCCTGGGGAGATATGTTCATGAAGAAGTCGCTCATGTTTATGTCCAAGAGATTTTTGCCTATGTTTTTTTCTAAGAGTTTTATGGTTTCATGACTTACATTCAGGTCTTTGATCCACCTTGAGTTTACCTTTGTGTATGGGGCTAGACAGTAGTCCAGTTTCATTCTCTTACATGTAGCTGTCGTACCACACTTTCAAAACTGCTTTTGGTAGAACAATATGAAGAATTAGTATTGTGCCCCTTAGGTGTTACTTGGACCTATAAATATACAAATAGAAGAGTTAAGAATTAGTTTTACAAAATGTTCCTCAGCTGCTCCGTGCAACTTTTTGTGAACACTGCACTAAACCCTGAGTACATGCAGAACCACGAACTGGAGCATGAAGAGAAGCAGGGAGATGGACCTGCTGCTGTGTGCTAGAGGCCTCTCAGCTTCTCAGTTTGGGTTTTCTTTTTGTGGAATGAAGACAGCATCCATCTGTGCTTCCCACCTCAGTTGCCTACCTTGCCTGAGGGTGGGCCCTGCCTTAGTCACCACTGGGTCCCCAGTGCCCAGTGCAGTGTGTGCTCTGAATTAGGAGGAGCTCGCTAAAGTATTGTTGAGGTCAGCACACATCCGGTGGCCATGCTGACAAGGGCGGCCATTCCGTGTACCTGGGACTCGGTCAGGTTTGTAGTGTGAGCTCAGAAGGCTTTTCTCCTGAGGCGGAAGGTCTACCACTTCCAGGTAAGTTGCTAACCTGTCAAGGGCTCAGTTTCACCATCTGTAAAAGGGAATCATAATGCTAGTAACAACCTCGTAGACTGTCAAGAGAAGTAAATGGAATAGTCTCTGTAAGTCAGTTAGTGCACGACAGAGAGAGGGCTTGATAAATGTTAACTATTTACCAGGCAGGCAATTTCAATATGGGGCAGATAGATTCATTATAAATGAACTATTAGCCTGGTGAGGGCAAGGTCTGTGTCTCACATACAAGTGAATGCTAGAGCTGAGCTCCACGCCTAACACATAGCAGGCATTCATCAAACAGGCAAATGAACGAACTAATGAATGAACCCATGAAGGGATAAAGTTAGTTACAGCTAACGTGTTTTACCTTCTGCTCCCTGGCAGTATGGACCCGCCTCGCTTCTTCAGCTATTAAATTTCTAGGATCACATTCTTGCCTTCGTCCCCTGAGCTCCTGGCTCTTCCCTTTGCTGAAAGTCAAAAACAAACCACTTATGAAGTATTATTGACCCGGTAATGTTGCTTTCTGCCACCACAGGGTTCACCATGGATTGTCCCACGAATAAGCAGAAAATTGTCAAAATAGGATTTTCTTTCTACCGTTTCACCTAAATTAATGTTTATCTTAATTTTTTTAGTTAGTAACCCACGTTCATTATAGAAAATAATTTTTAAGCAGAAAACACAAGACAAAGTCAAGCAGAGAACTATCAGTAACATTTTAGCCTATCTGTCTCTACTCATATATAAACATGGGGGTATGGGTAACTTTTTCTTTTTTTACAAAACCAAGTTCTTATAAATGCTCTTTTTTCCTTAATGTATCTTAAACATCTTTCCATGTGACATTCCCTCCCACGACTGCAGGGACCCTATTGTTGGACACTTGCGTGGTTTCCATTTTCTCTCTCTTGCACATGAGGCTGCCATCCCCACTCACTGTGGCCTGTGCACGCACACTGTGAACATCTGCTGGTTCACAATAAAAAGAACACATTGTCAGTATCCAGTGGGGTGTGACCATTACTGGAGCCTACTTCTTGCCCAGATTCTCACATGACCTCCTAACTGGGGCCAGAGCCCGTCTGCTCTCCCCAGAGCCCATGGCTCCTCCTTGTCCCTCGTGTGGGCTGAGCTGGCATTCAGGGCTTCCACAGTTTTGTGCCCGCCACCCTGGGCACTTCCTCTACTCACCCCAGCCTTTCCTGCCTTCTTTGCTGCTGGGACCTCTGGCCCATGACATCCTCCAGGTGATGGTGTGGGGGGTGCTTTTTCTTCTTTTTTAAGATATTTTTTTCCAAACTTACTATGAGAAGCACGACCTGCCTTTTCTATTGACATGTAATCCACGTAACATAAAATTTACCCTTTCAAAGTGTACAGTTCAGTGTGTCTTAGTATATTCGCAAGGTTGTACCACCATCATCACCACTAATTCCAGAACATTTTCATCACCCCAAAAAGAAACCCCTTAACCATTGGCAGTTACTCCCCATTCTCCCACTCCCTTGACTCCAGGGAACCACTCATCTACTTGCTATCTCTGTGGATTTGCCTATTCAGGATATTTCACATAAATGGAATCATAAAATAGGTGGCCTTTCATGTCTGGCTTATTTCACTTAGTATAATGTCTTCAAGTTCATCCATGTCGTAGCACGTGTCCCAAATATCCTTCCTTTTTAAGGCTGAATGCTATTTAATTGTGCTGATACTCCACACTGTGGTTATCCATTCATCTGTTGATGGACGTGGGTGGTTGTTTCCACCTTGGGCTGCTGTGAATAACAGTGCATGAATGTTGGCACACGATGATCTTTCTGAGTCTCTGTTTTCAATTATTTTGTGTATGAAATGGAATAGGACTGAAAGATGAGCTCATTGAGGGCAGGGGTCATGCCTATTTATGTGAAAATATTTCCTATGGCCCCTGGCATGGAGCCTAAGACTATGGGGGGGCTGTGTATAGGCTGAATGAATAAATGAATGCATGGATAAATAAATGAATGGTATTGAGTCACTCATACAGTTTATATTCTGATCAGAATCTGGTCAGACATCCTTAACAAAGAAGGGCTTAGGAAATGCAGTCATTTAAGTCATGATTACACCTCTGTTGACAGGTATAGTCATGTGTTGTTTCATCTGAGGTCTCCCTACTTTATTATAGTCATTATAATACTTGTTAGTAAGGGGAAAATGTGCCCAATTTACTGGAGGAGTTATATCTGAATTGCATACTCAGGCATTCCACAGCCAGGGCCTCCTTCGATCAATACTGTAACATAAGGACCAGTCTTATCAAAGCATTAGAACTTGCTTAAGCTAAAAGATTATTAGCCTTTGAATTAGCACTCCAAACAGGGCTCTTTATTAATCTGTTAATGATTTTTGTTGTTTAGAGGGATTAGCCCTAATCACTGAGGATACATGCTCCCAGAGGTACATGCCCATAGTTGTCCCTTGAACAATCCTTTGCAAAGCAGAGCTTAGAGTCTAGGAGCACACAATCCAGGAGTGGAGCTGCACACACCAGTCTTCTGAGTCAGGGGGCCCAGAAGAGGTAGGCGGGCGTAATGCTGCCTGGGAGGCAGGGAGGTGTCAGGCCACATCAAACCTTTGAACTGAGCCTGGAAGCTTGCCTAGGATTTTGTCAGGTACAGACAAGGACTGGAGGGTTTGGGGCAGGGTGGGCAATGTGTTCCAGGCAGATGGAATGGCTAGAGGCATATGCACAGGTACACACTTGCACCTATACACACACAGATGCTCAGATGCATCCTTCTCCCAAGAATGGGGACAGTCAGAACTGCTGGAAAGATGTCATCATGTCCACCGGAGTCAGCACACAGCTCAAATTCTCACAAGGCCCTGGGTTCCAGATGTCTGTTCCTCAAGAGGACCTTTAATGTCTGCCATCCCCTGCCTTCCTTCCCATCAGTACAGGCCCTCTCTGGCACCAGGCTGGGCATTCTCCACCAGGTCCTCATGATGGCAGATCGCAGCACGAATTCCAGGAGGCTCAGCATGAAGTGGGCCAGAGGTTACTGGTCCTGATGTAACTCAGGTGTTGCAAGATGGAGACTCTACCACATGCCCCTGCTGGGGCCTCCGGCTGGCCAGACACACTGTGGGGCAGGGGAAGCGTCCATGGCGCTGTGGACCATTGACAAGGGTGTAGTTTTGTCCAGTATTTAAAGCGTTGCTTAGAAACAGTCCCAAAGTGCTTTCTTCCTTCCATTAGTGCCAAGTATTTATTGATCACACACGTCTTAAATTTTTTAATTGGTGTATTACAAACATACATGAAGGTGCACATGTCATTAGTAAAAGCCTGATGCAGCTTCACCAACTGAACACGCCCAAGTATCCAGAACTCAGATAGACAGAACGTGACCAACGTCCAAACCAACTCCTGTTCCCAGTCACCACCTTCCCCAAGGACAACCCGGTATGTAACAGCACAGATCAGTCTTGTCTGATTTTATACTTTATATAAATGGAATCATCTAGTATGGAACTCTCTTGGCCTTTACTTTTTTTAAAAAAATTGAGGTGTAACTGACATAAAACTTTATAGTAGTTTCAGATGTATGATATAATGATTTGAGGTTGGTATCCACTGTCAAATGACCATCACAATAAGTCTAGTTACCATATGTCACCATATCAACTTAAACATTTTTTTCTTGTGATGAGAACGTTTAAGATTTATTCTCTTAGCAACTTTCAAATATGCAATACAGTACTATTAACTATAGTCCCTATGCTGTACATAACATCCCCATGACTTATTTATTTTATAACTGGAAGTTCATACATCCTGACGCCTACATCTACTTCACTCACCCCCAAACTCCCCGCCTCTGGCAGCCACCAATCTCATCTCTGGAGCTGTGAGTTTTGTTTGTTCATTTGTTTTGTTTTTTAGATTCCACATATAAGTAAAATCATATGTATTAGTCTTTCCCTGCCTGTCTTATTTCACTAAGCATAATGCCCCAAGGCCCGTCCATGTTATTACATTTAGTATGAACTCTCTTGGCGCTTTTTAAAAATCGAGGTCCAACTGACACATAACATCATATTAGTTCATGTATACGACATAAGGACATGGTATTTGTGTACACTGCCAAATGACACCGCCATGTCTACCTGCCATCTGTCACCATAACAACTTATAAAAACGCTTTCTTGTGATGAGAATTCCTAAGTTTACTCTCTTAGCAATTTTCAAATACGTGCCACAATATTATTGACCACAGTCATGATGCCTCAACAAGTAGATTGGTCAGAGACTGAAAAGGGAAAGCAAGATGGTATGTGGAGGACTAGCTCTCATGTGGAATATGCATCCACAAATGTGAAAAGGAGTAAACCACATGGATGGGGGTCTCTGTGGTCTCTGGGAGGGTGGAGAGGGCAGGTGGCCCAGTGGCAAATGCTCTGGCCTAGGAGTCAAGGACTTGTGTTCAAATCTGATATCGGTCCACAGTTTGCTGTGCAACCTTGGAAAAAGAGATCTCTTTCCCTTTCTGGACCTCAGTTGCATGCTCTACAAGGTTGGAGTGGATAATAGTTTCCTCCCTTCTTTCCACCACCTTCTGTTATCTGTCCCCACTCCCCACCACTGCCATGGACATCATGCTTTAAAAATGTTGCCGACTGAGCAGACTGCATGTAAGTAATGATTAATTTGTTTCCCCATTTCTAGTTAAAGGAAGATGTACGGAGCAGACTCAGACCTGCCGCAGATTGTGAGTGGTACCACCCTGAGTTGACAGAATTCCGGGGAAATGGAGAGGCCCTTTATGGCTGAGTTACTTGACTGCAGCCTCTTATCAGGGAAATGTTCATGGCCTGGTGCACCCAGTGAATTACAGGGAATAGCTTGAGAAGCCCCATCCCAGCTTTCGCACAGCCCTGGGCCCTGGACCTCTGATGAAATAGGCAGTGGCTGACTTCCAGCCCTGATAAGCCAAGGGTGTGGGAGTTGACCAGCTCTCCTTGGAATGGACTGCAGAATTGAAGAGTGTGGGCCCCCACCCGGAAGGCCTCCTTCTCAAGTTGACCTCAGCCCCCAAACCCATTCTGTACACTTTACTTCAGTAAGCCCCCGGCCTGGCCCTTAGCTGGACAAGTCCTCAGGGACCCAGAGCCATCTTACACTGTTCCAGGGTACTGTTTGAAAAGTGCTGACAGAAAGTGAACTCCTGGAGCACTGTGAGAGGTGCCCTCTGCAGCTCCAGGCAACCCCTCCAATCAGGGGAAAGAACTCCAGGGTGCGCCTCAGGAATACAGCTTGCCACCTCCTCCAGGGACTGCCTCCCCCTCCAGTCCTGGCTGCCCAGCGCTCGGGCTCTGGGCCTCACTCTGTCATCCCCAAGCACTCTCCACTTCCCTGCCCTCTCCCCATTTCTGTCCATGACCGAAGGAGGGGTGAAGTCTGCTTGAGACCAGAATTGGGCTCGCTGATGGGGAGAAGAACCACACCCAGAATAAGCCAGAATGGGTCTAGAGCTGGGGGCAGGGAGGAAAGAAGCTTAGGCGGGAAAGGATTTGGTCAAAGAGAGCTTCTTGATAAAGGAGACATGGATGTAGAAGATGGAGGGGGCAGAACTATGTGGAACAAGGTGTTTGGGGGAGGGGGATACACTGCAGCTTGGATGGTCTCCATGCAACAGGCTGGGCAGTATAAGAGTGTGCAGGGCGCCCAAGGGTAACCTCCAGAGGAATGGAGTGACCGGAAATTCTCTAGGGTGATGAAGAGGGGTCCTCTGGGGCAGGAAGAAGTATGCAACCAGGTGGGGTGGGGGGTGGGAAGCAGTGTCCACTGAGTTTGCTGAGAACTTGAAACTTGATGTGAAGGCATCTAGAAGACTTGGTTGGACATCTGGACATGCCTGGGGCAAATAACTGAATGGGCAACACAGACCAACCTATCAATCCCGCATATGATCCAGTTTCACTGTCTTCAAGGCAGGGTGCTGGGCCGTTGTACAGGGAAGAACAGCGGGAACTGAGGGTAAGGCTCGAGGTGTCACCTTGGGCTCTAGAAGAGCTTGCCTGCTAGTCCACCTTCTGGAACAATGTGATAGATCATCTGGTTATAGGAAACAGTTTGAACACGTGCTATGGACTGGTGCCGCTCTAGAAAACCAGGGTGAGTAGTTGTGACCCCTGCTGACATCATTGCGGAGAAGGTAGATCACAGAAAATTCAACCCAGTAAAGATACAGAGCTTGAGAAAGGCTCTGATGGGGTGAGAAGGTATCTAGAGCCAGGGAAACCGCATCCTGACCGATGAACAGGAGTTCTCCAAGGGCTGAAGCAGACACATACTCAGTGACTCAAAGATCCTGTGAGGATCTGATGAAAGTCATGGTCCTCTCAGAAACACACACACACACCCTTCACATACGTCTAAGTGGGAATCGCCAGAAAAGTCCCTGAGCCAGCGAGAGCATGACAATGATCAGGGACATTGATCTCTGGAGCAAAGATGAATCCCAAGGACAAGGACCCCGGTCAGGGCACAGCCTGTCCGTTGGTGGGAGAGGAAGGTGGGCCTCGGCAGGAGCTGGTTCCCCGAGACCAAGCTCTGCTAAGGGGGAGGCCAGCATGGCTGTGGGGTGAGGCACTGGGTGAGGAGGGTGACAGAGGTGAACACCGAGAAGACAGTTGGCGGTGGTTCCCATCATGAAGGTGGGGGTGGGGGTCGTGGTGAGGGCAGACTGTGTACAGGCAGAGGTTTCAGAGTTCAGCACGCCCTGGTTTGATCACCTCAAAGATGGCCCAGAATTCAGCTGTGGACAATAATTTCTGGGAGGCTGGCGATATGAAGGGTCAGCATCTACCAGGAAGCCTTGTTGAAGGGTCTGTGCCATCCTCTCCTCATTCTCACCCCTACATAGTTCAGACCATATGACCTCTGGAGTTAGGCACCTGCATTGTGAAAAGCTCTGCAGGTAATTCCGATCCATCCCTGGTACTTGGTCTTGGCACCCCAGAACAATTTTCCAGGAAGGTCACTGAAAAACAAACAAGACACTGTTCTTTTGAACCAATTAGACCACTGGCATCTCAGCCCGGCCCAACTAAACCAACTAACCCATTCATTTGACACATTTTTACTGAGCTTCCGTACTGGGCCAGGTGTTAGAGACCCAAGACCCAGCTTTGATACCATCCACGGTGGGGAAGGCAGACCTCAGCAGGGACATCACAATGACAGTGACAGCTCTGTGATAAGGGAAGTCCAGAGGACTCTAGGAACACCTAGGAGAGGCAGTTTTGGGTCACTGGGGAAGGCTTCCCGGAGGAAGAGTAGGCCCAGGTCAGGAGCCAGCCAGGAGGGTGGAAAAGACTTCTCCGGAGAAGCCACCTGTGCACAGCCTGGAGGCAAGAGTGAAGAGACAGTTCAAGAGAGTGGGAGTAATCTCAAATGTGGTCAAAGATGGCCTGTGCCTTGAGAGAGGAGCTGAGGGGCTGGGGGTGGAGTTTACCCTGCAGGCAATGGGGGTGGGAGAGGGCTCAGAGGGAGGCTGTGGGCTCCACCGCTGCTCTGAGGAGTAAACAGGCCTGGAGAGAGAAAACCCTGAGGCTGGGGGGTGGAAGAATTGGCCCCTTTGGGGATCTTGGCAAGAGGTGTTGAAGGCCTGAATGAAGAAGTGTTCATGGGGCCAGAGATGAGGGGCTGGGTTTCTTAAAAGCACAACCCCAGCTGTGGCTGAGCCCTCCTGAGAGGTCTGGTCCCCCAAGCACCAGGGGCCTGCAGAGAGAATTGTTTTGGAAACCCAGTGTCCAGCCTTCACCATCGGAGCTGTGAGTCCACATGGCCATCCAGCTTTTCTCTGCTCATCTTCTCTCTGCTTCCTCTTCCCTCCTGCCTCCCATTGTTGCAGGGTCCTCTGATAGCCCTCCTCTTTCCTCAGCACATCCTAAAATTCCTCTCCACCTCGTGGAAGCCCAGCTCTTCTCCTTTGTGGGGATGGTCCACATCTATTCTGTTCATTCACTTTCTCAGTTCCAAGAGTCTTCCCATCAACTTTTCAGTCAACCCCTCCCATACCCCACCCTGGAGTTTCTCTTTCCTAAAACACCCGGATTTCTCAAAGCTTAAACTCTCCACTGGCTGTCCACGTCCCTCCATGCCTCTGCTTCTGACTTCTGCATTCCTGCCTGCCTGTCCCAGTCTCACTCACTGAGACTTCCGGCCCCCGTGTCTCACCTCTACCTTCTCCTCAGGCACCAAGACCCTCTGGCCTCCACACGCTCCCCTGTCTGCCGCCCCCTACCCAGTTGCCCATTGCACCCACCCAGCGTCCCCCGGGTGGGTGGAGTTGGCTGCCCTCCTGGCTTCCAGCTCTAGGCTGCCGCGTCTCACTGAAGCACAGCAAACCCTCATGGAGATCCTAGCCTTTTCCCTCAAACAGGACCTTTCCATTGGTCCCCACTGGTCCGCTCTCTGTTCTCCACTGCGGCTCTCTAAAACCTTCCCCAGCACCCTCAGGCCTCAGCTCTCACATGCTCTTGGAGCAGCTGACCCTCCCCCTCTTCACAAAGAAAGCAGGAGCCCGGAGGTGGGAATGCCCTCGAGTTCCTGCCATCCTGCCTTCACACTGCAACATCATCCATACCTCGCCTTTCTTCCTTCTGAAGCACCAATCCCCTCCTCCCGACTGGAACCATCTGGATCCCAGCTCCTCCCCAGCCCTGGAGGGTGTCATTACCACCTTTCTTGTCCCTCTCTCCAACCTTGCATTCTTCCCTAGCAACTCCCATAAGCATTGAAAGCCCTTCTGCCCTCCCCTTCTGTCCCACCTCATTCACTCCCACCCGCTGCCTCTGGTTTCTGTGACTTCCTAGAATCTTCTTTCCCATCCCAGAAGCACCTCAACATCAGAGCTCAACTCATCATTTCTTCCCAACCTGCTCTTCTTCCAGTGCTCCCCATCTTGGTAAAGGGCAATAGGGCCCAGCTACACATTTTGAGTCATTCTGTACTCCTCCTTCCCTCAACCCCACATGCCGCCATCCACCAAGTCCCCCCAGGGCTCCTCCTTAATATCCCCAGAATCCATCATTATGCTGTGATGCGCCAGCCACTCACCCTGCAAGCCTTTAGCATGTTATTCTTTAGGTATTCATTCAACAAGCATTTCTCGCAAAGCCCATCCGGTGCAGCTCTGCCTTGACTCACGTTCACAATTCCACCTCAGGCAGTTGCCCCACTTGGCACGTGACTTCTCTCACCCTAATACCAATAATTGACCTGACCTTCACCTCATTGACCAACCCAGTCTCACCCCCTAAGCCACCTGGAAGGTTGGTGCCCGTCCTCACTGCCCTCTCTGGTTTCTGCTGGCCTCCTCCTGACCTGTCAGTGGCAATTATGATGAGGAGTGGTGAGGGCCAAGAAGCCTCAGTGGCCGAAGTGGCAGTGCTGGGGAAGCCATCTGAGACGGGGCCGGTGGGGGTAGTGACTCTACTGGAACTCCTTTCAGGGCATTAATTAATTTATGAACTTAAAAATATTTATTGAGGGACTCTCTTGTCCCCTCCTGGCATGAGTCAGGAGCTCTGTTCTCTCTCTTTATCTCTAAATAAAAGCTGCTCACTTGCTCTCCTAAAAAAAAAAAAAAAAAAAAAAAAAATACTTATTGGGCACCTACAGTGTGCCAGGCACTGAACAAGGCCGTAGGGATACATCAGGGAGCAAAAAATACACAGGTTCCCCTTTCTCTTCAGGAGCTTGCAGTTTGGTGGGGGAGGCTTTCATTGTATAAACATAACTATGATCAGACGAGCGCCCCAGCAGGTGGCACATGGTGCTCGAGCATGTCATAGAGGGGCTTCGTCCTCTCGGAGGAAGTCATGGTTAAGCTCGGATCTGAAGGATGGAGATGTGCTGGGAGGAGACAGGAGGGATGAGCAACCCGGGCAGAAGGATCAGCATGTGCAAAGGCCCTGGGGGGAAGCTGAGGCGATGCATAGGACAAGAAGTCTTGCGCAGCACACACTTTGGTTTTTTAATTATAAAATAACATAACATAAAACTCATCATTTCAAGCATCTCAAAAAGTACATTCTGTGGCATTTAGCGAATTCACCATGTTGGACAACCACCACCACTCTCTGGTTCCAGAACGCTGCATCACCCCAAAAGGAAACCCTGCACCCATTAGGGAGTGACTCCCCATTCCTGCCTTCCCCCAGCACCTGCCAACCACTCATCTACCTTTCTGTCTCTGTGGATTTCCCTATTCTGGACATTTCATATAAATGGAATCTCACAATTGGTGGCCTTTTGTGCCTGGCTTCTTTAACTCAGCATAATGTTTACAAGGTCCATCCACGTAGCACGTACAAGTACCTCATTCCTTTTGATGACTGAAGCATATTCCATTGTGTGGAGAGACTGCATTTTGTTTATACATTTATCAGTTGGACATTTGTGTTGTTTCCACCTTTTGGCTATTGTGAATAGCACCGCCATGAACATGTGTGTACAAGTTTTTGTTTGAACACCTGACTTCACTCTTTTGGATATACACCCAGAAGTGGACTTGTGGGGCCATAAGGTACCTCTGTGTTTAACTTTTTGTGGAATAGCACACACTTCCACTGAACTTCTTTGACATTACAAGTTCAAAGTCTGTTGGTAAAACAGGGGCAAAGGTGACGTCTGAGAGTAAACACTGTTATTTTCTGATATTTATAACTTCTTTCCATCTCTCTCCATTCAGGTTGTTTAAAGCAGAGAACAGGCTGAGCAGGACCATCCAAAAAACTGCCCCACAGACTGAATAAATGGCCCCTTATGGGCAGCCTCTCCAGCCCAGGGCTCTTTGTCAGTTTTATTCACGGAGGCATCTCAAAGGCCTAAAACAGCGCTTGGCACATGGCTGATGCTCAGTAACTATTTGCTGCAGGAATAAATAAATACAGTGAGCCGTTCCAAGTGGTCTAAAGTCCCAAGAAAACAGACATTTGTCAGCTAGAATCAGAGAGAATGGGCCAGATGGTGGGTGGTGAGATAAGACAAGGATTTCCCAGAGCCACAGGCCCTCAGCCCATAGGGAAGCCTCGCCTCATAGTTTTGAACACTCATCATGTGCAGGTACTTTTGCATTTGTTTCCCCAGAAACTAGAGAGCCTGAGTGGCTGTGGATTCCACAGCCAGGCAGCCTAAGAGGTGGACCCAGAATCCACCTCCAGGCGGGGCAACATCCAGGCCTTGCTCCTGTGGTGGGGCCAGCAGTCCCTCCATCCCACGGGCACGCGGCCCTTTGGCGGGGACGGTGAGCCCGAGGGCCCCTGTGGAGAGTGTTCGGTTCTCCCCTCCCGGCCTCGGAGGGAGGAGGGCAGGACAGCAGCCAGGCATGCAAATTGGAGGAGGAGGATATTGAATTGCAGCAAAATGAGCAGAGGATTAGGTGCCTCGCCTGGAAAATACCAACGCCTGGGCCGCTCTCCTGAGGAGCTGGCGGCCGGCACTGGGCAGAGCTGGGGTTGGATGAGGTCTTAGGGGCGGCTGGGCCACAGGCAGGAAGACCCCTCCTCACCAAGCTCTCCACCCTGGCCGGGGCATCCTGCCCTCATGGGGCGCTGCCTGCCTTCTGGGGGCACAGCTGGGGGGATCAGAACTGGATGAGACACTGTCCTCGGGCCGTCCTTCAGGGAGTGTTGGGGAGAGGGGGATAAGAACACACCCGAACACCCAGACTTCTGGGGGGTGGGGTGGGGGAGGCGGCCTTGACTAAGTCAGGGAAGGCTTCCTGGAGGAAGGTGAAGGGTGTGGGGCTGGGTTAGGTTTCAGGCAGATCCGAGTTTGAATTACAGCTTAACTACTTCTTAGCTGTTTGACCTTGGGCAAACTGCTCATTCTACAAACACTTTTTTGAGCACCTAGCATGATTCATTCCAATCACATGTCAAGTGTGGGGACCATAGAGGTGAATTAGGTACAGCTCTTGTCCTCAGAGCTTTAACAAAACGTCAGGACAGCAGAATCCATCAAACTGCCACAGAGGGGAAGCCGGGTGCTGTGGGGCAGGGGCAGAGGAGGTGGTAGCCAGCTTAAGAACCCTGAGCCTCCCTTGCTCTAATCCGTAAAATGGGGTTGGTACCACTTCACCAAATCGTTGAGACAACTGGTTGAGAGGTGTCTGTGGCTAGCTGGGCACCTCGCACAGCAGGCCGGCAAGGCAGGCCTTGAGGAGGTGAGGCTGACAGAGGCCAAGGCCTGGGAAGGGCACGGGGGGGTGTGGTGCCAGGGTGGGAGGCAGGCGGGCCAGATGGCACGGCGGGGAGGAGAGAGACCCTGCACAGAGTCTAAACGGGGTCCCTCCACCCAGTCGCTGGAGCGCACAGACGCTGGAGGCAGGCACTGGGGAGCAGGGCTGTTTGGCTGAGGTTGTTCTGAGTGGGAAGTCAAACAGGTTTGGGTGACCTTTGTGAGCAAGGTCGTGGGATGCTGCCTGCAACCTTTCCAGCTTGTTACCACCCTTTCTCTGGTAATGACCTTGGCATGGCCCGGCCCGGCATTCACAGCCCCTCTCTATCCTTACAGGGCAGAGACACCAGCACTCCAGGGCCAACTAGCAAATGCTTTCCCCCTCTGCATCCAGACCTGTGGGGAGGAGCCCCCCAGGGTGGGCGGAAGCCCAGGGAGTCACGGGGCAACCATGGTACCCTTGGTTCTTTGGGGCCTCCAGCCTGGCCAGGCTCCCCCAGATGTGAGGAGGGAGGAAGCCAGGAACGAGGAGTCCAGACAGGGAGATATGTGTCCTCCTCCTCCCAGCTGGTCTCCCCTCCTACTAGCACCCACCATAGCTCCCAGCTGCCCTCCCATAAGGAGGCTTTATTAACCTGCCGCTGGGGCTTCTCCCTGCTGCAGAGCTGCAGGGGACCCCATTAGTCAGCTTTCCCAATACTTCCCCTGGTGTACAAACTCCTGTCACAGTTTCCCCGGGTTTGCTCAACCTTTTTGGATTCCTCCAAGCAACCTGGTACTCACTACTTTACAAGGCAGGGGTTTTAGAAAGGTCCCCCTGCCTTCAGCCCCTTACTCACACCTAATCCTTTCCAAATGAGGACAAACTTGTTCCAGACCCGTCCCCACCCCACCGATGCACAAATGCACACTCCTTCTCCCTGTCCAGGCTCCAAGAATCAACTTCTGTCCTGGATCGGGTCCTTGAGGAATGCCAGGTGGCTGCATAGGGTGCAGGGCAGGGCACAGGTAGGCTTGGGGGGATAAGGGCTAGCAGTTTTACCCACTTATTCACTTGACAACTTTTACTGAGCACATCTAACATGCCAGAGCCTGTGCTAGGTGCTGGGGTGCAATGGGGAGCAAACCCAGACATAGGCCCTGCTCTCTGGGCGTTCATCGTCTGGAGAAACCAAACACTGAACAGATAATTCCTCTGGGTGATGCAAAGGGGCAAGGCACACAGTGGGTGGTCCCAGGGGTGTGTGTTGCTGGGGCTACAGGAAACCTTCCCCAGTGAGAAAACGATTTTTAAGCCAGGATCGAAAGCAGTGTTATTCGAACTGGAGTGGCAGCCCGTTAGTGGGTCATATCAATTTAGCAGTTGGGACCTAAATTATTTTTTTGGTGAAATAGAGTAAAGGAATGTAAAACATCACATTTAGAAAATATTTTTTTGTGAAATGTTAGTTTTAATTTATATCTATATCTGCCTTTCTATGTATTGAGATAATGTTGATGGGTTAGGATATGAAATGTGTTTCTTCTGATAGGTCTCAATTAAAAAAGTACAAAAGCCACAGGCCTGGAGTTTGAGGAGGTTAGCTCTGAGACAATGGGGGTGACACATGGTCCAGGCAGAGGGAATGACACATATGGGGCTCAAAGATGAAGGGGTGGAAGGAGGATATGCCAAGCCCATGTGGCCTTGCCCCACGGGCAGTGGGGACCTTTGGGAAGTTGGGTGAGAGTTCATCTTCTTCATCACTGGACCCCACTTTGTGGGCAGTAGGGAAGCTGCAGGGAGCTGTCTAGGCGCCAGGACCTACAGCCTTCTCTGCACCACCTGGGCCCTGGCTGGCAGGGCGGCCTGGCCTTTGGAGTGGGGCTTGGAGGATGAAGTCAGCCAGTCACTGGGCAGAAAGCCTGAATTTCTGAGTCAGACAGACCTGTATTCATAGCTTGTCTCTGCTGCTTAGCAGACATGTGATCTTAGGCAACTTTTATAACCTCTTGGGGTCCCCCTGCGCAAAATGGGGCTAATAAGACTTATTCCCCGAAAGTCCTTGTGAGGATTTACTTTGAAACCCAGATGTCCCCAAGCCTTCAGTCCTCTGGGTTCCCCTTTGCTTTCATATAGAATAGCATTGCCAGATTTAGCAAATAAAAACAGGGCATCCAGTTAAATTTCAATTTCAGATAACAAATAATTTTTCAGTGTGGGTATGGCCCAAATATTGCTTGGCATATACTTATGCTAAAAATGTAATTGTTATTTATCTGAAATGTAAACTTACTTGGGCATCCCTATTTTATCTGTAGAACCCCAATGTATGAGATCCAATAACTTCTACTTGCAACCCTACATAGAAATCCAATGGCTCAGCTCTGCCCCAGACCTGCATGGGTCCAAAACCTTACAGTTCTTCTCAGACTTCCTGAGAGGCCAGAGCCCCGGTGCCCCACTTTCCCACCGGCTGCTTCCTGGCACTGCTCCCTTCACTCTGTCCCACTGCATGTGACCGTGGATCTGCCCTGCTCCTTCTCCCTCACCCCCCAAATTTCCAGCCTCATAGGCTGTGGTGCGTGACCCACTTTTACCAACCTTGTGGGGAGGATGGAGGGAGCATCTGGCCACTCGGCTCAGAGCTGGAAACACACCTCACATCAACTATCAGCACTGGCCCTGAATTCTGTCACCGTGCCCCACATGGGTTGTCCTCACTGGCCAGCTCCTTGTAGACGCCCAGCTCCTTTCTCCGCTTTTCCAGATCTCAGCCCCCTCCTTCTAGCTCCCAGCAAATGCCACACAAATCCCTCTTTCTTTATTGTTCAGAATCCAGCCTTCTATCTCACTTCTTTCTGATAATGATTATTTCAGGGTGGTGAGGTAGAGATTCCCTTTCACCATCGGAAAAGTCCTCTTGAAGCCAGACTCCCGGGGTACTATTTCTTCCTCCTGACTTGCTAGCTGTGTGACCTCAGGAATGTTACTTAACTTCTCTGTCTCATTTTCTTCATCTCTAAAAAATGGGATGCTAAAAGGATTATTATCACAGGATTGCTGTGAGGATTAAGAGGGTTAATACATGTAGGAATGTCTAGAGCAGAGCATGACAGAGTGAGCACTAAATATGTGTTTAATACTATAACTGCTACATTTCGTCAATTCTAAGGTATACCTTTTGTTCTCATTTTAATGTCTCTTACAATCGTGGTATCTTACAGCAGCTGGAAGTGGTTGTCTCTACCTGTGCACACTTAAGCTTGGCCAGGTGAGTTCCATGCCTTCTCACTCCTACATCTGCCGAGTTTAATTACCATTTAAAATGTCTTCAAAAAGATCACACAGTGTAAAACAGTATGGAAGATCCTCAAAAAATTAAAAATAGAGCTACCATATGATCCAGCAATTTCACTTCTGGGAATACACCCAAAGGAAATGAAAACACTAGCTCAAAAAGTTATCTGCACCCCTATGTTCACTGCAGCATTATTCACAATAGCAAAGACACAGAAGCAACCTAAATGTCCATCTATGGATGAATGGATAAAGAAGTTGTGGTAGAGATAGGCAATGGAATATTATTCAGCCATAAAAAACAAGGGATTCTTATCATTTTCAAGAACATGAATGGACCTTGAAGGCATTATGCTAAGTGAAATAAGTCAGAGAAAAACAAATGCTGTATGATCTCATTTATATATGTGAAATCTAAAAAACAGAAAACCAAACTCAGAAAAAGAGATCAGACTTGTGGTTACCAGAGGCAGGGCTTGGGGGAAGGGGGGTTGGAGGAAGGTGGTCAAAAGGTATAGATTTCCAGTTATAAGATAAAAAAAAGTACTAGGGACGTAATATACAGCATGATGACTACAGCTGACACTACTGTATGATACATAGGCAAGGTGTTAAGAGGGTAAATCCTAAGAGTTCTCATCACAAGGAGAAACTTTATTCTCTTTTTTCTTTTATTGTATCTATATGAGAAGATGGAATATTAACTGAACCTATTGTGGCAATCATTTCACAATATATGAAAAATCAAGCCATCATGCTGTGTGTCTCAAACTTATATAGTGATATGTGTCAATTATTTCTAAATAAAACTGGGGGGAAAAGTTTACACTGTGGTTTAGGAGTTGAACCAAGTTACTGTGTGTGCAGAAAGACATGGAACTGAGGGCAATGTCAACGTTCAACATTTAGTGAAGCAAGTAGTTATCACTGAAGAATGACCACAGTTCCATATTTACTTGCAAAACAACAGCCAAGTGTTTTGTGGAACCTAAGAAAGGAAGAGTCCCACAAGTAGATGAAACCATGTTATGTTTTATTACTGAGAAAAGGGCAAAATAATTGCCAGTCACACCCAGGATAAAGCTTACAGGAGTATCTGAGGCTTGGGAAGAAATTCTGGAAACAGTAGTGGACGATCTTGTAAGAATGATACATCACTACACTCTTGATGGCACAGAGGGTGATACTGTGTAGAAAAACATTAAGCGTTCTGAATCAAAGAGGAATTAGGAAAGTTGGACTCTGAATGTGATGAAATTTGGGGACTGTGTCAGCCAATTTGTTTTGCCTATGATTTTCTTTTTTATGCATGCACAGGAGTGATTTTGACTTTAAAAATTGATGTCTTAAATAAATCTGAAAGACTTCCTTCAATATGCACAAAACAGAAGCTGTTTAAAAAAGCATTTTGGGGGTCGTTTTCCTTCACTGCTTTTTAAGATTATTTTTAATTATGGTAAAAAAAACACATAACATAAAACTTAACCGTCCTGACCATTTTTAAGGGCACAGTTCAATGGTATCAGGTACACTCACATTTTTGTGCAACCATTGCTACAATCCATCTCCAAGAAAGCATTTCTGCTATACTCTAATCAGCTGTGCATGACACAACTGATGGCACCTGGGACCTCACAAGACACGCCACAGTGGTCACTGCAGACAAATGCAGCTCTTCCTGGGGAGCTCCACCCCCCGCCAGGAGCCACTGTGCGAACCCCACTGGCTTTGACAGGCACACCTTCCTCCCTGGCTCACATGGAAGACACAGCACAAGTAGGAGTCCATTCATGGTTGGTGCTTTCCTCTCCTCCCAGCTCCAGGCCCAGACCGAAATGTGGGCAAGTGGCGATCCCTCTGTAGTTCATGTTCTAATCTGTAGAATGAGATACATAGGCTAGATGACCTCTAAGAGCCCATTGGTTCTAGATTTAGTAGAACTGTGTGACTGAATGGCCACACATACACATACACACGTGGACTGGGGTTTAATGAGCCACAGAGAGAAGCTGTGACACTTCTTCTGGGTTTATCGGCAGGTAAGAGATTTTCACTTGATGAGGTTAGGGGGGGTCCTGCCCACAATCAAGGGTCAGCAGGTCCTTCTCTCTCTCAAGATCATGACCACCTTGACCAAAGAGGAGAGACCAGAAGGGGTATGTAGTCCACCCAAGGGCACACAGCAGCACAAGGGGCTCTACTCTGCAGTTTCCAATTCCTCCCAGATTTCTGTTCCTGAGGCTGTGACTTGTCCAGGGATAGGAGGCAGAGCAGGGTCCAGAAGCCAGTCCTCACAACTGCACTCTGTGCCTGACCTTGCCTTTGGGTCCCTGGAGAGGAAGCAGGGCTGGAGAGGCCAGGAAAGAGCAGTGGAGTGGCACCTGGGGGCTGCAGGACCTGAATGTCTTCTAGACCCCAGGCCAGTGCAGCACTGACAGCAGGCGGGGCATCACCCAGATGCTGGCCTGAGCATTCGCTGAGGCCGGAGAGTCCCTTCTCGAGCATTGCAGCCTCCCTGAGCCTGCACAGCTCACCGCCCCACGGAAATGTCCTCCCCCTGTGGCAGGGGTGGCTCTGAGCCCCAGGGGGCGCCTTGAGTCTGTCACAGCTTCCGAGAACCTGAACTGCTCTCTGCCTCAGGGTATAAATAATCCTATTAATAATAGCTGATATTAATTGACAGCTTACCAGGAACCAAGCACAGCTCTGAACACTGTACATACATGATTTCATTTAATCCCAAACCCAATCCCACAAAGGTTTATTATTCTCTTTTTACAGAGACAGACAAGAAAGGGGCGAGTCACAGAGATGGACCAGGTGATGGTGGAATGGAAGCCCACAGCTGCCTTAGACAACCCCAGTTTGACGCCATCACCCAGGGCCAGGGTCCCAGTGCCACTGCAACCACCCCCTGACTTCAGGCTGTGGGAGCTGCTGTTTGGCTGGAATTCCAGGGAGGAGGGGAAGCCTGACAACTTATGGGTGATTGCAAGAGAGCCAGCCCAGAAGAGACGCAAAAAAATCTTTATGCTTTGGAAGGTTCACATCACAAGCCAACCAGTGGTTTTCCATCCGAGGTCAGACAGCAGGAGGAACTTCCCAATCGCTAGATGGCGTAGCACTGACATCCTCTTTCATGGGTGTTGGGTGAGGTGTTGCCCCTGCATTGGCCAACAGTTTGAGTAAGAGAGAGGGGGTTTGGCACAATCCCCTACAGGATCCCCATCCACAGAACTGGTGGGGGGTAGGGAGAGGTCCAGGGGCAGCAGCTTGGGGTAACTAAGGGAACAAACACAGAAAACCAGGGGACGTCAATCCTTATCTGGAGCTCATTAATGGGGAGTGTTAGTCAGCTGTGAAGGCCTAGAGGGGGTGATAGGCTTGGGGGGGGGCGGGGGGGGGGAGTCGGGGCAGGAGGCAGCCATAGGGGAGCCGAGGTATTGGCCCAATCTCTGCCTCCACCCCACGTGTCCAAATGCAGAAGGACCCTATAAATGCCCATGGCCCAGCCTCTCCAAAGACCCTAAGACAGAGAGAAAGAGAGACAAGGACCGAGAGAGCCGTTTCCGGGTCCTGAGTCCTCTGGGCCAGCCCATAGAAGGCTCACAGCATGTGGGAACTCCGGTCCATAGCCTTCTCTAGGGCGGTGTTTGCAGAGTTCCTGGCCACACTCCTCTTCGTCTTCTTTGGCCTCGGCTCGGCCCTCAACTGGCCACAGGCTCTGCCCTCTGTGCTGCAGATCGCCATGGCCTTTGGCCTGGCTATTGGCACCCTGGTGCAGGCTCTGGGCCACATCAGCGGGGCCCACATCAACCCTGCCGTGACTGTGGCCTGCCTGGTAGGCTGCCATGTCTCCTTTCTCCGAGCTGCCTTCTACGTGGCTGCCCAACTGCTGGGGGCCGTGGCAGGGGCTGCTCTGCTCCATGAGATCACGCCACCAGACATCCGAGGGGACCTGGCTATCAATGCAGTGAGTAGCCAGAACTCCATCTTTCCCACAAGGGGCAGATCCTGGGGCGTCTCTGGTAAAGGATGAGAAGGAACTAGAGCTGGGAGAGAGTCTGGGTGGGAGAGAGAGAGAGACAGAGAGGGACAGAGGGAGGGAGGGAGATGCTGGAGCCAGGAACACAGCTGACAGGAGTCGGTGCGAGGAGCAATGAAGTCAGAGCAGAGGCAGGACCCACATGGGCCTGCTGGTGCTTTTTGCTCTAAGAGACGTGCAGGAAGAGCAGAAGCATTGTTTCTGCTGATTCGAGGCCTGCATTACAAGGGCTGGGCCAGAACTCGGCAGAGGGCAGGGTTCCCGCACAGACATGCTTTCTGAGCTAGGAGGAACCTCAGAACGCAGGTCCCAAGGGTATTCGCCAGGGAGGAAGGACCCACTATTTCTCAGCACCTACTGTATATGGGCCTCACGGCAGGTCCTCCACACAAGCCGCATGCTGACCCTCACCACTGCCCTGTGAGGTGTGGATGGGTATATCTGTTTCTTAAGGGGTTGGAAACTGAGGCCAGAGAGGGCAAGCACCAGACCAGCCTTCAAACCCAGGCCTGACTACAAACCTGTGGCCTTCCCACCTGACCACTGTTCTCTCCCTGAGCCATCACCTAAACTTTGTTTTGCAAACAAGGAGACTGAGGCTCAGAGAAGGGAAATGACAGGTGAAAAGTTCTATAGTTTGTCAATAGCAGAGAAAGCAGCAGAACCCCGGGGAACACGGAAGGGACAGGCCTCTCCAGACTGTGGAGAAGGGCCCAGAGCCCATGAGCTAACTCTTGATTATATGAACAGGGGCACCTGGGGAGCTGAGGGGGCTGCTGCAGCCCCTCCCCACCACTACATGCCACCCTCCGCCACTCCTGGGGTCTACGCAAGGCCTGGACATCTGAGGGCATGGGTGGGGACACTGAGGAGTGTGACCATTTCCATTGAGAATGAAATTAATGCACTTTGCAGCAAGGAAAGGTCCAGTTAGACTGAAAGAGGGACTTCTTGAGAACATGACCAAGAAAGCCTCAGGGTGTGTGGCTGGAGAATCTCCTCTCATAGCTGGGCAGTGGGAGTGCTAAGGGGCCATGGGGACCTACTCCTCTGTCATTTCACAACTGCCTGGACCCTCGGAAGGGAAGGATCTGGAAGCCTCCCCCAAGTTATTGCTCAGCATTTACCATCCTGAAGAACTGGGGAGAGACCTGCCCGGGTGGGGTGGGGCAGCAGTGGGCAGACTCGCCCTGAGCTAGACAGAGCGACATGGCCCCCAAGGCTGTTCTGGATGTCCTCTGAGGCCATTGGAAAGGCCAGCCTGCCCACCAGGAAGTTACCATTGATGCGCATCTGCTCTGTGCCGGGCCAGAGAGCATCTCCTTCTCGGTGCCACACTGTAAGGTGGATTCTGTGATCCCTCTGCCCTTAGTGGTAAACTGAGGCTCAGCATTCAATTGATTCAAATAACAGAACCAGTGTCAGCACCGGGGAACGGAACCAGAGCTGTCTGACACCAAACTCGTGTCCACACCCCCCCCCCTTAGAGCCACTATCTACCAGTGGGAGTGGGGCTCGGGCTCTGCCCTTGTCATTTCCATTCTGTCACCCCCACTGTACGGAAGGACAGATTGAGGTGAAGTAAATAAGACCCCACGGCAAGTCGGAGGCATCCAAAGTGGCTACTTCAGAGCTCTTTTCACTGACTCCGCTAGTGCCTCGGACACTGGACGGCAGGGTGGACTTAGGTTGGGCCCTAGAGAGACCCGCGGGGGCCAGCCTGATGGCTAGGGCCTGGGAGTTGAGGGCTATCACAGCTCTGCCCCGTGCGGTGCCTGGCCCCGGAGGGCAGGGTGTAGGCACAGATGGCAAAATCCAGGGTTGGATGTGGCCCAGTTGTGAAATCACCTCTTTGCTCCTCCCCAAGTTCTTTGTTACCTAAGGCAGGGTCTGCTGCGACCACAGGCACCCCACGTGGGTGTGGAGGCGTCACGGTACAGGGCACCAGTGTGCCCAGCCCGCCCCCCACAGGGTGTGCAGGGAGCAAATCCACAGGGCAAAACTGAGGCCGTGTGGGATGGGCAAGGTCAAGGGGAGCAGGCAAAGGTCAGAGGAAAGACTGTACATGGAACCCATAGAGGGAGGGCGCACGCTAGGATGAACCGCAGACCCGAGTCCCTGGGCCCTGCCCCTGGGAGCCCTTTGACCATGGGGAGAAAGACCACAGGCCTCTCATTACACCACTATTTGTGGCCTAGAGAAAGAGGAAGGCTTTCCTGTTACCTGGCCTAAAACTTCCTGCTGCAAGCAAAACCTCTTCCTTTCTCGTCCTTCAGGAAACTGAAGTGCTGGACCTCAGCATCCTTTGCCTCTCACAGTGTAGGCACACAACCCCAGCCCCCAAATCTAATGGGCTTTGGAGTCTGTTTTCCTACCTCTGGCCTGGGGACCATGAGCAGTCCTGGGGTCCATCTCTCTGCCTTTGGGCCACAGTCCAGGAAGAGACGGTCAGTAGTTTAAACTAATCTGGCCAGTGAGCGCAGCTGTTCTGACTCCCAGCCTGGAAGCATCTCTGGAGCCTTGGCTGTGGGTGGGCAGGAAGACGGAGCCAGTGCGAGGAGCACGCTCTCAGTGTTCCTCCGCCCACCCGCTCTCTGTCCCCAGCTCAGCAACAACACAACAGCTGGCCAGGCCGTTACCGTGGAGCTGTTCCTGACCCTGCAGCTGGTGTTCTGCATTTTCGCCTCTACTGATGAGCGCCGTGGAGACAACCTGGGCACTCCCGCCCTCTCCATTGGTTTCTCCGTGACCCTGGGCCACCTCCTCGGGGTAGGTCATGCACACTGATTCCAGCCTCCCTGGAGAGACAAGACATACAGACCTTCCCCCCCAAAAGACGCACAGACCTCTCTAGAAACAGATACACAGAACCCCCAAAAGTGACAAGCACAAGACCCACAGAGGAACAGATGTTCAGAATTCCCAAGAGGGACGGCCGCATGTACACACTCCAAGGGTCTGACTTCCAGACACCCTAAGGGGACAGATATAACTCCAGTGAACACAGAGCCCTGTAAATATCACAAGAACTTAATTGTCCAGCACATGGATTCCCTTTAGCTAGAGGTCAGGCCCAAGGACTCGCTGCCCTGTCCTCACCTCTCCTCCCTCCTTGATCCCCTCCCCCCATTGTAGATCCACTACACGGGCTGCTCCATGAATCCTGCCCGCTCCCTGGCTCCTGCCGTCGTCACCGGCAAGTTTGATGACCACTGGGTAATGGCTGAAACCTCCCTGCCTTCCCTGTCCCCAGAAACCCATCTCTGCAAGGGCTGGAATGAGTGGGGTGGAGGACTCGGCAAACCCTTCATGCTCCCCCTCCTGGGACCCTGGGGTCTGCTATGGAAGACTCCGTTTCCACATCTGTGAGTGAGGATAACAGCATTTGCTGCCTCCTTGGCGTTTTGGAAGGAAGGATTAAGTGAGGTTACTGGTGTAGGACAGATCACAGTTAGGGCTCGAAAATTGGTCATATTTATAGTAGCTAACGCACATTTTTACTATTTAGCACTTATCTAGTGCTCAAGATGTGCCAAGACTCACGCTAAGAGCTTTGTGAATATTAATCCATTTAGCTGGCACAACAGTAGTAGAGGTAGGTAGTGCTTTAATGAAAGGAAACTGAGGCAGAAAGGTAAGTAACTTGTCCAAGTTCACCCAGGCCATCCGCTTGGGAAGTCGTACCCTTAACCCCCAACTGACAGGGTTCCCTAAACAGCTCGTGTTGACTATACGAATTGTATGAACACACAATTTATTACGTTAGTCGCGTGCAGGACTCCCTTTCACACCGAGTGCGGTGCGGAGCGGAGCGTATCCCCAGCCAGGAAGGCGCTGTCGGGCTGGCCCGCTACCTGCCACCAGCCGCGCTCTCCGCTCCGCAGGTCTTCTGGGTCGGACCCCTGGTGGGCGCCATCCTGGGCTCGCTCCTCTACAACTACGTACTGTTCCCGTCCGCCAAGAGCCTGTCGGAGCGGATGGCTGTGCTCAAGGGGCTGGAGCCCGACGCCGACTGGGAGGAGCGCGAGGTGCGGCGGCGGCAGTCGGTGGAGTTGCACTCGCCGCAGAGCCTGCCCCGTGGCAGCAAGGCCTGAGTGCCTCCCGCCCGCCCCGAAGGCCCCTGGCCCGGGCCCAGGGGAGCTCGGAGTGACTGCCTGCGACCGGCCCTCCTCTCTCCAGGGCCAAAGTGGCCCCCAGTGCAGTAGCTGGGGCAGGACCTGCGGGCAGCTGCGGCCAGGGCCGCAGGGGTAGCAGTGAGCCTGTCCTGAGGCTGAGGCAGCAAGTTGTGGACCCTCTGGCCCCTGCAGGGAGTGCGGGACTTGGGGACTGAGCTGGGGAGAGAGGGCAAACAAGCAGGCAGAGGAAGGCTCTGGAGAGCCAGCCCAGTTACTGGGGGAAAAGGGCGAGGGTCTGCAGACCCCCACCTTGGAGGAGGGTGGTCTGGGAATGGTGCATCAGGTTTTGCTAGTGTGCAAGTGTGTGTTCACCCATGAGGACCTCTCTGTCCCTAGAAACAGGTATGCCTGGGGTGGTGCAAGTGTGTGCTGGCTAGGAGCCTCTCCCTCTCCTCTTGACCCCTTCCTTCCTTTCTACCTGTAATAAATCCACTTCTGCAGTGGATGAGTCCCCGCTGCCAGTCGTCCCCAGGAGCTCTAAGAGTGTGCTCCCAGGAGAAGGGGAGGGGAGGGTCTGGAGGCCCCTTGCAGAGGGCTGAAAGGAGGCCCTGATTTCCAACCCCTAACCTGCCCTTCCTGGAAGGTTCCCTCAAGCTGCAGCACTGGGCCCCAAAACTTGCCAAGATCCGTTGCTAGAAACAGAGAGGTATCAAACCAGAGACATGCTCCCGCAGAAGAAAAGGAGGTTGGGTGGCCAAGGACATGCTTCCTGCCCTGAGGGAGGCCCTCTCCAAAGGAGGAAGCAGGCATAAGCATGTGCACGTGCAAGTGACCCCATCTCCAGGGGGCTCCAGACCCAAAGATTAGCCTCCCCCTGAGAAAACAACAGCTCTCTGTGGGCCCCTGACCTTTGTCTTGGGAGAGGGGGAGATTTGCAACCAGACACTTCTTGAAAGGAGACACTCAGTTTCCGCAAGTGAGCCTTCTCTCCCGGTGCACACCTATGGCTGGCTGGGCAAGGCACCCAGTCACGCAACCACAGGCCCCAGGCAACACCCCTCCATCACTCACCCCCAGGCAGCAGCTCTTCCCCTCAGGAATCTCTCCCCACGACCTCCCCCTTCCAACTCCCACCACGGTACAGTTATTGAGGAGAGAGCAGCTTAGCGCTCTCAGGACCAGAGAAAAGAGATGACTTGTCCAGGCAGAGGCACGTTTGTGTCTAGAGCCTGGGCTTCTAAATTTCCAGGCCAGTGCAATCGTTCTCAAACAAGATTAACTGGGATTAAGTGAGATGATGCATGTAAAGATGCTGTGTGAACTGTATTCTTCATATCATTATCATGCATTATTGGGATCATTTCATTATTTCTGCTTCCAGTAGAGAAGGGGCCTGATCCTTGGCTTCTTCTACCTCCTTTAATTGGTGGTCAGCACAAAGGAGTGCCCCGGGAACCCCGAAGGGCCAGCAGAAGGAGATGGGTTTGGCCTGGCTCCATCGTGGTCCTCTCCCCACCCCGAGTGTGCCCTGGCCGTTCTCACCCTTCCTTCCCCCCAGGACTCAGACCACCCATTCTCTCCCTCTGCCCCCAGTCTGCCGGAGACTCACTTTGAGCCCCCTTCTGCATGCTGTCTGTTGCCTCCCTGATTTCTAGGCTTTTATCTGTGTCCATCCCACACTGTGTCAACCCACTGTACTTGGAGTCTCCACCCCCTTCCTGCCCTCCACAGATGGTCTGTGGATGCGGGGCATCTCTGTAATGCGTCCACCTCCTCATCTATTTCTTGACCAGAGCTCCCTTTGAGGTCAGAAAAAGCCTTCCCTGAGCCATAGATGCTATGGAGATGATTCTCCCAAGCCGCCGACAGCTGGTGACAGCCCCTGGCCTCACTACTTGGGGAGGGATTGAGTCAGAGACCAAAGTGACCTCTGGGGCTGTACTCCTGGTAGCTGAGTGTCCTTGCTCTGAAATTTCAAAGGCGGCAAGGCATTGAGGTGTTAGCTAAGCCTGGATGTGTCCCAGCCACCTCCTCCCCACCCACCTAACCCCAACAGCTCCCTCTGGAAGTTGCCAAGAATTTCTATGCCTGTTCCACTTCCTGCATTGCACTTCCCCTAACACTAGATGTGAGATCCCTACCACTTCCAGCCCTGATTGCCCAGATTGGGGTCATTAAGGTCAGAAGTCAAAGCAGGATTCAAAGTGATGGGAGTGGAGGGGAACTGGCACCTATTGAGCATCTTTTGTGTCCCAGCTCTGTGCTGGCTGCTTTACATACATTAGCTCACCTATTCCTCCTAAAACTTCAGGCAGGTTAGGGAAGGACAATGACCCTCCCCCACAACCATGCAGGGTTTTACTATTTCCAAAGCATTCCCTTATCATCTTCTGTGATTTCTCTGAGCTCTGTGAGATAGGCAGAGCAAATATTGTTCTACCCATTTCATAGATTAAGAAACAGAAACTAAGAGACTGGTCTAAAGTCACACAGCTGTGTGTGATGGAGCCAAGACTTGAATTCAGGTTTTCCTGTTCAATTGCCACTCAGAACTCAGAGGAGACCAGGTATGGTCTGAGGCAAGTACTAGGCCCTTCTTAGGAGTCCCTGGCAGAAACCGAGCACACAACTGAGACTGTGAAGCCCAACCTGCTGTCCTGTGGTAGACACAGACCTTGGGGATAGCCACGGCAGGGTAGGGAGAAAATGACAAAGCACACGGGACTGATTTCTGCCTTGTAGAGATCCCAGACTGGAGGAGGATGGAGGTCAGACACACCCCAAACTGGACAGCGGCAAGGCAGCATAAAGGCAGGTGGACAGGCCTCCAGGCCCCAAAGCTGGGAACAGAGAAGGCTCTGAGCTGAGGGGTGGAGGTGGGCAACCACTGAGTTCCAGCATCAGCCAGTCCCCACATTCCCACTTTGTGCCAGATGACTTTGCACTGCAAATGTTGCTTTGATGTCGTTTTGTATCTTTAAGCTGTGATTCTGTATGTATGCAATGCCTCCCAGCCAGACTGTCACCCCCATGGGCTGACATTCTCCAATACGTCTTCTCTCATCTGTCTTGTCTAGCACAGTGCTCTGAATATAGTAAGCACTCAATATATGCTCATTTGCCAATAAGTGCTGTTTCTTCCACAATCTAAAAGTGATCAATACAGTCCAAAGTACCAGAAGACAGACTGGGGTCCCTGGTACATCCTGAGCTCCTCAGATCTGCTGTTAGGAATGGTACAGAGGGGATTTCAATGCTGAACAAGAAGCTCAACTAAGGTAGCTTGTGGTGGCAAATTCCTGCTGCAACATGGCCAAAGAGGGCATCCCAAGCTTTGTGACCCAGTGGCACGGTGGAGAGGGCACCAAGACGTGGGCAGGCTATGGCCTCTAGAGAGAGCCTCTGGGGCTGGCAGGGTAGGGCAAAGTGCTAAGGGCAAAGACAATTCCAGGACGTTGCAACTCCAGGTGTTTCTTGTGACAACCGGGAGACCAAGTGACCCTGGTGATTAGAGAGAGATGGAAGGGCCTCAAGCATAGGCCTAGGAAACATACCCAGCTGGCCGCTCTGAGGAACCTGGACACATCAGCCCCACAGGCCACTCCTGGCAATGTCCAGGTCATGGCGTGACCCTGGGCCAGGCAGTAACCTCTGAGTCTGACTTCTTGACAGGTAGCTTGGAATTAAATCACACAGTGGAGGCCAGAGCCCTCTATTAGACGTAAAGGATTGGACTCAAATCCTCAAATAGGAGCTTCCCCTGGTGGCCCATTCTCCTGTCCTTCCCACTCTGAGATGATGGAGTTTGAGACCTGTGGATTCATGAAAATAGTGCCTGAAGAGAGAGGATTAAAAAAGTTGGGAAAAGTGCAGACTGGAAGCAAGTTCAACATTGAAGGGGGCCTGACCCCCAAAGGCTTTGGGGTCATCAGAGTCATTGTTCCAGTCTGGCCCAGGCCATGCGGTGCCCTGAGCCCCAAGCCCAGATGAAAATCCTGTACGCAGGACCCATGGCACAAAAGATGGACAAACCTCCTGCCTTAAGGGAAGAGACACGGGGAGGAGGTGCTCCAGCAGGGAACATGGGACAGAGGAACAATAGCGGGGTTTCTTTGGTCCCTGTTTTCCTTGGCTTCTTAGCTGCCCCTTGGCTCTCCTCTGGGCCCCTCCCCTCCGCGCCTGCCTGAGGGATTGCCTGACGGACTGCCCAAGGAGCGCCTGTGCTCTCCCTCGGCCGCACCCTGTGGCTTAGCTCCACGCACAGCCCTCGGGGGCTTTTTACAATACTG
The DNA here is from genome assembly GCA_029783875.1 of Phataginus tricuspis. Classification (NCBI taxonomy): domain Eukaryota; kingdom Metazoa; phylum Chordata; class Mammalia; order Pholidota; family Manidae; genus Phataginus; species Phataginus tricuspis. The sequence continues at coordinate 5,059,157 of JAQQAC010003639.1, read as the reverse complement.
TCACAACAGAGGAAACTTCACTGAGCCTTATTCTGGGCCAGGCACTGTGCAAAGCGCTTCCCAAGGACATGTCATTGGTGGGGATGGAGGGGTGAAGGGAGGGAGGTCTTTAGTATAACTACTCCCCTGGGATCCTATGGTGCACCCCCCACTCCTCCAAGTCCTGGAGGGCCCTACAGCCTCACTCCCCAAATGCCTAACCAGAGAATGGAAGGGGGAGGGGCAGGAGGGACTGTGGAGAGGAGCTGGGGGCTCTGATAGGAGTGGGAACCGGGACAAAGTGTTAGCCAGTCCAGCAGTGGGAGGACTTGACTTTGGGGGGGTGGAGACAGACCCCATGTAGGACAGACATGGAAAATGAGGCAGAGACAGACAGAAACGAAGGAAGTCACAGAAATTAAGAGGCAGAGGAAAGGTCAAATAGAGAGTAGCTAGAAACTGAGAGATGAATAGAGACTGAAACAGAGACTGCGGCTAAGACTGTAAAGGAAAGAAGAGAAAAACAGAAATTGAAAAGAAAGGGAGAAAGAGAGAGAGCCTAAGAGAGAAACCAGACTGAAATGAGAGGGGTGGGAGACTGACAGAGAGGACCAGGCAGACAGAGGGAGGAAGGGAGAGTGAAGGGACGGCCCGAAAAGGCCCGAAGGAGAAAAAGGAGAGGTGGAGAGACTGCAGGAAGGAGAGAAGATTGGTTTCAAGGAAGAGTAAGGAGACTGAGGGGAGGCGGAGAAGGAGAACCTGAGACCCAGAGTCGGGGGCTTCTGGCAGGAAGGCCAGAGAGGCCCAGCCGGGGCGAGGGCGCTCAGTGGGACGCCTGCGCCCTCCCGGCTCCCCGCTCCCGGGGCCTCTTGCCTGACCCAAAGCAAAGCTGGACCCGGTCATGCCCTCTCCCAACCTCGGGACAAAGTGGACTCCCGGCCCGCACTCCCGGGACTCGCTGGGATCCCACGGAGGAAGGGCTGTGCTCCTGGAGGGGCTGGGACGGCTGTCGTGGGAGGGCCCCGTCCAGGGTCCACCGCCCGCTCTCAGGCCGCCCCGCCACTGGGCGTCGAGGGTTGCCAGGCGCGGCGCCCACTATTCCCCAAACGCCCCCGCTCCAAGCGCGGAGGCCAGCCTGGCCCGGGCGCGGGGAGACGCCGCGACGGCCGGACCTCCCCGCACGGCCCAGCCCGGCCGCCGCCCCCGCCCCAGGCGGACGGCGAGCTGAGCGGCGCCGTGCTGCTCAGGGAAGCGCCTCGCTCCCGCCCTGCCCGCTGAGGCCGGGCCAGGATGCTCGGGTCGGAGAGGTAAAGGAGGCGCTGGACCCAGGTCCGGAGAGAAGAAAAGGGCGAGGCCTCGCGCAGAGATGAAGGACCGGCGGGGATAGACGCCCCGCGGTCGGCAGGACCCGAGAGGCTGGACCGGGCAAAGCCTCCCAAAGAGCCGGAGCCAAACCGCGCGGAGGGAGCGCGGGAGGCGCCGGGCGCGCCATGCGCGGGACCCCGGCCGCGGGGCCGGTCTACACCGCCGCCTGGGTCCCGTGGCCCGGGC
>JAQQAC010003639.1:5002270-5057227 GCA_029783875.1 Phataginus tricuspis | reverse complement strand
GGCGCCGGGCGGCGGCGGCGGCGGCGGGGGGGGCGCGTCGGGGGGGGGGCGGCGCCTGCAGCCACCATGAAGAAGGAGGTGTGTTCCGTGGCCTTCCTCAAGGCCGTGTTCGCCGAGTTCCTGGCCACCCTCATCTTCGTCTTCTTGGGACTCGGCTCGGCCCTCAAGTGGCCGTCGGCGCTGCCCTCCGTCCTGCAGATCTCCCTGGCCTTTGGCCTGGCCATAGGCACCCTGGCCCAGGCCCTGGGGCCTGTGAGTGGCGGGCACATCAACCCTGCCATCACACTGGCCCTCTTAGTGGGCAACCAGATCTCCCTGCTGCGGGCTGTCTTCTACGTGGTGGCCCAGCTGGTGGGCGCCATTGCCGGGGCGGGCATTCTCTATGGGCTGGCACCGGTCAATGCCCGGGGCAGTCTGGCTGTCAACGCGGTGAGTGCCCTCGGGGCTCGGGGTGGGACAGGGACCCTCAGGTGGGCTCCCGACCAGGCCCCCTTACCCCATTTCAAGAATGGGTGTCACAGAGCGGACCAGTGCACACCCTTACCGGGAGGGAGACAGCCTCCCAAAGAAGATGAATCCCCTCCTGCTGCCCCCTTTCTCGCAGGAAACCGGTGCCTTTTCTCCTGTCTCACACCTGACTTCTGCTTTCCTCTTGGGCACCCGACTGTACCTGTCTGCTCTTCAGTGGAATGGTTTCATGGACCCATCAAAGAGAGATGGGCTGTAATCTGGGCTTGGGTGACCCTGGCCTCCCTGGGTGTTATTTTTCTCAGCCATTACATGGGGTTGGCATAACCTACCACAGCAGATGTCAAGGGGATAATATTTAGAAACCATGCATATGAGCCCCATAATGTGGTGCCGGTGCATTGGGTCTCTGTTGAATATTGGCTCCTGCCCAGGGCCCCCTGCTGCCTCCCTCTCCTGCAGCCCCGGATTTAGCCCCCATGTCCCATGCAAACTGGGTTCATTAATCAAACAAAGAGGAGGATTTTCTCAGCCATTGTCAATCTGTGAGTCAGCCCCACTGGAGAGACGGGTTTGAGGTTGGCACCGGCAGCGGGTCAGGCATGGGCGGGAGGCAGGCTGGGAGTACAGTAGGCAAACTGGGCATCTGCCCAGAGAAGGGAGGGTACATGCCTGCTTGTGGGGTTAGGGACTGGGCAGAACGGTGGACAGAACTGTGTCCAGGAAAAGCTCCCCTCACACTCTGCCCATTGGCCACAGGCCTGTGCTCCGAGCTTTGTGTACACTGTGAAGTACGTAGTCTCTTCGGCAAATGACCAACTTGCTGTGTCATGCATGGGGCTTGGCTTCCAGGCGCTTGGGCTCTAGGTGTCCTTGGAAACCAAAAGCCTCAACCCCCCAAACCCCTGGCCATACAGCCAGAAGGAGGCAGGAGCCCTATCACACCCTCCCCTTGCAGCTCAACAACAACACGACCCCGGGCCAGGCCATGGCGGTGGAGCTGATTCTGACCTTCCAGCTGGCGCTCTGCGTCTTCTCTTCCACCGACTCCCGCCGCATCAGCCCTGTGGGCTCCCCAGCCTTGTCCATTGGCCTCTCTGTCACTCTCGGCCACTTTGTGGGGGTGAGTGGTGCTGCCACTCGCCTGGGGTTGTGGGGAGCCCCTTAGGGCAAAAAACGGGGCCTAGAGCAGAACCCCTCCAGACCAATAAGCTCTGCAGTTAGGGCCTTGAGTGGGGCTGCTCTACTCTGATCCAGACTTGATCCCCCAAAACATTCTCTAGCCTGAGGAAAGATGGGACTAAGTGGGAGTTGGGGTAGGGCCAGGAAATCAATCCAAGCTCAGGACAGAGATGAGAGAAGGGGTGCAAAGGGACCTGTGGAGGGAGAGGTCACCAGCCTAGGAACTGGGACCCTTGAGTTGGAGACCTGGCTGAGCCCCTGAATTTCTGGAGGACCCTGGGAGGGCCGGGACCCTGTGGGAGTGGACAAGCACATCACCCCCTCACCGCCTCCCTCTCTCTGTGCAGATCTACTTCACTGGCTGCTCCATGAACCCGGCCCGCTCCTTCGGCCCAGCGGTCGTCATGAAGCGGTTCAGCCCTGCACACTGGGTGAGTCTGGACCCTACCTCGGCTCCCTGGCAATTAAGGCCTGGAAACCTAGCCATGGCAGCCTAGAGCAAACTGGCCTTTCTGAATGCTGTGGGCCCAGCCTTGGGGATAGGCCCCAGGATAGGTGGCTGGAGAGAGTAGGGCATACGGTAGGGGATGAAATATGAAACAACCAGAACCAGGGCAGGGGTAGATTTATATGGTAGGCGACCCCGGTTGGCCAGGGTGGGGTGTGTGAATGTCTGCCCCTCCGGGGAAGGGAAGAGGAAGTGTACTTCTGTGTCAGTCTCTGAGGATTTTCTGTCTGTCCTTCTGGGGCATTCTGTGTGTCTATCCTCTCTGATGTTTTGTCCCTGCTGAAGGAGTTAGGAGAGCCTTCCTTTCTGTTGGTCTGTCCCTCTGGACAATCTGTCACCTCCTTTGAGAGCTCATGGTCTCTCTCTCTCCATTTGTCTCTCTGAGGGTCTGTCTACATGTCTCTTCCCTCTGAAGGTTCATTTATCCCTTTTTAGGGTGGGGTTGGAGGGGCCGTCCCTCTGGGGGTCTGTCGGTACCCTTTGAGGATCTGGGTGTCTGTGGTCCATGTCCCTGGCGCTGGAGAGTAGGGTATCAGTATATATCTGTCCCTGAGGCAGGAGGAAGTCCTTCCCTCTGGAGGTCTGGACGTCCATCTCTTCTGGGGGTCTTGGGTCTGTCCTCTGGCCGGGAAGAGGTCTTGGTTTCCGAGGCTGGGGCTCAGCCCCCTGATGCTGCCCTGTCTCCACCAGGTGTTCTGGGTGGGGCCCATTGTGGGGGCTGCCCTGGCTGCCACCCTCTACTTCTACCTGCTCTTCCCCAACTCCCTAAGCCTGAATGAGCGTGTGGCTGTCATCAAGGGCACATATGAACCCGAGGAGGACTGGGAGGAGCAGCGAGAGGAGCGGAAGAAGACCATGGAGCTGACTGCCCACTGACCAGCGTCAGGCAGGGGCCAGCCCCTCAGTGCCTGAACTGCAGGGGAAAAAAGAAAAAAATATGACAGTGAAGCCTCCCTTCTCCACGGCTGGGTCCTCTGGGCTGGGGAGGAGGTTCTGGCTCCCCAGACTGCACGGTTAGAGATGGAGCAGGAGCCCATCATGGGACTCTTGGGAGGGGGGCCAGTGGCTTGGGGCTGGTGGGGAGGCTTTCTCTGAGACAGGGAAGACTGATGCTGGAGTCAGTGCCAAGCTCACAGGCAGCCCCAGGGCCGAGCCAGGGGTGGCCTGCAGTTGGCATCCCCCCACCATCCCCATCCTTTCCTCAGGAGGCAGAGAGATCCCAGCCACTAGAAGAGCAGAGGCTGACCTTCTCGAGAGCACCTTGGGAGGGAGGGAGACCGGTCCATTAAATGCTGCCTTATTTATTTCTGCTCAAGAATGCCTGGGGTAGGGCTGCTGGTGTTTGGGGTGGGGGCTTCCCGATAAACCACTGCCATTCATGTTCTGTCTTGTCTTTCCTCAGAAGCCTCGCCTGGGGACACTGGCTCATCACCTCTCCTCGTCGCCATCCTTCTCCTTCCCCCACCATCTCTACACTCCCGTAGAAAGACAGGGAAGCTAAGGCTGGGGGAGGCTTAGAAAGTCAGAGAGATGGGGTTGGGAAGAGAAAGAGACAAGATAGAGAAATAGAGCTAGAGGTCAGGAGGGGGCAGTGAGAGCGGAGAAGGAGGGGTCCTCATCCAGTCACCTGTCTGCTCACCCCTCCCACCTCAGCTATGTCAAGTCCCTGCCACTTGGGGGCCTGGCACCAGTGCCAGGGTGTGCCAGGCAGGTGGAGGAGAACTGAACCAGTCGGCAGCCCCTTGAGATACCAAGGGGGTGACCAGCCAGGTCTGTCATTGGGAGGAGGCACAGCTCTTGACTCCCCACAATGCATCCTAGTGTTCCAAAAACATGCCAGGTTGGGGCCTGTGCTCAGAGGGAGAAACCCCGCCCCCTCCCAGTGGAGAAGCCACACCCACCCAGCTCCTGTGCTGCCCTTTCTCCTGCCTCCCTGGCCAGTGCTCCCCCGCCGTCTTCCCCTCGGGGCTCCTAGCTCTGCCCTTACCTGTTCTTGCCCCCTTGCCACTGACATGCCTTAGGAAGCCTCCTTACACTTGCTGAGCCTCCACCGCTTAAGCTCTAAAATGGGGATTAAAAATGCTTTCCTCACAGGGTTATGGGGATATGAGAAGAGGGAGGGAGATTCCTGGGATGGGTCTGTGGGGGTGGGGGGTGGGGAGAAAGGCAGGAGTTCCTGCAGAGAAGCTGCTCAGGACACAGTCCCAGAGCACAGTTAAGGAGTCTGCTTTGGAGTTCAGCTCTTGTGTAACTTTGGGTAACAAGCTCTCCTAGTTTTAATGACCTCATCTGTAAGATAGGGTACTTGTACCCACCTCATGGATTGTTGTATGAATAAAATGAGACAATGGGTGGAAGAAAAATGCTTGTGCAAACAGGGCCAGGAACCTCAGAGTGAGCGCTCCACAAACTAATGGGAAAGACGCCAGCACATGCATTTCTGGGGCCCCAGCCACACGCAGTCCTGCGTCTGTGCCGGTGAGGGTTAGGCCCAGAGGCCGGGGTGAGGAGGGGCACACTCCCTGGCCTTCGTCCAAACTCGAGTCTAGTAGCTGTAAATGGAAGCTGCAGCCACCCCTGCCCTGCCTGACTCATTGGCTTACAGTTATCAGCAGATGGCAGTGTTGGGGGAGCCTGGGTTCCCCAGTAAAGAGCAGTCCCCCACCAGCTAACTCCACTCCGCCCCGGCCGTAGAGCCAGGCCGCAAGTGCAGCCGCGGCCAGCAGGGGGGGACCTCGACCACCGAATCCACAGCGGCTGGGCTTCTTCCGCAAGTCCGCTGTCTGGGCTCTGGCCAGCTGGGGCGTGGGGATGGAAGACACAGGGAGTCGCTCAGGCCGGGGCCAGTACCCAACCCCGCAGTCTGGGAGGGCATGCCGAAGACAGGGGATCCCTTGCCTACTCAGTCTCCGTAAGACGCTGGTACAGACACAGCCATGACTGGAGGCTGGCCTCTCTCTCCAACCCAGCAACTTGCATTCCTTTCTCTGACGGGCCTCAAAGGGAGCCTGACGGGGTGAACGGTGGGCCTGTGGGGGAAAGACCGTTAGCGGTGGGTAGGACCCCCCAGTTCGAGGGAGTTACAGGCCCAGCCAGAGGGCGAGGGTCCACCTAAAGGCTTTGGCTTCACAAGTCGCAGCGGTCCGGGCTGCTTGGCCAGCAGAGGGCGCTGTGCTCCCGGTTGCCTGCTCTTCCCGACGCTGCTCAGCCCGGGCTCACAAAGGCCTGCGCACACAGGAGCACGCACACGCTAACCCCGCACATGTACACCGCCCTTCAGTGGTACCCAGGGGGCTGGGTCTTCTCGGCGTGGCCTGCGCACTCCGCGTGTGTGCAGAGCCACATTAACCAGACTCACAGGGCTGCTTGAGACCAGACCTGGGGGCCTGGCTTTAAGTGTTCTCGCCGAGGCACCTGTGCGTCACACCCAGGCACACACGTGGTCCGTCACCCCGCTGACCCTCTGCTCCACTTGAAGACGGTACCCGGAACAGCCTTGGTTCTTTTATAGGGGGCTTCCTTCTTCTCTTCCTCCCCCTCCCCCTCTGCCCAGGGGCTGCCGGTCACCAGATAGGACAGTGGACGTGGTGACACGAAGGAGAGCTGAAGGACTAGGGTAAAGACAGAATGGACGGAGGGTTGGTTGTCGAAATGAATGGCCAGGAGAAGTTGTAGCAGGGAGGACCGGCCCTCTCAGCCCCACGTTGCCTCGGCCTCCCCCTCAGTCAGGTGTGGGGTGGGATATCAGACCTCCTTACTCTTCCACATTTGGAGGGGTTTGGTGGGATGATGCAGGGAAGCTACCCGAATCTTTCCCTTTCTGACATGCTTTCGTTTTCCCTCCCTTTTCTCTGCCTGCACCTCCCTCCGCCCCTCTTGCTCCCCTACCTCTCCAAGCCCGAGAGGACCTCAGTCGGTGCTCACGTTACTCTGTGTGCCCAGGCACATACACCTCCCCACGGAGACGCCCACCCCAGGGGTCTGGGGAGACACCCGGGTGTGGGACCTTGGCAAATGACCCCGAGCATGAGTGGCCTCAGAGCTTGGCACTATAGCCCAGGACTGGCCGGGCCCAGGGAGGTGCTGGCGGGAGTTGGAGCAAGCTGTGGCCGGTGCCCTCCTGGCCTTGGGATGAAGGGCCTTGTCCCGGGTCAGGCAGGGCCTGGGGGCTCTGCTGCAGGCCAGCTGGAGACAAGGGCTGCTGCTGCACTTAATTCTCAGCTGCCAGGGCCCAGACGGGGGCTGCGGTATTGCTTGTTCTGGAGCTGCCACAGCAACCAGGCTCTTCCCACCCGAGCCCAGCTGCACACCTCACTGGAGAAGGGGGGGCTTATGACCAACACTTCCTGACTTGGTGACACTCACTTAGACATCAGCACCTTGACTCCTAATGAAACATGGGGAGTTGGGAATTATCTCCATTTTATAAGTGGGGAAACTGAGGTCACAGAAGTTAAGCACTGTTCATGGGTGCAGTATACCCAGCAATGTTCAAATGCTCTGACATGCGTTGTCTCATCAAAGGCTCTCAGCAGACAGACATTGCTGCCCTTTGGTGCCTGGTGTGCTGAGAAGCTGAGGCTCGGTAAGATGTAGGCACTGGGGTCTGCTCTGAAGCCCTTTATGGCCCTGGGAGGCCATATGGGAGGCAAGGAGGATGCCTTTAAGGTTCCCTGGGGCAGCCCCAAGGCAAGGAAGCTACCATGCCAGGGAGAAATGTCACCCACACTGCCCCACAGCCACATTCCTTCATCCCTTGAGCATTTATGGAAAGACCTTTATACCAGGCATGCATGGGAGTCTGCAGTGAACAGTGGAGGCACCGAGGAGGCTGAAGCCTTAAGTAGTCGCTGGCTTTGCTCAAGCCCAGCTTTTCTACGAAGTTTGCCCTGACTCTGCTGGAGAAGAAACTCAGGGCAGGCTGCCTAGAGGAACTGGACTTGCATAAAATCTTGAAAAAGAGACAACAAGGAAAAGCATTTCAAACCCATGGTCTCTCCACTGCTCTGTGATTACCCAGGCACCTTATGAAGAAGCCAGTAAAGGGAGAAGCAAAGACCTCAGATGAGATGGGAACTGGCTAAGAGAGGACCCGAGTCACTCCAGGGGAGCCAGAAGGACAGGGAGGTGGCCCTGACTTGGACACAGGAGAAGGGCAGAGGGAAGCTGGTGAGGGCCTGGGGCAGCTGCAGGAGAGTTTGCGGCTGGGGAGGAAGGACTGGAGGAAGTCTTGGGGCTTGTTTTTGCTTTCTAGGCGGGACAGGAGGCAAGCTGATCTTCTGAAAGAAAGCCAGAGTGAGTCAAGCACTAGAAGAGAGGGGGGGAAGTTTCAAGTAGGCCTTGGAAGAATGGGAAGAGAGGCGACCGGGGGAGGTGGAAAGCTTGCTGAGCAGAACTGCGACCCCTGCTGAGGCCAGAGACCATGGACTTGTCATGGCAGCAGTCTGCATGGCTGGGCGAGTTTCTCCAGCAGTGCTCAGCAGCGCAGATGGGGGCGGTGGGGTGTGGAGGAGAATGAGAAGGGAGAGGGGCAGGTGGGGTGGGGAGAGGAACAGGAGCTAGGACAGTGGGGCACTGAGGCCAGGGGACCTGGCTGCAGAGGGGAGGGTGAAGCCAGGATGGCTGGGTAGGGAGGGAGTTTTCTAAGACTGAGACAGAGAACAGAGGAAGGACAGGGGCTGGGATGGTTCACTTGCAGATTTCAGAGGGCCCAGTCCCAGGTGAGGACAGGTATAAGGCCATATGAATAGGCAGCTGAAATGAAGCAGACATGAAAGTCACCTGCCTCCAGGAGGTCAAGAAACTTTTATTCATCTCTTTCATTCATTGAACAAATATTTAATGAGCACCTGCTGTGGCCAATCCTTGTGCAAGATACTCTATATGTAGGGATGAGTGAAACTTGGTTCCTGCCCCCTAAGGGGCTCGCTGCCTCATTAGGGAGACACATTAGCACCATGACAACACCCTGTGGTTAACAGTCATGTTTGAAAATGCCCAGGTGTGATGAGAGCATACAGAGGGGTCCTCACCCAGGAGAGGAGATGACATGGAAGCCGAGCCTTAGGGATGGGTCAGGAGTTACCAAGCAAAGGATGGGGCGAGGGCTTTCCTAGGAGAAGAGAGGGCATCCTCCAAGGGGAGCCCAGCATGCAGTGCTCCAGAACCACTGGCCATTTGGTGAGACCGGCCAGAGGGTAAAGGGCAAGGCAAGGAGTGGGGAGAGGTAGGTAGGAGGGGCAGGACGGCAGAGGCCCTTGTGGGCCAGTGCAGAGCTTGCCGAAGGGACAGGGAGGCTTTGAAGGGACTTTAGCGGGGGAGCGGCAGGATCAGATCTGCATTTTAGAAAGATCACTGGGGCTGCAGTGTGGATAATTGATTGGAGCCGAGCAAGGGAGCCGACAGAGAGGATGGTTAAAGGCTGCAGGGCAGCAGGGGTGGCAAGAAGAGGCCACAGTCAAGAAATATTTAGGATTCAAAATCAGCAGGACTCGATGACTTATTGGATGGGGCAGGAGGGAGAGAGGGGCTCAAGGATGCTTCTCGGGTGCCACCAGCTGAGCTGGAGGAAACAGGAGTGCATTGGGGGAGCGCAGGGGAAGACGAGGATCTCATTTCCAGACAGCTTGCATCTGAGGAGCCTGAAGACAACCAAAGGGCTCCCACAGGGCGAGAAGATATGGCCGGGGATGAGGTCAGGGCACCCGAGGTAGCTAAGAGGGGGGACCGTAGTATTTGAACAGCTGGGCAGATTCTTCTTAGGGAGGGAACACCTTTATCTGAGAAAATACCTTGTGCTGCTGTAAGAAGGCAGAGTCCAGGGCATGGGTGACCAGGGGGCCGGCACAGCCATGAAAATGGTTAAGCTCCCCTGTGTGAGGCATGAGGAATTGTTTTGGCCCCTGAGCAGGGAGGCAGATGATGAGGAAAGCAGGAAGAGGCAAGGAGAAGCTGTGAGAGACAGTGGAAATTCCCGGCTGCAGGCGGCAGAGGTGCCCACAGCCGCGCGGGTCATCTGATTAGCTGCGGGACAAACCCCGCCTCTCTCTGGCCCTCTGCGCCCACACACGCCTGTCCTTAGTAGAGCTGACTATTCACATCTGCTTTCTGTGAGTGGGGTCTCAGGTAGGGGAGAGAGCATTATTTCACATCTAGGTTTATGGGGCACAGCAGTGAGCCCATTTGGAGGCAGAGGAGGCAGAAGGGGGTCCCTGGGAATGCACGGGACCCTCTGAAGCAGGCACTGGACTTGGGGATCTGAGTGATCTTGCTCTATCTAAGCTGACATTGGGGACTGTGAGCGCCCTGGCACCCTGCCCCACCGCTACTCCTGCGCCTGCACCCTCAGGCTGGGCCTCTGAGAGTTAGGCCCGTCCAGCTGGGAAGTTCCAGCTCAGTGTCTGGGTAGCCTCCCCACCAGATGTCAGGTGAGCTCAGGGTGGAGCGAGCATGTGAGCACCACCCCTCCCTCCACCCTCACACCTCCACCCACCCAGACACACTGAACCCTGCCTGCTCACTGCCAGGCCGACCAGCACAGTCCTTGGAGCAGCCGGTGGGGCCAGAGAAGCCTCTACGCAGTGAGACAGACAGAGACAGACAGAGACAAGAGGCCAGAGGAGAAAGGAGATCGGAGGCAAGAGAACAGAGGCCCTGGGAGCAGAGGAGGTGACAGCCAAGGCACCAGGAGCTGGGAACAGTGGAGCCAAGAGGCACAGCTTAACCAGGATGCTGATGGGCCCACTGTGGACAGCCGTCAGCAAGGCGCTGTTTGCCGAGTTCCTGGCCACGGGGCTTTATGTGTTTTTTGGCGTGGGCTCAGCCCTGCGCTGGCCCTCGGCCCTTCCCTCTGTACTGCAGATTGCCATCACCTTCAACCTGGCCACAGCTGTGGCCGTGCAGGTCACCTGGAAGGCCAGTGGGGCCCACGTCAACCCTGCCGTGACTCTGGCCTTCCTCGTGGGCTCCCAAATCTCCTTGCCCCGTGCTGTGGCCTATGTGGCTGCCCAGCTGGCAGGGGCCACCGTGGGAGCTGCTCTGCTTTACGGTGTCACTCCAGGGGACATCCGAGAGACCCTTGGGGTCAATGTGGTAGGTGCAGGGAGGGGCACCTGGCTGGGTCAGGAAGAGGGTATCCAAAGAGGTAGTAAGGGTAGAGGGCCAGGCCCGAGGGGAGGGGACAGGAAGGTAACAGCTTGGCCACATGCTCCATACCAGCTCCTGGTACCCAGGAGAACCGGACTGTGGCCTTAGTGCAGGCAAGGCAGGAATGGGATTGTGGTACAAAGAACAGGGGGAGTGGGAAAAAGCCACTCTAAGGTACAGGGGTACCAGGTGTTCAAGGGTCGGGTAGCCAGAGGGCTGGGGCTGTGGGCAGTGGCAGGGGACCCTGAGTGCCCTTCATTCTCCCCCCAGCCTGCCCCACGTGCCCCACTCCGTTTCCCCATGCTCCTCCTCCCCCCAGGTTCCCCTCATCATCTCTCCTTCCACCTGCTTCCCCATCTCCTCCTTCCACTCCTAGCCAGTCCCCTCCCAGTTGGCTTGCAAACATTCATCCCAGCGTCCCTTTCCCACTCCTGAGGCCCTGCCTCTCCACCAAACCACCGGCCCCAAACAAGCCCTGTTGGGGGTGCCACTCAGTCGTGCAGGGGGCAAGTATCCGGGGCAGACCTGAGTCTCCCGCACAGCTCTCCCCAGTCTGTCATCTCTGTAGGTCCTGGGACTGGCAGAAGTAAGGTTTCACCACTTAGGAGGAAATGAGGCCCAGGGGGTCACCATCCCCCGGCAGAGCCCCCCAGGCTCCAGCGTACCCCCCTCGCCCAGGTCCGGAGCAGCACCTCGACTGGCCAGGCAGTGGCAGTGGAGCTGGTTCTCACCTTGCAGCTGGTGCTCTGTGTGTTAGCTTCCGCCGACGGTCGTCAGGCATCCGGCTCCCCGGCCACCATGATTGGGGTCTCCGTGGCACTGGGCCACCTCATCGGGGTGAGGGACAGACGTGACGCCATGTGCACGCACACACTGGCCCCTCCCTGGGGAGAATGCAGGGGCTCTGAGGGCCAGGAAGTGTCTTTCCCTGAGCCCCTCATGCCTTGGGGCTAGGGCCGGGCCCCCACACCCCAAGTTCATGTATGTGCTGTGGTGTCGATGCTGGGACCAGGGCTCTGAGCGAGGGCAGAGGGGACCGTCCTTTCCCAGGCCTGTCTTAATCCTCCTCATACCCGAACTCACGCTTGCTCCGCAGATCTACTTCACGGGCTGCTCCATGAACCCAGCTCGCTCCTTTGGTCCCGCCGTCATCATTGGCAAGTTCACAGTCCACTGGGTGAGACCCCCTGCTGGCAGCCATGGGGAAGGGAGGGGGGCCAAGTGGTGGAGTAGGGACTGTGACTGCACCTGTGCTGGGTCCATAGCGATCTGGGGGGACAGGTCCCCCTACCACAGACCATCTTGACCCCAGAAGACCAGGGCGAGTATCCTAGTTTGTACTTCCTTTCTGCCCAGCTTCAGTAGCGCAAGGTACCCAGTCGACTGGCAATAAATAGGCCAGCACGGGAGCTGCAGCCTTGGCCCAGGCCTCAAATTCTGGCTGTTTCTTTATTCACTTTCTCCAGCTGGACCATTTTCCAAACTTGGGTAAAGAAAAGACAAACAGAAATAGACACACACCCCAGCAGAGACAGGAACAGCAGTAGCCAGGGCTCCTGGCTGGGACAGGGGAGGCCAGAGGAGACCCGCAGGAGTGCTGAGGAGGCCGGCCCGCCCCTGCAAGGCGAGGTCCCCTCCTCTGCGTGGACATGGGGGCAGAGCTGGCGCTTGTCAGGTCTGCCCCCTCGTAGAGGGCCCGAGAGCTCCTCAGAGACCAAGTCACTGCTAGGGAGGCCCATGAGGGTCTCGAGAGGCCCTGTGATCCTGACGGCCCACGGGCGTGCTTATCTCCCCGCCTTCCCAGATCTTCTGGGTGGGACCCCTGGCAGGAGCCGTCCTGGCTTCGCTGATCTACAACTTTATCCTCTTCCCGGACACCAAGACCCTGGCCCAGCGACTGGCCATCCTCAAGGGCGCTGCGGAGGTGGACGAAGTGATGGGGATGGAGCCCCAGAAGGAAGAATCCCAGTCCAGTTCAGCGGACACCGAGATGGGGGATGTGCCTCAGATGGCATAGAGCGGGGCCCCTGCCCTCAGCCTACTGAGATGAGCCTGGGAGGTGGGCGGCATGTCTTGTCTGACTGCACTCTGGATTTTCCTGGGGGAAGGGAGGCCTGCAAGAGGGATGGGGCCGCTTGGCCGCTTGTCCTAACAGAGTAGGTGGGGGATACCAGCTCCTATCCCTGCATTACATTTCTAGACAAAAAGGATCTGGGGAGCAAATCTGTTCCGTTCCCTCTGCCCACATTTCTTACTGGGACAGAGCAGAGGGAGGCAAGGGGATTCATGATTGCCTTCCCCATCTCTCATCATCTGGACCCCCGAACGGGAGCCCAGACAGCACTCTGCTTGGAGACTGAGAGCTGTAGGAGGCTCGGGAACCCCAACTTCTCACCCTACCCTTGGGGAGGAGGGGCCAGACTTCTTAGAAGAATCAGGCCCTGGGACAGCCTCCGCATCCCTCAGAGGAATAAATCTGCTCCTGGGTATGGTTGGGGGCCTCACCGCAGACTGGGGGCTTCCTGAGGACAGATTGCCCTCCCAATAGACGGTCATTCCCCACTCTTCCAAATTCAAGAGAGGACACCCACTTGAGGAAAGCTGACAGAGAGGAGCCTTTTCTTGGGCTGGCAGGGGAACAGAGTATAGGCAAGGGAGGTTTGGGCCATCAGGCCTTTTCCAGGGCAGGCCCTTCTCAGGCATTTGCCCACTGGCCTCCCCACAGCCTCATTCACAGGAACAAGCCTGAGAGGGGGAAGTTCCTAGCCCAGCCCTCAGTCTGTGACTTGGGGCCACAGGCTGTCTCTAGTCATTCTTCGCTCCACCAGGATCCCCCAAAATCTGTTGAGTAAGTCCCAAGGAACTAGGGACTGACCCAGCAACCAAGATTCGCAGTCCAGCGCCTCTGAAGGATCACCGGAGTTTCTATCAGTTTGTTAATATTGACAAGCTGCTGCGAATCTACTCTGCCTATGACCTGGGGTCCTTCTGGATCTCTGCTTCCTCAGCTGTAAAATGGGCACAATCCTCCCCCAGGAACTGCTGTGAAAACAAGAGATTGGAATTGCTTTTTGAAGTTAAAACGCTGGAAAAACAAACTCAATAAATGATGACTGTTGTTGCTGTTACTGTACTTATTGGGTCTGAGAACAATTGCTGTTGGTAATGGGAGGGGGAGGGAAGAGAGGAGAGGGGGATGATTGAGAGGGAGGGAAAAGAGTCTGTTTTCTCATTTCATCTCCTCCACTCACCAGGGCCCTGCCTCCTCCTCCCCTGAGCCCCCTGACCTGGGGGCTTTGTGAGTGTGCGGAGGGCGGGGTTGGGGAGGGACCCTGGAGTGAAGAGACAAGCCAATAAAAGTCGGTTCTTATCATCTCTATGGTGCCCATCACCATGGTACCCTGAGGGATTGAATCCATAAAAAAGATGGGTCCTTTGCCATGATGTCTCCAAAGGCGCTGGGATGGGGGAAGGGTTGCCAAAGTCTTTCAAGGGCAGGGTGACAGGGCCCAGCCTGTGACTAGTGCAAGAGCTGAGTCCCCGAGGCTTGTGGCCACGGTAGCCGGGCTCAGTGTTCGGTAACACGGTCAGAGCCCAGCACTATTCCCATTTCTCCAGGCTGGGCCCTGCTCACCCATCTCCAATCTCTCAGAGCCCAGGGCTTCTTGTGCCCTTTTAGGAGCAGATCTCTCTGTGTGCGTGGAGGATGTGATTGACTTGCTAAAGGTCACCCAGCTCAGTACCACAGCCCCCTAAGGTCTCCCCTGCTCCAAGCTTAGAATTTTCCAAAATAGAGCTCCAGGGGGCTTATACAAGCTGCAGCCAGGGGAAGGAAGCAGGAACTAGAAAGTTGAAGAGGGCAGTGGAGTGGAGCTCCTGCAATAAGCTAAGCTCCTAGACAAATTATATCTGCATCCCCAGAGCCATGCACACACTGGGTGCTTGATGTAAGTTTGAAGAATGAATGCTAGGCAGCTGGGGAGGGAGGAGAGGCAGTAATTGACCAAGAGAATTCAGGAGTTACAGCTCCAAAGGAGCCGAGATGACAGCAGCTGAGAAACCTCTGCTTGCGGGTGGGGGCACTGGGAAGAGGGTGCACAGCCACGCCTGAGCCCCCCCCCACTACCCCAGAGCAGACTCTGCGATCTCTGTCCCAGGAACATCCAGGCCTGAAGGGTGCTGCTGGGAGAGAAAGCTGGGGGCTGTTTTCACAAATAGTCCTTTGAAGAGGTGCTCCATCAGACTAAGGTTAAAATCTAAAGAACATCCAAAGTTAGACCCAGGAACGAGTCACCAACTGTTAGTGTCTACTTCTCTGGGCCCTGTTCACGACAGCTGGCCGTCTGTTTGGGTGAGGTAAGGGCTGGCCTCCCAGCAGCCAAATCTCTGTGATTCTTGCTGGGCCAGGGCAACACGCTTCACAGTCACAGCCCCGGGGCCTGGGTGGGGGTGGGAACCTGGGGAGGACAGAGACCCAACCAGGCAGACCCTTGATGTGCCAGCCCTTCCTCCCAGTTTGCCAGGGGAAGTTTTTAATTAATGGTGTGCAATCTGATCTGGGCCTTCTCCCTGCTGAGCACGGCCTTCAATCAGGAGAGCCATCTGCAATTGCAATTCATAATTCTCCCCAAAGGGAGGGGGGACTCAGGACGGGTGCCTTGGTGATTAATACAATTAGCCTTTTATGTTGATGATTGTCTTAGCAGGAGCAGATGATGTGAGCACAGGGCCTAGGCTGTTGCTGCCCCATTGGCTGGCAGGAAGCCCCTCTCCACTTCCCATCCCCACTGCCACCCCTGGATAAAGAGGACACACTGGGACCACCCTGCAAGGGGGAGAGCCCACGAGAGAGTCTGGTACCGGCCTGGGCTCCTGGCACTGAGGGGAGAGGAGGGCCAAGACGGTGATCCAGAGACTTTCACTTTCCAAAGAAAATCACTTTGACCTAAAGGATCTGTGCAGGGTTTAAAGAAAAAAAAAACAAAAAACTACATAAAGGTAGAATAGGGGTTGAAATAGTTTAAATACAGGCCCAGGTGCTTATAGCTGTGTGAACTTGAGCAAGGTGCTTAAGGATCCTGAACATCACTTCCCTCAACTGGAAAATGGGGTCGATGCACACGGGGGCTTGGAAGAACTGCATGGGGTGTTCCGTGCTTGGCTGCCACACAGCCAGCTCTCCGTCTCTGGGGAAGCCTGCGCCCTCTGCCAATGGGCTCAGCTGTGTTGCCTGCAGTTTCTAACAGGCTGGCTATTGCTAAAGAAAGGATCACTTCCTCCCCATAACCAGGCTTAGCTTGAGCAAAGGAGAGAGAATGTGTGTGTTTGAGGAGGAGGATCCCAAGAAAAAGAGAGTCGAGAGTCGAACCCAAGACCTAAGGGCCTCCTCAGAACAGAGCTGGGCCGCTGCGGTGATCATGCCTAGGAGCTGGACTGGGGGAGGCCGCGGGCGTGCACCGAGGGGAAAAGCAGCAGGACCCGTGAAAGCTAAGGAAACGAAGGGAGCAGCCATCAGAGCTGAGGGTTTAAGAGGTGGCACAGATCAAATTCTGCGATCTCTGATCTGTAATGAGGTCGAGTGACCTAAAACTAGCTGATTGGGATAGTCCCCCGGGTCAGGAGAGGTCACCTCAGTCCCTCTGGGCCCAGAGTGCTGGATTACAGGACCTGGAGCGGATGGGAGGAGAGTGCCCTTCAAGAGAGAGACGAACCCACAGCCAGTGCCGGGGCCCTAGCCACCTCAGGGGGAAGACAGGGAGGGGAGCAGGAGAGGAGGGGAGAAGCTAAGGGCTAATCAGGATGAAGCATCCGGCCAAGTGGTGGCCGCTCGGGGGGTCCTCACAGCCAAGGTCTGTAATCACTTCTCAGGGAGGGGCAGCTACACCGAGGGGCAGTCACACTGAGCAAAAGCTGCAAGGCTGGCATGGTTAGTGAACGGGGTTTATGAGTGGGGAGTAGTAATAGGATGCAGTTAATGGGCAGACAAGGGGAAGTGAACAACAGTTTCAGGCCTCTGACTAAGTCAAATACAGGGCCAGTTAATGCCAGAGCTGGGGTGAAGAAGGCTAGAGACAGGGACCGGGACCAACAACCACCCCACCACTACAGACAGATGGACAAGGCCAGCCTGGCCAGGGCCCGGCCACGGCCACATGAGACGCCAGGACAGCAGTCCGGGGTGTCTGGTTAGGGAGCACCAGGATGAAAGCGCTTCCTTGGCCCGGAATCTGCTTCTGGCCCTCTCCAGCTGCCTTGTTCATCCTGGGATCTAGCCTTAAGGCCATCACCTGAGGCTCTCCTAAGCCTCCAGGTCCCTCCTGAGCACCCACTTGCATTCTTGCACCTAACACACAACTTCGTAGTTATTTGAACAGCTCTCTCTACCCAAGCAGGAAGACCTTCCTAAACACAATTATGTTTTAGCCTACTTCTCATCTCAGGGCAACAGGTTCCTTCACTTTACTATCCTTTTTCTGTTAGTCCCCAAACCATGGCCTTTCAGTTTCAAGGGAGCAAAGACCTGCTATTTTGGATTTGGTAAGCAAATTGGACAAAGAATTGCAATAAACACTCCCAACTCCCTATCCAGTCTCTAACACCTCTAATCTCTTATGTGTTAAGTGTTAAGGTGCCCACAGTGTCTCCGTACTGTACTGTGGCTTCAGAGCCCTACCAGGATAGGTACTGTTTTGGTCATAGCCTCACTGAGTCACAGTGGTTTTTCCCCTCCAACTCGGGGGTCAGATGTAACGGCTCTGGGGGCCACACCTGGGACCGATGTCGATCCCACCTTGCAGTGCTCGTCTGCCTCTTCATGACAGATGTCCTGGGGCTGAGCCTTGCTTTTCCTCTGTGCAGCTTCCCTCAGACCAAGAGGAACTCCCTCTTTTAAATCTCTTTGACTACAGCCAAGTGGCAGTTCCCTGGCCTCCACGTTTGGTCTGGCCTCAGTCTATCCCAGAAACACCTAACACTTCTAACCCAAAGAACATGGACAGTAAAATGCATCACTATTTTATGAGCCACTAAGAAGAAACACTGCATTATATTTTTAAGCTACCATTGATTATAAGACATCCTAATTCTCAGAAATCTTAAAATATATTTTTATGTGCAACTTACTGTCAAGAAAATGACCATTCAAATCATGGCTCATTAAATCAGATTTTAAAGGGGACTGGAAGGCCAAAGTGGGACCCACTCTGGAAGGTCTCAAGTATCCTCCTAGAGCGCGTACCATCGCCCTCATGGGTTCTCAGTACCTCTGGCACACCTGTTGCTCTTCTAGCTTTTAAGTACCCAGGCCATCCCTCATGGTAAACACCTCCTCTCCCTCAATGCCAGGGAGTCCACTGAAGAAGGTCCCACTTTTTTCATGTAGGCAAAACATGCCAAGCTGGGACCATCATTTCAGAGGAGATAATCAGCCAGCACTCCAACACCACTTACCCAACCACTTCCCACCCTACCAGGTTATCTTCCCCAGAGCCTCCAGGCCAGTGCCATGAGAAGATGCTGAGATTAGTCATTTCCTCTTAATCTGGGCTAAGACAGCTCCGTTAAGCTGCCCACTGCAGGCAGTTCCCGTTAAAGCAAAGCAGCTAGAAAGGGCTTAGCCCTTTAATGCCAGCAGCTGTATTTCCAGTGTGGCTGCTCTGCCGAGGGGCTGGACTCTGTCCAGAAGCATCAGGCATTTAGCCCCAGTCAATCTCCTAGGAGGAAAGAGCAGCCAGCTCTCTGTGAGGAAGGGACGTGGTTCATTTAAGTAGCCCTCCCCCAGGCTTTGCTTTCCAATGAGGAAGAAAAATCCCAGTCCCTTCTTAGCTCTCACTCTATTAAAACCTGGACAAACTATATCATCTCACAGGCAGAAAGAGCTTTCTCTGTGGCAGGAGTGACTCACATTTTAAAAACTCAACTAAGGATAGATCCACTTTTGACAACAAAGACTTTAACCACTAACCACAGATTCATTCTCCTTTGTTTTTTTTTTTATCTGAAGTCTATTCTTCTGATCCTAGGTGTACGTATGTGTGGACACAACAGACCGACTACCTCTTCTTAGAGAGCACTGGGCCCTAAGGTTGATGGGGGAGAAAGTGAGCAGCCCTCAGAAAGCCCTGGCACACAGCAAGCTGCTGAAGAGAGATCACTCAAAGACTTCGTGCTCAAAGCCAGACGGTGAACATGAGATGGGGTGACAGCTAATGCCACTCACAGGGAAAGCCAATAAGCTAATCTGCTGACATGTTGCTAGAAGCAGGCTGATGGTTTTGGCTCAGAGACTTCCCGTTTTTGGCTCTAAGCTTCACAGCACACAAGATGCACATGGGTGGCCTGAGAACAAAACTCCTGCAGGGAACAACCTCAAGTGCTCACACCAGCTCCTCCTCCTCCTTCCACACAGAAAACAGCTCTGGATCACCAGGCCCAGGTCTTCGATTCTACCAGACAGTCACCCCAACCATTAGGACATTCTCCTGTCCCAAATACTTTTCCCAGCAGTCTGAGCCTCCCTGCTCTTTCTGGGTTACCCATTGAGAGTATATGAACATTTCCACATACAGCCCCGAGTGGAATCATTTATGTACCTAATAATATATTGACAGGCCACATGATACTGAAGAAGTCTGAACTGGCCAAGTATCATAGCCGACCTCCAAAGTAGGAGATGCAAACCCCCAGGTTCTCATCCCAGCTAAACTATGTGGCAGTTTGTGGGAATTTGAGCCAAGTGCCTTTCTGAATTTGTCAGTTGGGATAATGTCACCTATGCTCCCCTGCGCGTGGGTGTGGTGAGTTCAAGTAAGATGATTAATAAAAGCACTGTTTTTGTAAATCACATTATACTTCCTAGAGGCTTTATGGGGAATTGGTTCTGAATTCCATCTTCATTCATGACCAGAGAAGATATTGACTGGCAAGTGCTCTATTAGAAGCCTAAATATACATTTACATGTGTCTGAGCTAAGCACACAGATGGTGTCCAACTGTGTGAGATGTGAGATTAATCTGTATAAAAACAATGCAACTAAACGAAGCCTGGGAAGTTAGAGAGAGAGAAGGCAAACAAAAGGAAAAGTTCCTGCTTCCAACCGAGTCCTTGAAGAGTGGCCTCCTTTCCCATCCCACACGACTGCAGAGGGCAAGGCTCCCACACACTACAAGGTCAGTTCTGGTGATGTCAAACTGTCTTCTGCCTGACTTTGTGAATAGAAACCATCAACAAATACAAACTGGGAGAACCAGAGTCTAATAAACTATACACGTTAAGAACCCTCTGGCCTGGGGCCTTCACTTATTTACAAAATAATATAGCAGCTACAGGGGGCAGGTTTTTTTTAATTACTAAATTCTTTGGTTAAGTGGCCATTTTCCAAACGCTGTTTACACTAAAAGCACAGTGACTAACATGCCCTGACCCCCCATTGCTTTTGCACCAGTGGCTAAAATTGGAGTCATGATCAAGACCATCCACAGAGCATATGGGTGTAGACCTTTCCACGTGAGCTGTGCCGACGTGACCACTGAGCTTCAGCCACCTTGCTTCTTAGCTCGACTTCCACGACAGCGCTCTCCCGCACACACTGGGAGTCCAAGAAAAGGTGATGCCAGATTAAACAAACCACTTGGTGTTCCAGGCACAGCAGTGGGTCTCCCAAAAGCTTTTCCAATAGCAAAATCACATACCGCATGGATATGTATGTGTCTGTCTGTCTGACACTTGAGGTGGGCAGGGAGGTTCTCCTGCAACCAACCAAAAACAGCAACCTAGTATCTCTGCCCCCGGCACTCACTCAGCAGTACTTGTCCCTTTGAGTTGCTTGATCATTTAAGCATGAATTAAAAAATACAAGACCCCTTTCCAGATGCCACAGGTTCGGTTCATAGCCAGGATGACTATTTTTGCCATAGTGAATCAAATGAATACTCCATAGTCCTCTGATCAAACTCCTATCCTTTTTGCCTTCTATTCTGCAAGCAATGAATGCACCGTCTGAAGGAAGCAAAGATCTTTAAACACCTAGTAGTAATAAATGCAAATTGGTGTTGCTGAATCAAACCATGTAATGCTTGCCCAGTTAAATAAACATCAAACTTAGGAGTCTTACATAGACTAATGGAAAACGGATTTCAAGATTTATAGGTTACAGTTATTAGCAAGTGAAATAGTAAAGTTGAACTGCCTGAAAGGCAGAGTGAGAGGCAGTCCAGGGGTAGGAATAGAGAGATGGGAGTGACAGCCACTCCAAAGCACTGGACCCTTTCCACAGATCTTATTTACATCGGATAGTATAATTTAATTAAGAAAGCCCTTGAAGTCCAATTGTTCTGCATGAAGTACTGTTAAAGAAGTGAAGGTGGGTACATATTTCCCATTGCTAACATCAGTTATTTCCATGGCGAGGTCTCTTGGCCTAGCCCAAAACTGAGCAACTGGCTGCCAACATCTGACACACAGGACCATTTCCTTTTCCGTTAATGGGCCATCAGTTCCTGCATAGGGTAGCCTTGCCTTCCCTAACATTATACAATCCATTTACTCCCCCTACATTAGTGACTTCAAAGCACCTTGGGGAGATACTACCGAACAGCAGATATGGATCCAGGCCAACACGAGGCTTGCAGAGATGTAAGAAAAATGATGGCATCAAGAACAAAGTTTAAAAAAATAAAACCCACAGGCCTGTGTGTGTAAAAGGGAAGACTGGGAAGATGGGACCCATCCTCTGATGATTTGCTGAGGCAAAATCTCCCTGCTGTGAGAGCGGCCACCTCCTGGGAAAAAAGCCAGTAGGTTGCCTCCTCTCTCCACGGTTACATATTAAGCTTGCAACTGTTTACGCTCAATCTCAAATACATTCTGTTCACCAGCTTCAGAGTTCCAAGTGCAGGTGCCCTCAGTTAATCATCCCAGCTCACTCCAGAGTCACTTCCAGCCGTGACGGATGTTCCAGGCAGCCAGAGCTGTTTTTTAAAATTCTGCACCATTCTGGTCTCTAAAGACTCATTTAAAAAGTTTGTTTTTTGTTTAAAGTAGTTTCTTCAAACAAGAAGGTAACAGTCATAGGACAAATCTGGGACTTCAATTTGGACAATGAAAGATACTTGATGAAAAATGAAGAAATAAACTCCTGGTGGTGGTAAAGGTGGGACAGGAGGGATGGAGATGAACAGACTCAAAACACTTTGAGAAAAATATTTTTGAAATAAAGTGTTAAAGATTACCTTTTAGGACAAGAAAGCCAACTCAACATTCATTTTGAAAAAACTATTTACTTTTTTCCAAATATTATTCCAAATATGTGTTTTATAGACAAGGGTCACTAGAAACATTCCATTGAAGAAAACATTTTTGTGACAGTGGAAATAGTTTTAATAGAAGAAAAAGCTCATATTTATCTAGATGTGCTATGTTCCATAGGAAGATTTCAGCAACCAAAGTGCAAAGACAAAATGACTGGCTTTTCTGCCATACAAAATACTGACAATCTTCCCTTAGATCCTACTTACTCTTAATTGTTAGTTGGGATGCCAAAGAGGCAGCATACTGACCTTTAGAAGTAGGGTCCAATGGACAACGGGGTGGGGAGCCCAGCATCAGAATGAGTTCAACTTAAGAACAAAATGGCTTTGACCCCAACTAAACCCAAAGTCCAGCCAGAGGCCCGTTAGAGATAAATATAAGTTGTAATATCACTTTGACAAGGTCATGCCACTTAACACTATTGAACCTAATCAATCCAAATTAAAGCTAAGCATATTCCCATTACTAGTTTCATCTTCACCCCATCCCATTTTTAGGAAGGCTGCAGGTTGTAACTCAGTTCATGAGGGATGGGTGCCTCCACGTTCTCAGGAGCCATCGGAAACCCTCTGTCCAAACTTTCTTTACCCTGCCCTCCCCCATCCCACCCTGAGACAAGTCAGTCTTACCAACGAGGTAAGGCTTCTGCCATTGTCTCATGGAAATTTGTTCTAAATAACACCAGAGAAAGGTCATTTCATGAACAGCATCTGGCTTTAAGCCAAAAGGATGCCCACCCCAGCCCCCCCAAAAATCACGATGAATTCTGTATTATCCTTTCCGCCCCTGTAAAGATCTCCTATCTAAAAGCTCCCACCAATGACAGCACAAGGTGTTGATATTATGTTACTTGGGAAGGAGAGAGAGATATATATAGTTTTAATAAAACCCCCATGCACAATTAAACTTGATTAAAAGCCTGGAGAATGCTAAAAGTAGTAATGAGTACAGGAGGCTGCCGAGCAGAGAGTACAGGTGCCCTTCCTTGCAGTCAGTAAACGCCAGGAAGTAACTGGAGATGTGACTTCACTTGAGCATTGGAGAGGCAAAAAAGTTGCCTTGTCGTCCTAGGTTTGTGGCAGACTTGCTCTTGCTCCCAAATCTAAAACAGAGAACAAATTGGAAAAGTACTCTAAAAAATGGTAAATAAACAACTCTAACATTACTTGATAACATCAGCCAGAAGTTGGAACCCCCCAGCAAGCTCCTCTGTAAGCTACCCTTTAAAGTCTGAGATGAGAGAGGGGAAACAGTGAATTCCTTTAGGCCCTTTTCAAAAAAGGGGGTTCTTATGGCTCCAGGTTTCCTTTTCAAGTCTAGCCACTAGCTAAGATCTAATTAAAATGTTCTTTCAATACGCTTCAGTGTGATGGGAAAGAAGTTTAAGGAAGCAGTCATTTTTTCATTTCCTAAGCAAGCCAATTCCACATACCTGGGAGTGTTCTTGGAGAGGGTGGAGCGGACTCTCTGCGACAGGGAGCTAGATGAAGGAGTCTTGAGAAGCTGATGCTCAGGCGTGGTCACAGGGCCCAGTAAACTCACTTCAATAAAAGTTAAGACATATTTTTAAAGGAGAGGGGAAAAAAGCACCCTGTAGGTGGCTGGTTCTAGCTGAAACCACTATGAAGCATTTAAAAAGTTAAGGTTAGAGACCTTGCAAGGCCCCAGAGATCACTTTTGTCATCATTTTGTAACACACACCAGTATTGCTTTTGAACTATGCAGGCAACTGCTCGATCAGCAGCTGACATTCACTTCTTGATTTAGGCCATTTGCAAACTCCAAACTTCACTAATCTAACATCTATTTGATTTATATGTACATTAGAAGAAAACAATACGCTCCCTTAAAAAGGAACTTTCAGTAATGAAAGAATAGGTCTTTAATGCCACTGAATGAAACCAGCCTCATACATTTTTGGTGGCAACACAAACTGGCAAAAGCCTTTTGTTAAAATACATCAAGAAACAAAAATGTTCAAGCCCTTTAATTAATTTAATTTAGATAAATTCCCATCCTGGGAATTTATCATTAGAGGAAAGAAAAGATATTACATATATAATGTGGATGGCAGCACTACTTATAATTGTGAAAAACTGAAAAATAACATTAAGACTTAATAGAACATTTCAGTGACTGTAACATCTTTCTATGTTGATAATAGTAACCGCACTAGAGGGGGTGAGGATTTAATAATATGGGGAACTGTTGAACCACTGTGTTGAACATTTGAAACCAACATAAGATTGTATACAATGATACTTCAATAAAAGCAAAAAACTAAATACTTAATAGAACATTTAAGTAAATTATATTTTACAACCATAAAAATGATAAATAAGATTACATAGTAACAGAAAAAGTTCTCACAATAAGCTAAGTGAAATAAGAACAATTTATTATATTTTAAAAATATCCATATGGGTAAATAAAGAGAACGTGGAAAAGTAGAAAAAGATATTAGAATGGTAGAACCATACAAATTTTCCTTTAATATTAGAATTCTCCAAAGGAGTTTAATGTGTATTGAAGAATATGAATCTCAAATAGCTCTAGCAAGGCAGGAGAGGGCACATAACCCAAACTAGAGAGGGAGTCAGGTCCTTTAAGCACAACTTAGGGCTTACCTTTAATATCTGGTGTCTGTGGCGTAGAAAAGGCATTTGAGTTCTCAATGACATGCATGGGGTCAATATTCTCTTGTTCCACCATCATGAACTGACTCCAGTATTCCAGGGGCAGTGAGAGCAGGCGTTCCACCACCTACCAGCCACCAGACGTGTTAACAAACTTCTGAAGGCTCAGGGCCCATTTTCACCATTTTTCCATGTTACACATAGACACACACACACACACACACACACACACACACTTGCCTACCTTGGGCTGACGCCTGATGTCCTGTAATATTATCATTGGATCTGGATTGGGCACAGCATGGGCAACTATTGTAGGACCAAAGACTTTAGCCAGATTGGCAATGTCCATTTTAGTGTTTGGGCTCTGAGCCACTCTAAGCAAGAAAGCATTCAATTAGAAGACCTGTTCCTCCACTTCAATGCAGACCAACAGACAAGATCTTTCAGAAAATAATTCACCCCTCACATTCCCTCCCTAACATGCAACCCTCATCTATCACTTGGAAAATTCCCTAACTCCCAGAAACAAGTTTCTGCCGTACCCACCTCTGCAGGTGAATCATGAGGAAAGCCAATGTGTCTCTGTTGGCCTGGGGCAGTTCACCAACAGCCTGGTACATGGCAGCTATGCTGTTGTCCTCATCTGTGATTTCTGTACATGAAAAGAAAACACCAAGTGGCCTAGACTTCTTCTCCTTCATGGTGGGCTTCCAAGGTATTGACTACAAAGTCTCATCTATACAATAAGCTTCTGAAACTTCTGATTAGGTTCATGGCTACATCAGACTCTAGTTTCATTATCAAGCAGGATACTGGCCAACAGTTCAATATTAGAAATCAAAGCCTTTAAGAAACGAGCTCTTGCAGTCAGAGAAAGCAGCTGGAAAGCCATGTTGCTAGGAAGGCAGACATACAACTGCAGTGAATACAATTATCAAGAAGGTGTTCATTTATAAAACATGTTTAAGGGCCTACTATGTGCCAGGTACTGTTATAAATGCTCAGGATAAAGCAGAATTGAACAAAGACCTTGCCTCATGGAATGCACAGTTTTTGGGAGAGTTAATCAAAAAAGCAAGTATCTCTTAGGTAGTGATACATATAATAAAATGAGGCAGGCAAGAAAGTAGAAAGTAATGGGAGATGTTATTTTA
Source organism: Phataginus tricuspis (assembly GCA_029783875.1). Taxonomy (NCBI): domain Eukaryota; kingdom Metazoa; phylum Chordata; class Mammalia; order Pholidota; family Manidae; genus Phataginus; species Phataginus tricuspis. The sequence continues at coordinate 5,031,823 of JAQQAC010003639.1, read as the reverse complement.
GAAAATGTCATTAGGAAAAGAGTTCTGAGCATAAGATATTAAAAAAAAAAACCTGAAAGAAATAAATGGGCAAATCCTGCAAATATCATTCCAGTCAGTGATAACAAATGTGATGATGGCCTTGAGATGGGAGCAAGTTGGTTAATGTCCTAAGAATTATAACAATTCCAGGTTAACTGGAGAAGAAGGAAAAAAGGAAAGGGTGTTGAGAGAAATTATTTTGGAAACATAAACCAGGAGCCAAATCTCATAGGGTCTTTGGGCCATGTGAAGGGCTATGGGTTTTATTCTGAGAGTGACAGGAATCCACCAGCGAATGTTGAGAACAGAAGGGGCATCACCTAATTGAAGTTTAAAAAGGACCACATTAGCTACTGTGTAAGAAACATACCCTGGAAGGCAAGAGCAGAAACAGGAAAACCAGTGGGTTCTTATTCAGTGTCGGGCAAGAGGTGTCAAGAGTGGTATTCGTAGGAGTGACAAATTTCCAATTTAAGGCACATTTTACTAGACTTCTGCTGACCAGATTTACCAGTGGATTAAGTATCGGGTGTGAGGAAAAGGAGGCTGCAAGTTCAAAAGGACAACCTGAAACTTGATCAAAAAAACAACAGGAAGCAACAACAAAAAGCCTGTTGGTGCCCTGATGGTCAGAGGACAGGCAGGCATGGGGAATGCGGCTACGGCTAGTCGTCCATCAAAGTCCTTGAGCACCCACCATTTCAGGCGCCGTACTGTAAACAGTATACAGACGAGTCCAGAGTTCCTGCCCTGAGGGCCTCAAGTCAGCCACTGAGATCAGCCCTTACCTGCTGCTTCCATAAAGGTCTTGTTTAGCCGGAAGGTTAGAAGGGGTTCTTTGAGGTTTCGAAGGAAGTCTTTCAGGAGGCTACAGATAGCATGGATGTCATCCACTTTGCTGAGGAGGGGCACAGATTTCACTCTGAGGAATTTCTCTTTTAGCTCTTTTACTGTCCGGTCACAGCCTGAGATCCGATACAGGCCTGTCTGTTATCAAGATGAAACTTTCAGTCAAGAACCTCCTAATTATGAGCACATATAACAGACTCACCCTCCCCCGGGGTTGACTCTTACCTCGGTCAGCCCTCTCTGCTCAATCTCATTTACACAGTGGACCACAATGGAGGGGATCATTGGGGAAGTCTGGGACACATAATCTGCCAGCATTCCCTGAAAAGGGAGAATTTTACATTATTATTTCTACCACTTAGACAAGCAGAGGAAGACCAGTGGGAAGAACCATCTCCAGATGAATTCTCAGGCTGGGACATCATGTCTATTTTCAAATTGCTATTCCCCAAGCATACATTAGAACAGAGACTCTCAATTATTTTTCCTCCCTCCACACCAGGACTGATTTATGGTCACATATCTTGCAAGAACAAGTAAATAAGACCACTAGCTACAACTCTACCCTTGCTTCTCTTCTACTCAAGGGCATCAGAGAGCAAGCAATAATGACTTGTATTGCTCTAAAGAAGAAAACCTTTTTTACACTTAAATATTAATTACACTTAATTCTTAGTAAGAAAAATTATTTAACACAACTCACAGGTGACACAAACCTACCTGTAGGGAAGGATCCCATGGTTCTATATTAGAGTACAGAAAATTTGTAAAAAATTGCCTGCATGGATAAGAACTCTTTTAAAGAAAAGTAACATTTGATTTGCTGTGGGTTGGGTAGCAGCATAGTCATTTTGTTTTGATTCTTGTTATGTTGCTTGTACAATAAATTTCTTAATGGATTGATTAAATTTTTAGAAATGAGCAATCTAATCTTAATAGCCTAGTAATGGACTATCTCCAGATAGTTCACAGATGAAATTATATGATGAGTGGGACTTGTTTCAAAACATTCACTGGACAGGGCTGGGAGGAGACTGTAGTATTAATAAATCAAGATTGGACATGAATTAGTAATCATGGAAGTTGAGTGATAGAAACCAAGGATTAGTTATCCTAACCTCTCCACTGCCATATGTTTGAAATTTCACCATAAGATAGGATGGGGAGGGGAAAGAAAGGAAGAAAAGGAAAGAAACAGGAGGAGAAGGAGGGGTAGGAGGAAAGAGGGAAGGGAGAGAGAAAGGAGAAGGGAAGGAGGGGAGGGAAAAGGAAGGAAAGAGTTTGGTTTGGAGTGTTGTTTACTAAACAGAGAAACCCAAACAGGACTCTGTTGCAAGTTAACATTTTATAATTTTTATTCATTCTTCATGGAAGGAAATGTACTTGGCATCATTAATTTTAGAACAAAACCTGACGTTAAGCTTTGGAAAAAGCTAAAGAAGCCTAATGCACTGCTGGCTCCGGCAGGTCATACCTCTCCGATCTTGACAGGCGTTCCTATCAGGGTAGGAATGCAGGGAAGGGGGCAGCGGTCCCGACATTCCGGATGAGAGACCACACGACAGTCTCGACACTTCAGAGACAGCTTGCCAAATTTTATCCGCTTTCCACATGGAACACAAGATTCGGGTTTAATAACCTGAGGATGACACAGAGTGGACTGAATTAGAAAAGCATTGTCAACATCAACTAACACAGATTAAGTACGTGGTACGTGCCAAACAACCTTCTAATCCCTTTATGAATATTTACTTGTGTAATTCTCAAAATAATCCTACAAATAGGATTCTTTTTGTTTTCTTCATTTTAAGATAAGGAAACAGCAGCAAAAAGAGGTTGAGTAACTTGGGTATGGTCATCCACCTGGAGGGGCGCAGGGCACAGTAAGGGAAGAACTTGTTGACAAGGAGTCGGAACACCATGTTAATTCTGCCACTTCTTTTCATGTGGCTCAAACAAGCCAGCTGACTCCTCTGAGCCTCAGTTTGCTTGGGTTTTTATGAAGAAATCAAATGTGACAAAGTTAAAATGTGCTATATTTAAGCATTAAATGTAAATATGTAAGACTAGAAAGCACAACCACTGCTTCTGAAAACTGCTTTCTTTTAATTCACTCTTATAGAATGGAAAGATAAACAACTGTAACAAGTAGTTACTGCTGGAGAGTGGGATTGCAAAGATGAAGGAAATTCAACATTTAATTTTATAACATACACGGAATTAAATGTGTTCCTGGTATATATCAGTTTCACACTTAAAAAATTATATGCACCCCAAAGAAGGAGCAATCGCACGTTTACATACCGTCTTAGAGACGAAGTCATGCAGGCGCATCCCACCATTACTCTGTGGAGTGCTGGGATTGTCTGTCTCAGTTCTTGGCTCCAGCTGCTTGCTGCTCAAGGTGGAGTCACTGTTCCAGGGTTGTAAAGCACCTAGAAAATAACCAACTTTCAGCTTTGTGTCTTAAGTATTTTGTTCCTCCTTGATTAACCCCAATTTTAGTATAATTGATAGATAAACAGTAATGTGTAACCATTATCAGAAGTGAATATAATGGCTGTGCAAAAAAACCATTTCAAAATTACAAGTATGTATACAGCAGGGCATAGGCCAGGCTAGCCATCCATAGGTAAAGCATGACAAGTGCTCCAGCCAACGTAAGCAGCAGGAAGAAAACTACCCAATACATCCAATCCCAGCCTCAGCAAGGGTCTAAGAAACCAATTCTCCCCAGATTTTACCCACTGTTTAACATAAGCAATTTAGCGACAAACGCAGCAGACCTGTCTTCCTCTGGCTTCTCGTCCAGTATGGCACTGTCTCAATGGTGGACACGGCTTCGATGGGCCCGCCATCGTTGGGAACAGTCACTGTAGTTTTTGCAACTATGGATTCATTCCCCTGAAACACATGTAACCATGAGGGAAGGCCAAGCATTTGAATCTAATTTCCCTTCCACTACAGAGTGTTTTGAAGTGGCTGAAAAAGTCCTTGGTCTGTCAGGATTGAAGGCCCCAGCTCAAAACATTCTTAAGTTGAAATCTCACAATTCAGAACAGAAATATAGGTCATGGGGGCATATATACAAGCAACTAAGAGTCAAACATAAAGCTGACAGTTGTTTACTTAATCAGAATAATTTCATTCAAATTGATGCTAAAGATCCTATTACATAGAAAAACTCTCACCAAACATCTCTACCAAAGTAAAAAGGTTATCATTATGCAAGGTTGACTCAGGGTTTTTAATGTTTGGTGCCCCTAATTTCTGATGTGTTCAAGACACAATTCTCCTGGCCTGACCATTCTTACCTGGTCTGCTGTGGAGCCAATGGAACGAGTCTTCTTTATAGGTCCAGGGGGACCATCAACAAACTGTCGGCTACTAGAGCGCTAGAGATGGGGCAGAGACCAATAATTTTAGTGCCAAATAGAAGATCTGAAGCACAGAAGATAAAATGATTCCACTAGACAACTTGGATACAAGTCCTAGGTACTAGAGCTAAAGTAAATAACAAACAACTTCCTCTCTCTCATTGCTTGTTTCCTATAAAGCTGAAGTTATACCAACACAAAATGCCCTCAGTGCCCTAGAAGAAATGAGCAAACTGAAAAAATTTAGATGACAGCACCAGAAAAAGTAGAGCTGTAATCCCATCTCAGGACATGAAGTCTTTGGAAACATATTAAGTACCCTAAACAAGTACATACAATAGATCTATGTATATCCCATTACACACACATTTCATCTGAAAATTGTATTAAAGTCCTGCATAGAAATTCTTATGACAAAATAGGACAGGATTCTGTCCGGAGTTACAACTTCAAAGAACATCAGGATCACCCCCAGCACAGATGAATATGTGGTATGTGGTTAACGAAGGCTAGAGCGACACGTCAGGACTGCAGCATCATGGCAAAATTTCTGGAGAAAGTTTTTGATACTTTGTAAAAAAGGCGAAACAAACCATACATACCCTCTTTTCTCTCTTCTTCAGTTTGAAAGTTCTTACCAAAGAAGAATCCCAATCCTGTTGACAATGACACTGTATTAATTTATTTCTGTGGTTAGGCCTTCCCTAAACCCTGTGCAAATAAACTGACAGAGAACTTTAAAGGCTTCGTGAGCCAGACTACCTAACTTACATGCAGGAAGTGGGGGAAGGGAGGGTCTTAAGTGCTGTAGCTATAGAGCTATAGTAAGTTGACACGCTTTCTTTCCAAAATTGAAGCTATTATAATAGAATCAGGAATCAATACCACAGAGGCAAGAAAAGGTTAAAGAATCAACTGCTGTCGTGATTACCTCCAGTGCCTGGTTTATTTTTTATTATTTTTGTAATTAGTTTTAGATCTTACAGAATGTTAGGCACCACACTGATTATGTTTGATGTGATTCTTGCTCTTAAGGGACTGCTACTGCCTCCTCAGATGCTCTGTACAATACAGCCACTTTAAAAATTCTAGTTTAGGTATATGTCTCTCAATCATCCCTCTTCCTTGGGCCCTAAAAAAAGACATTCACCACTGAAGAATTATTTGTCTTACACTGTGGTCTAGTTTTACTTCACTTGCATTCACTTTTTTGTAGCCACCTGTGAATTCCTTACTCCTGATAATCCCTGAAAACACAAAATCCAGAAAGAGTTGTATAGAGTAACAGTAGCTTAGTTAAAAAAATTTAGCCTCTCTAATTCATGGTCAAGTAATGTAGCTACTGGTTGTTTGACTCAGCTTTAGTTACAACAGATACCGTATCACAGGCCTAGCTCCAAAATCAGCAAATAATGTGTTCTAGTTTTATTATATATCCCAGACCTATTCTATATCATTCCTTATTTCAAAAATGTGATTACCTAATATTCACATCTATAAAATGGCAATTATCTCCCTAAACACTTAGTTTGGACAGAAAACTCCTAGCCTATGTAATGGGTAGTTATCACTTATTTTGCTATCATCAGAAAACCAACCACCAAGAATCTCCTGATTTCATTGTTTGCTAGCTTTCAGCCAATAAAACAGAAAAGATACACAAATCAATAAACTACCAATCTCCTGAACATCAAAGACTGAGATATCAGGAGATGTCCTTTTATGCAGAAACACAGGAGAAGGATGCTTTCCTGCAAAAGCAGGGTAACGAAGACTTTAGACACGTTAACCATTGTTGATCAAAGCATTCACAGAGCCTAGAAACTTCATCAGTTTTCTAGCTGGAGATCCAGCACATTGGTTTCCTTCTAATTGTGAAGTATGACTAAGTTCTACTCAAGGACCAAACTAATTCAGAAATAAGGCACGAGTCTATTCTCCCCCAGGGGCAGCAAATAAACCTTGCCTGGATAGAGCCTGGCTAAATTTTTTATTGCTAGCTGAGGCTTTAATAAGTCAAGATATAACCAATTAGTACATGCAGCTCACACATCCATTCAATAAATTTAACATCAGGGCAAATCCTGAAGTCTACACTCTCATTTCCAGAAACTAAACAAATACATAAGCCAGTCTGTTATAGCATGTGTGGGTTTATATTTTAAAAACATCAATTAACAAAATAATACTAAAGGAATTCCAGAAGAGAGAATGGGAGAGATTTCTGAGGGAACATGTGTAGGAAAATAGGTACTTATCAGAGATCAAATGTTCATTACCAGAGATTCATCAGTCTTGTCAAAGCTGATATCTGATAAAATGGAACCAGATTCATCAATGGTTGACAGTCTATATGAGTGAAACAACACAGCGTTAGACACAGAAGACCGTGGAAAGTAAAACCTGTCAACACCCAGAACGAGTCACATTGGTCAGGTAACATCAGCAATTTCCCAGCAACCCTTCCCTACGGAGACAACTGCAAGTTCAAACCCCAGCTATGCTGGGTTACTTTTTATGGTTTTTATGGAAGCACATGTGCAAGCATGTGTGTACGTGCATGCATGTGCACACACATGTACATGTGAAGCACAGCTCTTTTGCAGTAAAAGCCTTAAACCAGCAGTTGGAAGTTACAGCCAGGGGTATGGGTGCTCTTTTCTGCTGACTTTGTACTACAGGCTACTAAAAATTCACAAGGCAGTAGAGGGAAGTTTAATTTGATCCCAATTGTGGTTGCTTTCTACAAAGAGAGTATTACCTAGCATTAGGTTTTTAAGAAATTAAGCCCATACATCTTCTTAGTTATAAAGATTCCCCATAAAACAACCAGGCAACAAAATAAATAGCTGTAAGAGTGCTGACCTTCCTCTACGTATTGTATTGGAGGTGTTCAATTCAAAGCCAGGTTGAGACTATTTTAAACAGTGACGCTGTGGAACCAAAATTATTGTCTGGCCTTGGCTCACAGAAGGCTTTTCTAAACCAGAGGAGCCACAAGAGCTCTCTAGAGAGTAAACACTGAGAGCACTGCTGAACTGCCACTTTCACTCTTAGGTTTCTCAGCAGCGCGCAGGATTAGTTACTGATGTGCAATTAGGCACCAACATCAAAATTTTACCCATGGTGAAACAACGTCCTAAAGAAAGATAAAAAAACAAAACAAGACAAAAGAAAAAGGGAGGCCCTTTGCCTTTACTTCCCAACTGCCCTTCCTTCAAAGTTACTTTCTGTTTTATTCAGCACCCATTCCAGCAGCAGTATATTTAAGAGTTCAGATAACAAGAACTTCTGACAGCTGTGTTGCCTGTGGTCCGATAACAACAGATGCAGTTCCCCCACCTTTTGTTCCCAGCATTGCTGCTGGGTGGTTGGCCTCTGTTGAGAAAAGCCAGAGCTGATTTTTGCTCCTCGCTTAGTTGAATGCTGCCAGATGTGTCACACATGAGCATCTCTCGTATCAGCTGAATCTGTCTTTCCTACAGACCAAAGCAGAGTAAAACATCCTAACTAACCAGGAGAGAAAGCTTCACCTCAAATTTATGGGATGGGCAGACCAGAATACATTAAAATACAGCATTATGCAAATGAGCCTTCAGGAAGGCTGCTACACCAACAGCATATTAATTCACATCAAGCCCAGATTGTGTCTCTGATTTCTGACTAGTAAAAAGAACTCCTTCTAGAATAGTGGGCTTTCTGCTACAAGACTGCTTACAAACTGTTAAGCCAAGAGGAGAATATTGCAAAATGAGAATCCCAAAATAGACTGCACGTAGCAAAAACACTTTAGTGTCATTTTATTGGAACAATTATTGGCTTCTATGGATCAAAGCAGCCCCCACCTTTCTAAATGGTGGAGCAAAATGCATTAAAATGGATACAAAGCTGTGACACACTGGAACCAGACAATTTGAGCTTACTAAGGCATCTAACACTGTACCAAGATGGATTACTGCCTCCTAGTAAAGGCTTTCCTTTGTACCACGACACACCCTGGTACATCAGAATGATAGGTTCTTTGTCACATTGCTCAACTGGTTCAATACATCTAGCCCCTTTACCCTGAATTAGGAGCAGTGATGAAGGAAATACTTAAAGAGTTGTCTTGCCTGCATCAATGACAAAGTACTAGCTATTGATATAAAGATGAGGATATTCTTGGTAGCATGGCAGATCAGACCATATTTTGTGACAGATCAAGTATGGTTGGATTTGCCTGGCTTTCCTGGTAATTTTAATTCTCTAAATTCTCATTTGAAATCTACTGATACTTTCAAGTCTAAAGGAGAAAAATTTTAAATAACAGGATTCTTATTCTGCAATTTCAGCCCCAATCATAGACAATGGACAGGTTGCTTTTAGTTCTTTAGTGTGGAAGAAACTGGGTATATCTGGCAAGTGCGGACATTATCAGATGAAGCTTCCGCCTGCCCCACTGGCATGATTCTAGCATAGAAAACAATACACACCAGCTTTTCGCAGTCAGCCTCAGCTCGCTGTCTCCGTTTGATCTCTACATCCACTTGATTGCGGGCATGCTTCAGCTTAACATCCAGAGCACTACGCTCAGTCTCTGCTTTCATCAAGAGATCCTTGTATTTCCCCAGCTCGTGGTCTGTTCTCTGCCACTTTTTTCGGAAATCCTCAAAGTCCTTTGCTAACTGGATGAATTCTAAGGAAAGGGTGGAACTTTAATAAATGCAAGCACCAAACAGAGTATAAATGCATCCTCCAGTTAGTTTTACTCCAAATACATATTTAAGGAACCAGCTAAACTATGAGTAAATCCACCTGAAAATAACCAGGAGCAGATACTGGATATATGTTCATCACCCTAGATGAGCTTTGTGGGGAGCAATTCCTTTTCCAATAAGCCACTTACTTTGGCTTAGCCAGTGACATATGCTGTGAAATACAGTAACTCATTAGTCACCTGGCTCCAGATGTAATACCAACACTGAAAGCTCCTGAACAGACGGCAATCAAAGGGGAATACCTGTGGGGCAGCTGTCACGCACCAGGACAGTTACAGCTATAAAACAAAAACAACCTCCTTTACAGTCATGCATTCCTGCATCAGAGAGACGTCAAACAGCAAACTCAAATGTAACTGCTGTAATATGCTCCAGTTGATGCAGATTAATATTATAGATGTCTAGGCCTGCAATTCCATTCAGCTATGTAACTATACAAATATTGATTTGAAAGTAAAGAGCCAATTTGCTTTTGCTGTTTAACACTGCCCTGAAGGGTATGTAAACATTCCAGTTGGAAAGACAAAGGAAGAGAAAATCGTACTAGTTTGGGGGGAGGCACTGATAATGGAATGTGGACTCTTCAAATGTTTGCAAAGAAAGCATCACTTCCAAGGCATGATAACCCTGGTAGCATTCATTCTTATCACTTGCTATTGGCAAAGACCGTTCTTCTATAATGCATTGCTATTTTCTAGGTAACCTCAATCTATCTCTAAGCGTCACTCTCCCAACAGTATCATGGACGAAGTTTCAAGGTGTACATCTGCTGCTGGTCAAACTAACCCAGTTTACAGTGGAAAAGTAGGCCAAATTCAGAGAAAGCCGGCAAATCCGTAAGATCACTTTTCCTATCTGAATTCAACCTAAGAGCCTAGAAACAACACAGTGCCCTTTCCAAGCAGTTTTAGTAATTTGATTAAATTTCAAATTTACAGATTAGGATACCAATTCGGTATACAGAAACCATGTCTTATACATAAGGAAACCAGTTTTTAGCAAACAACAGATTTCAGCCAATCAGGATATTATGACCTAGTTATCTTAGACAATGCAAATATCAAGGATCAAAAAAAAACAGAAGGTATTATTGCAATGCAAATGGTTTTAAATAATAAGCTGCTTTAGTTAGCAGTTTGGAAGATATTACTAAGTTTTTTTCTCCTTAATTTAAAGAAAAAGAAAATAATGTGCCCCCCTGCAAATTTAACTATTATGGATTCACATTGAAAAAACTGAAAAACAAAAGCTGGTTATTAGCCATGTTTACTCTGGGAATTCATCAAATAGTACACTTACAATGTGTATACTTTTCTGATGTATGTAATACTTCAGTTTCAAAAAATAAAGAATAAGAAACACTTTTCAACTACACAGTCTAAAAACTTTCTAGCTCCTCACTGCGGTCAATTAAATGTTTCTAAATATAGTGCTGTATACACACTCCAATTACTGAATTGGAAAACAATTTGAGAATGAAAAGATTTCCATCTGACCTAATTTTGCTGGTTTTTTGTTCTTAGGACATTCCTTAAGAAGTCTTATTAAATTTGGGCTTTAATGCTTTTTCATTATTAATTGGCATATATTCTAGATCTAACTGTTTGGACATGGAATTCAAAGCAAATAAAGTATCAGTTCATTTCAAGGAATGAGCTCCTATTTTAATAGCACAAATTATTAAATGACTAGTTCAGCTTAGTTTATGGTAGACCAAACCCAGAACATTTCTATACCTAAGATATTACTGTTACGTACAATTCTGTTATGAAGTAAGTTTGCTAGGATGGGTCAAAAAGTCACTTTAGACTACAGACAGGAAAAACCTTGATATTGGAGATCAATAAACATGGCATTTTTTGGTCAGTTTGTGAATCACAATTTGACTTGGTACTAGTCCCTGTCATTAAATACATTATTTAAAAAATTTATTAAAATCAGAGTACCCCCTTTAAAAAAGTATGTGTATATTAACTTACAAAATACATTAAGATGAAAAAAGGATAAGGGAAATGTCCTTAAAACAAAATAATCTTTGATTCATTAAAAAAAAATAAGAGGGCTTGGTCCATAGTGCAGCAAACAGATTAAAGCAGTTCCAGAAATCTTGTTTTCTCAGTTCACTCCTCCTGGGGCCTTTGCACAGGCTCTTCCCTTTGTCTTTCCCACTATCCTCTAAGTTTCTTAAGAGCAAGAACCCTGTGTCTCTTTTGCTCTTTTATCTCCAGTGCTTTGTACTCTGCCCAGCACATAATAGGCCCTTAAATATTCATTGACAAATGAAGAATTGCTGTTAGATCAAATTAAACTCCAGGTATCTAAGCCAGCTTTCAAGTCTAATCAAACTTACCTCCCACCACTATGCAAGCCCTCTTTCTGGCTAAACCAGTTCATCCCTACTCCCAGAAGACACCCACAAAAGGCTCCCAGAAAAGGCTCCTGTCTTTTCACTTGTGATCAAGCTATGTACTCCAATGGCATGCCCTACCTACTCTTCTTTATGTATCCATTTTCTGGTCTCAGCTGCTCTATGGATCCTTTCCTAACCTGTTTGCTCCACATTAAATTTGTCTATACTTCTGCTAAGTACATATTTTGACATTTGTAATATCTTTTGGTTTCATAAGAAAGAATCCTGTCTCAAATTTAAATACCATAATCTTGAAGCCAGGCACCATATTAGACACACTTCGGTATCACCTACTGTACATAGCAGAGCACAAGCCTATTATGGTGTTGGTGTACAACAGTCACCTGAAATATTAAGTTACATTTATTCCTGATTTATACAACCAACATCAAAAAGTTCAGGCAGTTCATGATAAATAAATACAGAAGATAAAAACCATGTAGATGGGAAAACAAAGATAAAATACCTAAGCTATTAAAGTCATTTTATTTGAATACTGACCTTCACTCTGATCTTTCAGTACTCAGACTTAGCTTAAAAATAAGCTATACAAAAAAGAGAAAAAGAAAACTGGACAGCTACACGTAAGAGGATGAAACTGGACTACTGTCTAACCCCATACACAAAGGTAAACTCAGGGTGGATCAAAGACCTGAATATAAGTCATGAAACCATAAAACTCTTAGAAAAAAACATAGGCAAAAATCTCTTGGACATAAAACATGAGCGACTTCATGAACATATCCCCCCGGGCAAGGGAAACAAAAGCAAAAATGAACAAGTGGGACTATATCAAGCTGAAAAGCTTCTGTACAGCAAAGGACACCATCAGTAGAACAAAAGACATCCTACAGTATGGGAGAACATATTCATAAATGATGTATCCGACAGGGGGTTGACATCCAAAATATATAAAGAACTCACGCACCTCAACAAACAAAAAGCAAATAATCCAATTAAGAAATGGGCAGAGGACATGAATAGATACTTCTCTAAAGAAATTCAGATGGCCAACAGGCACATGAAACGATGCTCCACATCGCTAATCATCAGAGAAATGCAGATTAAAACCACAATGAGATATCACCTCACACCAGTGAGGATGGCCAACATCCAAAACACAAACAACAACAAATGTTGGCGAGGATGTGGAGAAAAGGGAACCCTCCTACACTGCTGGTGGGAATGCAAATTAGTTCAACCATTGTGGAAAGCACTATGGAGGTTCCTCAAAAAATTCAAAATAGAAATACCATTTGACCCAGGAATCCCACTCCTAGGAATTTACCCTAAGAATGCAGCAGCCCAATTTGAAAAAGACATATGCACCCCTATGTTTATTGCAGCACTGTTTACAATAGCCAAGAAATGGAAGCAACCTAAGTGTCCATCAGTAAATGAATGGATAAAGAAGATGTGGTACATATACACAATGGAATATTATTCAGTCATAACAAGAAAACAAATCCTACCATTTGCAACAACATGGACGGAGCTAGAGGGTATTATGTTCAGTGAAATAAGCCAAGCTGAAAAAGACAAGTATCAAATGATCTCACTCATATGTGGAGTATAAGAACAAAGAAAAAAAACTGAAGGAACAAAACAGCAGCAGACTCACAGAACCCAAGAACGGACTAATAGTTACCAAAGGGAAAGGTACTGGGGAAGATGGGTGGGAAGGGAGGGATAAGGGGGGAAAAGGGGCATTACGATTAGCAGATGTAATGTTGGGGGGGGGCCCGGGGAGGGCTGTACAACTCAGAGAAGACAAGTAGTGATTCTATAGCATCTCACTACACTGATGGACAGTGACTGTAATGGGGTTGGTGGGGGGGACCTGATGAAGGGGGTAGTTTAATAACCATAATATTACACATGTAATTGTAGATTAATGATACCAAAATAAAGTATAAAAAAAAAGAGAAAAAGGAATGAAGTTATGATGATGAAAGGCAAGAGTAAGGAGCAGGATACTCAGGCATGGGAGGAATTCCCAAGACCAAAGAAGAGGACAGACACTGGGGTGGTTGCAGAAAGGAGATTCTAGAGTCTAGAAAATACTGAGCCACTTTAGTTCCTCAAAACCAAACGTTCCAAGATAAGAGACTTGAAGAGGGAGGCAAAACACACCTCTATTTTATAACAGAAACCAATGGGAAGATAGAAATTTGCTTATAAAATCAGGATACCTGTAAAAATAAATCTCTTGGGTTTTTTTTGGCATAATCACTTCCAAAGTATTTTCATAACTAGTATCTTGTTTTATCCCCAAATCCTCACAGCACTCCCACAAAGAAGACACTTAGAGTCCTATTATACAGATGGAGAAACAGACACAGAAATAACAGCTAGAAGCCAGTACTAGTTACTGAGACTCCCAAACCTCAGATTCCTCTCCCTGCCCCACAGCCTATCAGGTGCCTCCTTCCCGGAGATCTTATCATCACTCTCTCTTCTACCCATTTCCGGTATTTTCATCTTCACAACCACCATTCCAGTTAGGGCTCCTAGTGCCTCCTCCCTGAGCTATGGCAACCATGTCCCACTCAGTCTCCCAGCCTCCACCTCTGCCAGGGTAACCTTCCAAATGTACAGCTCTGCACATGTCTCTCCCCCTTACTCCTGTTCCCCTCAAGCCCCCACCCTCTTGCCTCTACTCAGGTTGTTCCTTCACCCTAAATGCCCTCTTTCAGCAATGACTGTTGGGATCCTACCTTACATCTAAGGCTCAACTCAAACCCTACTTTTCTCCATGAAACCATTTAATCATCTCTTTCCCTGTGCTCTGAATGTGCAACAAACTGTGATAGATTCTCACTAGATATTTGCTGAATGAACCTGAATTTTAAGATCACTTATTCAATACTCTTTCCCACTAGACTCCAAAGTAATCCATCTTCTGAGATGATATGACCTCAAAGAGAAGCCTAATTAGTATGCCATTATGGTTACTGAGCTGGTCCCAGATGACAGGGTCATGCAACGGCTACTAGAGAGAAAGAACAGAATATTGTTTTGAAAGGCCTGCAAGTGGGTAAGCTATTAAAAACATCAAATTAAAGGAAATAGTGAACGGCATAAGCAAGACACCATACCAAGTACTGTGGAGATTTTCTTAAAGTTTAAGACATAGTTCCTAATTACTTTTATGCCAATGAGGCTGACCTAAGAGCAACACTTACTAAATTAGGTATTAATGAAAATCTGATAGAGGAGAGGATGGCAACACAAAGAAAAGCTGGTAAAGAATAAATCCCGGAGATGGCTTATATCAGTGCTATCAGCCCCACCTTCCTTTCTCACAAATTTACTTCCTACACAACTATTGTATCACCACCTCCTTTCTTTCCCTAGTTCTCTACCCAGTCTCAGTCCTTCATTACTAAGCATCAAATACATGAAATAGGTAAAAACAGATGAACAGTTCCTTCTTCAAAAATAAATTATACATTTTTCTCCTCTTCAACTGAAAATGTTACAGAACACAAGGAAAGCACAGGATAAAAATGTAGACAGCCACTAAAGAAAAAAGCAACATCCTTGGAAATTCAGTAGATTTTGCCCAGTTCATGATACAAAAATGAAACTGGCAACTGATGCCAACTATTCAAGGGAAAGAGAACCTTGATAATGAAAAAGTCTGTGTAAAAACCATTTAAGAGCAACTACAAAAAAAAGCGACCATTTAGAATGAGTGCCCATTAAGCCTTGACTGTGGATAAGTGTCCATCTGAAGTAACCCAAATGAAAAACAACTTTTAAGATCACACACCAGCTTTAAAGAAAATGCAAATCTGAAGTCATTTTTTTTTTCTCTTCACACAGGCCAGCTCAAAATGACTTACGGAGTTCATTTCCTTCACTGAGAATCTCCACCCGGCGTACAAGCTGCTCAAACAGATTCCGCAAATTCAGCATCGTAGTATCCATCTTTCTGCCAAGAAATCAAATATACGTTAGGGGTCCTGCCTTCTCTCTCAGATAAGATTCAGTAGCAATCCAATATAGCCATCAGCAACTAACATCTGGACTCTTCCATTTGTAGCTACCATTATAAGAATCTCAAGCCAACAATTGATGTTTTGTGTAATCTTTATTATAAAAACAGAGTTGGAATGTTTAACACTCATTTGAAAATTAGAAAAGCATTTCAGAATTCTGAATATAACCCCCCCTTTTCTGCCTACTCCTTTTCCTCCACTCTACAGTCACTCTGGAGCTGAGAGGAAAGCAATTAGGGACAACCATGTCAGTTGATTACTCGGTGACCAACTACAGAATGTGGTTGTTAGTCAAGTCTATTGATCAATAGAACAGTTTTGCCACTTCAGTCCTTCTGGACTTTGAAGATTTTCAACATAACTTAAAATGTTTCTTTTTAATTTCATTTTTTAGTTAATACTCCTGTTGGCAACTGCCTTTTAAAACGCAGGACACGGTCAGCACATTTCCTACCAATGGCATAGATGACATCATACAAGTGATTAAGTGGGGAAATCGCCAGCTCAGCAGCACAAGAATTATTTCTGTAATGCAGGGCTCTCTGCTGGACTGCATGCAGGGACTATGCCTAATAAATTTATACTAAGTAGGCAAAGGATTATGTTGTACCACATTCTGGCATCAAGGAGACAATATACCACCTTCACAGTTAGAAGGGCAAAGGAAAAATCATTTGCTACTGTGGCCTGTATAGTGAATTTCAGGCTTCCTATTTCCCCCCAAAGACCTGCTAATATTACATTAAAAATGATGTCCTTATAGGCAGTTCTGTTCTGAACAGACTTTAACTGGCAACACACTGAGGAAATAAGATCTTCATCTAACAGCCAAGAAAGGAAGACATCAACTGTATGTTATGAAAATTATCAAGGAAATGAAATTTAAAAATAAAATTTCATTTGAAAATTGAAATGTCCTCAGAAATACCATTAAAGAATTCTTATGTTTCTCCTAATCGCCCCTTCAACATTCTAGTCCAGGTCCTTATTTCATGCATCTAAATAAAATTTTAAGAACTCTTTTATGAAGGTTTAGTGATTTTACAATGTTTAGGAGATTGTGCCATAAGCTATGAGGGCAAGAAAGAAAAAAAAAAACCCCCACAAAGGACAAAGGAATATATAAACATAAAGATATTTTCTATTAAATGGTACAGAATTATTCATTTGTGCTTGTATAATGATTGCTCTAACAGCAAAAAAGCTTTCAATTCCAAGAATGGATGAAATATATACCTGAATCAGGGCCAGAAACCAAGATTTTGAAATGGCAATGTATCTGCTCCAAGCTACATAATCACAGCAAACTGCTAAGCAACCAGACCAACAAATTTATTACAAAGATCTTTCTCTAAACTAAGAACAAAACTAAAAGAATAGCACTAAAACTGGCAGGAAGAGATCTGGAAGTCATTATGATGCCCATGGATTTAACAATATGACAAAATAGGCAAATATATTCAAATGCTACAGGACAGGGGCAGGGAACTCATAGCTTATTCAAATGATAATTTCCTTTGGCTCTCAGTAAAAATGGAAGATACTGATCAGTTTTAATATGGGGCACTGACGTCTATCATATCAGCACTCATCTGTCTATCTGACTATATATATATATATAAGACAGTTAGCTCAGTACATAGGAAAACTTTAGTCTAAAATTTTTTTTGGCATAGTCAAAGAATGCCAAAAAGATTTCATAGCACAACTACAGTATTAAAAACTGGTGGTTTTAAAAACATTTTTTCAGAGGGATTTTATGTCTTAAATGACAATACAATAACCTGATCCTTGTCCCCTTAAAAAAAATCCTCACATCTTCTCAAATTCCTCTAGTCCATTATTCTTCTTTCCCATGTTCTCTGTGCATACCACCCTATGGAGTGAGGGTTGCAGGGGATGGGCAGTGGGGTTGGGGTGGTATTCTCTTGAAAATACCACCTCATTCCTGAAAAGACTAAGGACACAGAGAACCTACCTGGGGACATCTCCTCACCATAGTAACTGTTATCTCATACAACTACCTCAATCTACACTGTTCTCCTAACATGATGCCTGGTACCCAGAAGACAGCTATTTAACTCAACTCCCAGTACTCTATTTTAAAGAGGTGACCCTTACCTGTCAGATCATCATAGTCTCCAGATTTAGAGTTTTACAAATAGTTTGATTATGGATTTTTCTCTACACTTCTCTCTCAACACCAGCCATTCCCTAAAGTTCAGTCCTCCAACCTCTCAAAGAACTTATCCCACTTTAGTCATTACATCTCTACAGACAACTCACCCACTTATCTCTCCAGTCCTTGTCTCCTCCAAACTCCAATCCTGCAGCCCTTCAATTTGCTTGGGATGCCTGGGTGTTGGCCTTGATTTTGAGACATTGTTCTATCCTCCCCCCTCATACAACTACCCCACCCACTGACCTACCTCTACCCCCTACCCTACTGACTCCCAATTTTGATTTTCCTTATTTTTATCGTACTCTCATTCAGCTCCAAACCTCAGAATCACCTTAAGTTACTACCTTGCATACAAGTATAATCACAAACCTGTGGACTCTTCTCTCATGCGTATCGTACCCTTCCCCTCATCACTTGCAGGTCGTCATTACTAACTGACCTTTCCCCTACTCCTTTGCTCAGCTGGCATTCAGACGCATACATTTTGCACTCCAATTTATCTTTATCATGTTTCTCCCCTATGTCCCAGGTCAACTGTAAATTTGAGAGAAGCCTTACATATAGCGCTACTGTATTACACATACAATTTAAAAATAAGTATCTGATAAACGTCAGAGAACACACACACACACACACATACCTACCCACCCATGATTTTATTGTCAATACAATGTCCATTCTACCTGATCGATGTATAACAATGATGGGAAAAAAAAAAAACAGTCTAAAAAAGGGGGTGTGGGAGGACAGAAGCCCTGGATAAAGTTTTAGTTTTTCTATTCAGCAGTAGTACAACCTTGGTTAAGTCATGTAAATTCTGACTCATCTATAAACTAAAATAACAACTTGCCCTATGTACCTCACAATACCATCAATTAAAGTAGGTAAAAGTTTCATCATGTATAAATTGAACCATACTATTAAATTATAGGGTATTATTATAGTGGGTATGAAAATTTTGTGTTTGTTTTGGTCTGAGAGCTGTTATTTACGCCCTAGAGCAGAGATTACCAAATCATGGCTGGAACCCAGACCAACAACAATGGAGGAGACAGCAAAATTTGACCAGGTCTAGGCTCTTAAACAAGTGGTTCTAAGTGAGGCTTATAGCATCTCAGAAGAGTTACTTTTTCTTTTAAAATCCAAAAACAGTATTAGCAAAATATAATTCTTTTCTCTTTATATGATAGGGGACCATGGATTTTTATTAACATTCGATAGAAGTGACTCAGGAATTATTTGTAGTATGACAAAAGTATCTTTCTGCATCAGTACTAACTCTGATCTCAGCCAAATTATAACTCAAAAAGCTAAAATTTACTCATCCTATTCAATGTCCACTGAGAATGGTCTTAATTTTTCTGCTGGGTCACATTTTCCCCCACATGAAGACTTCCTTATTTCTCACCTTTATTATTTAGCTCCACAGCTAGCAGATACACTAATGTAACAGGAAACAGAAACAAAGTCATATTGCAGTACACTGCTCTGCAGCTGTAAAACAGCTGTCACTTTTCACTACAGAGGCAGATGCCTTTTGGGAAAGCTGAAATGATCCCTGTGTGCAGCAAGAAAATCAGTTTGTGGAGCACTTTAAACGAAAAGGTGCTAGAGAAGCTCAGCTGTTATTGATGAGAAAGCCCCAGAGGTGGAGAAGTCACTATGTTACAGATTCCCAATCTGTGAGTATCCCTAAGGGAGCAATTTCACAACACCAGGAAAGAGTCTCAGCTTGATGTGATTGCTTTGAGTCCCCAATTTAATTTCAATCACCCAGCCAAGAGACAGAGATCGTCCTTCAGAATAACAGACTATTACAGATCTTAACTGCAGAGTATCCTGGGGAAGTCTCTATCCTCTTCTTTCTCCCCCTACAAACATCAAGTGACCTATATACACATCAGGTTTTAGATGCATCAAGGGTGTTAAATATTATAAGACAAAGCGATGAAAAGTTGTCTGAGTTTTCAGGAGTTTTAATGAAAAACAATCTCACGAACATTACTAAATCTGGAGAGTCCCAAGAAATTAACAATATAAGTTTTCTGCTGCCAAGGAAAATCATTCCCCAAGACAGTCTCAGTGTTACAAGATTCTTTCATATGAAAGCATTTCAGAGCAATTCTTTTTCCCAAATGTCCAGCTTCTGCTTCACCATATCAAAAGGCTCTATGAAACCGGCAGGCAGAAGGAATATTTTGAAACCAAATGTTCTAATGAGCAAATCAATTGCAGAAAGAGTAAACAGACTGTCCTCAGTCCAACATGAATGAAGATTTAAATAAGAAACGGAATGAGCTGAATTATTATTTTTCTGAAAATTACTACCAGTTCAATATACTAAGTTGTCCTCTATTTTTCCCCCTTCAGTGAATTCTTCCCATTCTGAAGTGTTCCATTCTTCAAAGTCTAGTAAAAGTCTTACCAAATTACTAAAGCACTCCCTATTCATTTCAGTCCAAAATTATCTCTATTGTCCACAACACTCATTTGGCGGGTATAAAATACTGCCCCATATTGCTAATTTTCTGTGATCAAAAAAAAAAAGGCAAAACACTGAAGTTTTTTTAATAGTGAGACTAAAACCTTACTACCCTAAACAATTACACGTGCTGCCTTACCTAATCTTTGCCCATTATGCACTCACATTTCACAGAACTGCAATCACAGATTATGTATAATTTTGTATTTTGCTTTTTTCTATCATGTTTCCATTAAGTTACAAAAAGTTGATTAACAACTATTTGTTTAACCATTTTCTTCTTTGGACATTTAGGTACTTTCCAGTTTTTCAGTTATATCCACCTGGAATCTCTTGCATATTCCCTCACCTCCTTCAGGTATTTATTCTCAGTGAGGTCCTTCCTAACCATCCTATTTTAAATTGCAGCCTTTCCCCCACATTTCCCTGCCTTACTTTGCTCCTAAGTACTTAGCTCCAGCTAACATAGGAACATATATTATTGTCTAACTCCCCAATAGTTAGTTTCAATAAAGCAGAGATTTTGTCCGTTTTGTTCACTGCTGAGCCCCCTGGTGCCCATAACAGTGCTTGACACGTGGCAAATGACTAATAAATATTAATCGAATGAATGAACATCACTGTGGATAGTGTTTTTCTTCTGGTGGCCCTGTTTCTTAGATAAGATTTCCAAGGCTGGGATTACCATACCAGAGGGTAAAAACCTCTTATGGCTCTTGATAAATACTGCCGAAATATTTTCTAAACAGGCTGTACGAGTGTACAGTGCTCTCAACAGCATAAAGGTCTACTAGGTTCACCGCAGTTATCTTCTTATAAGTTCTATCACCCCAAATACTGCAAGCTCCTTTAGAGCTAAGTAAGATTGTCTCGTACGTACATTTTGCACTTTGACACCTGTTGAGCAATCAAGCTACAGAAAAAGCGCCTTCTCCAAACACTCAGCAACTCGAAAAGCTCACCCCACACATTAAAGAGGATAATGACATTTCTTTAAAAAAGGTGGGAGGCCTTATCTTCTTACCCACCTCACGTTCCTATACACACCCTCCGCCTACGAATGAAATGCAGTGAAGAGGAATGTACGTGAAAGTTATCTACTGAGGCTAAGAATTAGGACGGGAAGGGCAGGATGTCATTGCCTGGGCCAGCCTACCTAGACGCACACAGCCCGCAAGGCAGAGGCTCCACTTCAAGCCGCCGGCCTTTCAAACACTGCGGCTCTTCCCTTCGAAAAAACCTTGTTCCTCTAAAATGATGGGGGATATTACCCCACCCGCTCCCAAACTATTCAGGTGAGACCCACTTCTTTGGGGGGCATCCTGCCCTAATCAGGCCACCACCTCAAAAAGACGCTGCCGGCTTTCCACAAAACACAGCGCCGAGAAAGCCCCCCAACCCAGCCAATTCCCCTCAGGCCGCCCCAGGCCCCGGCCCTGGCCCGGGGAGAGCCGAGCGGAGGGGCTGCCGGTGGCGGCCTTCACCCCGACCCCCGCGGCGGCCTCGGCTCACCACCTCGCGCGCTCCCCCTCCTACCACAAACCCAGCGCCAAACGCACTTCTTCTCGCAGCCCCGAGCGCCCGCTGCGCCGGGTCGGCCTGGCCCCACCTGGGCAGCCTCCACTTCCCTCCGCGCCTCACCCAACGGCAGAGCAGCACCGCGCCTCCAGCTCGCGTTTGAAATCCTGCACCAACCAATCACAGAGAAATTTATCCCCTCCCGCGCTGTCCCTCTACGCTGCACCGCACGCACCAGGGTCACGAGGGCGGGGCAGGACTGGGCATGCGCAAGCTGTTAGAGACGCCGGAGCCAGCCATTTTCACTAAGGTCAATAGTTGGGTGGTTTTTTTTGTTTGTTTGTTTGTTTTTTTTTTTGCCGCAGCCCTTTCATGAAGCTGTTCAGGATACCATGTTGACTAAGGGCAAGTGATTCTTCTTGAGTGCAAATTATTCTTGGCCTCACTGTACCCCCCCCTAGGGTAGGGAAATGAGCCTTTTGGAAACTACCAACTGACCAGTGTCAGATCTTGCTGTTAAATAGGAAGGATTCCGGAAGAAGTTAGAAGAGCAATCATTTGCAGCCATATGTAGTGAGCTATACGATGCCTTCATTCATTGATGCATTCATCCAGGTTTTCATGTGATGCACATTTAATTAAGTGTGCCAAATCCCTAACACGGGCTCTACTAGGAATTGGAAAAATAAAGATGATATGATCCAGGAGCTACAAATGGAGGAGACAGTGTGGAAAAACAAAAATGAATACAAAATGAAAGTACTATAATTCCATTTAATAAAAGTTCATTTAGAACTTGGCATTGTGCTAGCATGGGACGTCCATATTTTTTCATGCAGACCCACAGTGAGAAATACATTTTACAACCAAGTATCACAGAACCCTGCTTATTCATACTACATGTAATGTACCCAACTTTTCTATTCTCTCCTCCCTGCCATATTGGTTGTCCCTATGTCGTTGAATTTATTACTCAATAATGAGTGCTGCCTGCAATTTAAAAACAATACTAACGCATACAAGAAGCAATGTGGATTCATAGAAAGATCACAGGTTTTATAACCAGAAATTTCACTCCACCTAAGCAAATACCAGTGGAGCAATTTTGAGTCGCAGTCACACTACTGAACCAGCTGCATTATCACTTTTTAACCCTTCTGTACTTCACTTCCTCCAGCTATAAAACAGAATTGTACCATCTTTATCTCACAGGTTTATTTTTCCAGATCAAATGAGTGTGTGGTATACTATTATACTTTAATACTATTACACTTTATAAACTGCAATATAGTTTGTTCTCAATGTTACTAGGAAAGAGATGAAGAAAAGAAATATTAACTGTACATATATTCTGCCATTTAATCCTCCCCACAAGCCTCAAGTTAGAGCACTCATTGATTGCATTAGCCTGTGCCTCCTTAGACACCTATAATACAATTAAATAAGTTTGAGGACAGAATATGAGTAAAGTGCTTTAGAAGCACAGATGAGGAAGCAATTAATCCTATCTGGGGTGTGGGAGTGTTAGAAAAGCCTACAGAGACTTGATATCTGAGCTGGGACTTAAAAAGTGAGTAGGAATTTACCAGATAGAAGGGGGTGGCAAATTCCTGGCAATGGATCATGTGACCTCTCAGGAATGAGTCACGTGTATATTTAATAACTATACAAGCAAATTACTTATGGAGGTTTAGGGCCATGAAGGAATATTTACCTCAACATGCAGGTGAAATTGGGTTTCAGGGGGTGTGATGCCTCTTGGGCAGCTTTGGCCTAAGCTGGGGAAGAAAAACCTAGCAAAATACCAGTCTAGGAAGGGACTGGACTTTATTCTGTAATAGACATAATGACAAGACAATGGGGCTTGGACTATGATTAGGTTTGCATTTTACATAAGTCATATGCTCAGATTACATGGAGGATTGTCTGGAGAGGGAAAAATCTGAAGGTAGAAAGGCTCTCGTATTATTAGGGAGAAAGGACTCAAGCTGAATTAGGCCAGTGGCAGTGAGGATGGGAAGGACCGGACGGGTGGGAAAGATATTCATGAAATGAAAGAGACTTACTAAATGATTGGATCTAGAGGTGAAGGAGAGTCGGGGATGTAAGATGACTCAGCTTTCTTCTTCTTGTCGCCCTTACCCACTCACTGAGTACAACTCTTAAGTATCTCATATATCCCCACTTCTCTCCTTCCCACCATCAACACCCTGGTCCCATTCAGTAATCCAAGCAGCCAATTAAACTGTTTGGCCCTTACTTGCATTCTTTACACCCTGAGTGATCTTTTTAAATGGCAATTCTAATCATGCCTCTCTCTTGTTTAAAACCATCAAGGACTTCAACTTCCTCCTTAATAAAGACCAAAATCCTTAACAAGGCTTCCCTAACCTGGCCTTGCAGGTCCCTCCAGCTGCACTTCCTGACCTTCTGGCATTTGCACTTAATCTTCCTCGCCCCCACTGCCTCTTCCCTTGGCTAAATTCTACTCACCTTGTAAGCAGCTTAAATGTGTTCTGCCTTGCCCAGGAAGGTCTCAGAGGCTTGGAGCCATGCCTTTGCTGTAAGCTCCCCTAGCACCCTGTTCCTCCCCTTTCACACGTGCCTCATTCGTTTCATCTTTGTGGTTCTTCCAGTTACCAGTTATATGGCCTTCCACAAGTCATGTATGCGTTTGCTCACTCGTCTCTAAGTGGAAACCATAGTAATACCTATTTCACAGAGTTTGAGAAGAATAAATGAGATATGCATGTGAAACACTTGGCACAGTTCCGGGCATACAGTAAGTGCTCAATTATATTCCTTCTCTTCCCTACTAGAGGATAAACTTGCAGAGAACAAGAGACGGTACTCCTCCCATTTACTGCTATATCCTCTTGTTTTTGCAGCTCCAGTAAACAGCCATTTGAGGGAGCAGAGGTGAGTTCAATGGGATAGAGGTAGCATTCCAGGCCACCGCCCAATCTCTGTCCCAAGGCACCGCCACTCCCCTCCCATACCACACAACCCCCTTCCTTGTTGCCTGAGACCAGCGAAAAGAAAGCATAGGAAAGAGGAGAGTGTGTGTGTGTGTGTAGGTGTGGCCCTTAACCCTCTTTCTTCCCAAACTGTAGTTCTCTGAGTAGGGAGGCATCCTGGGCCAGCACTTGTAACGGGAAAAGCAGGAGAGCTCGTTCCAGAAAGCACGGGTTCAATTCCTGGTTCTGCCACTTAGAGTAGAGATCTTGGCCTGGTTATTTAATCTCCCGTGTCTGATGAGCCCCACTCGCCCAGTGGTTCTGAGGCCCCCGCGAGGTAATGGCTGTCAAAGGGCGTCTGTCTGCTGGAACGCACCCTTGGAAGACCCTTGGGTGTCGGGGCGCGCCGCCCTCGCAGCCCCGGGGAGCGCAGTGCCCCGCCGCTCCGCATCCGCCCGCGCCCGGCGCCGCTAATGGGATTTATGCTAATGGATGACGCGGGTGACCGCCAGAGCGCGCCCGCGCTGCACCCCGAAGTCGCGACCCAGGAACTGTCCGCGGCAGTCCCTGGGCGGGGGGTGGGGGGACGACTCGGTCCCTGACTGAGGTCCCTCTGTCACCGCCCAGAGACCGTCTTCATCTTCTCTCCCACTCTGTTTCTGCTCACTCCCTGTCTCCATTTGAGAATTACTGTCCCCTCTGTCCACTAAACCAAGATGTTTTGAGCATTTCTACATTCCTAGCAGCGTGCTAAGCACCGAGGTGAGATGGGGTACAAACAACACAGAGGGCGGAGGCGGAGATTGTGTTCCCGGAGTTCAAGGAGAGCCAGTCCTCTTCTGGCTGGGAATCAGGAGAGTCTACCTGAGGAAGAGGCCTGTGAGCTGAGCTTCGAAGGGCGGATGGGATACCAACGGGGAGGGGAGTGGAAAGTAAGGAGTCAAGAGTCAATCCTCTGGGGCTGTTGTGCAAGGATCTTGATTCCTGGGGGAAGAGTCAAACTGGAAGGAATTTCGAGATCAGTGAGAGACCTTGCATACCAAGCCAAGTAAGTTAAATTTCATTTTCAAAGCACTAGTGAGCTACTGAAGGTGCTTGAGCAAATGACAGGCTTGTACTTCTTCCTAGTTCGCTAAGAGAAGCAGCAAAGCATAGTGGTTCAGTGCATGGGCTCTGGAGTTATACTGGCCCTGGCTCAAGGTCTAGGTCCTTCACTTAATGACCTCTGTGATGGGCAGCTTGGCTTCTCTGTGCCTCCATTTCCCTATCTACTAAATGGGGATGATAATTCTAGTGTAAAGGGCTGTTGGGAAGATTAAATGAGATAGTGCTTGAAAAACTCTTAGCACAGTGCCTAGCACATCGTAAGTGCTCCATAAGTATTAGTATTTTGTGTCTCTGTCTTCCTGTTTCTTCCCTCTCTTTTTTATGATGACTCTTCACCCTCACATCAAAAAAGCAAATACAAGAACAAAATCTTCCCAAATCCACGTTTCTCCACGTCATGCCTGGGACCTGCCCTCGCACAATACATAGTGTTGAATAAAACCAGACCCTAGTAGAACCAAGTCCCCTTCAGACACATGCCTGTGCCTTCCCCAGATGCCCAAGCTCTGAGGAGCCTTGTTGGGGGTAGGGGGTGTAATTATTCAGGTATTGAACTCATCTCCACCAGATTCCACCTCGTAACTACAGACCACTGCTCGTTCACCCCTGCCTCTTTCCGTCCCTGACAACACGCCTGACCTTCAGTAGGTTCCTGCTCTATATCGGTGGTTCTCAAAAGCCAGTGTGCATCAGAACCCCTGAGGCCTCCTGTTAAAGCACAGAGTGCTGGCCCACCATCTATGTTTCTGACTCAGTAGTCTTCAGTGGGGCCTGAGAATTTTCATTTTGACACATTTTCAGGTGATGCCGACGCAGCTGATCTGGGACCACACTTTGAGAACCACTGCTCTATAATAGCTGTTTAATGGCCACATCCAAGAAGGCAAAATAGCTTCACCATCCCGTTCCAAGCCCAGCGCTGGTCATGAGAATCCAAAATATGGATCCAAGGCCAAGAATCAGGAAGAGTGAGGTTCAGGGACTTTCTAAGCCCTCCCGGGTGACTCTGATGGGCAGACAGGTTTGGGACCCACAGCCGTCTGCTGCCTCCTGGTCCCCCCCACACTTCGGAATCGCCCTCCTCACCGGGCCCACCTCAGCTCCAAGCAAGGCCCATCGCCTACCTGCATGTTACTCGGAGGACAAAGCTACTCTGTGCTCAAGGGGGACAGGCTGAGAAGAGGCCGAGGAAAGTAGCTAGCTCTTTAAAAAGACCAGAGGTTTATAAATTATCACAAGTACCACTTCTACTAATACTTATCCCTAAAAGTCAAGCCAAGAGCCCATTCTCAGGAGTCAGACATGGAGTCAAATGTGGGTCTCTCCCTCTCTATTCTGCTTCAGTCATCTCCAGTGTACAATGAGAATAATGGGACCTACTTCACAGGGTTGATTTGAGAATTAAAAAGGAGATTATGGGTGCACATTTCCCCTCCCCAATCACTTTGTTATTCATCCAGAACGTCCACACACATTTCATTAGATTTTCCCAACAGGCCTGTGGGGTAAAAAACGCATTGTTCCCACAGGGAAGGAAATGTTCAACTGCTAGCTCCCTCCCATTTCACAGATGAGAAAGCTGAGTCTCAGAGACATTAAATGGCTTGCCTAGACTCAGTCCAGTTTGGGTAAATAGGGGCAAGGGCTGGAGGAGAGCTGGCTGCCCCTTTCCACTCACCCCTCTGTTCTTTTGCTGTCTCCTTCCCTGCAGTTCCTTTTGCAGCCCCCTTAGGCATTTTTTACCTGAATCTGAATGGTACAAAGCCGGGGTGGTGCTCTCTGCACCTCTTGGAGATGATCCTGTTCTCCTGCCCACCCCTAACCCTCTGCCTGCAACTTCCTCCCAAGTTAGGCCCCTGTAGAAACGATACCAACAGTTTCTGTGGCAAATATCTACCCTGAATTCAAATTCTGATGCAACCCAGAATTTCACTAGCTGTGAGAATGTAAACAGATCTCTTCCCCTTCTAGGCTTGTCTCCTCATCTGTGAGGTGAGGACTGGTCTAAATCGGTGGTGTCCAACTGTAGAGGCCCTGGAGTGCTCACAGGAGAGTCAGCCCCCATCTCCGTAAAGACTGTGAGTAACCCATCTGGGTGTAACTGATTGACTATATGTGCAACTATGTGATTGCTGGGAGATGAATAAATACAAATGAGTTTTAATGATGCAACTGAGAACTCTGTTATATATCTTCTCAATCAATAGATATAAAAAAAATACAACTACTTTTAAGGAAAACCTGGACTGGATCACTGACAGAAGAACCAGCGGCACTCTGAGGTCTTGGGGAGTGGAGATTTATTTTTTACACCGGTGGGCTCAGAGTAGAGTGATCTCCAAAGGTCTGAGCCCGAGTACAGCAGGGCCATGCCTTTTATACATTTACTACAAAGCTAGGGGGGAGTCAGCCCTCAGGAACCGTTGCAGTGGGAGCTATTAGGTCACTATAGGTGTATTCAGGATGCTAGTTATATTTTGATCCATTTCTGTAAAGGTTACCCGGATACCATATTATAAACTTATGGGCTTTCAAGACTATGGTCAACAAGCTGTTCCATACCACTGAGTCCCGGTGGGGCGGGAATACACTGCTACATTGTTTCAATCCCAAGCACCCAAGCACCTTGTGATTCCTCCACATTCCTGAAGCCTTAACAGAAACCCTGTTTCCTTGGCTTCCCACCACACCAAGAGGGGAGGGATTTGAGAACTTTTTGAATGTTTCCTCATCCCTACTAGCATGTTGGGATGGTGGAAATTTTTTTGGAATTAAAAAAGGTTGGAAGCCTCTGGTCTAAATATCCTCTGAAGGCCCTTTCAGCTGCCGTCTTATACAACTACAAGGGAGAGGGGCCTTGGGCCACCAGGGGGTGCTGCGCCTAGTGGGATGTGGAAACTGAGGCTCACCGGGGAGAAGGCCGCTCCAGACTGGGAGAGGGTGGAGCCCTGTTTCCAGCCCAGGGTCTACAAAGCTCCACTGAGACCTGTTACCATAAGGCTCTGTAAGGGGGATGTATCTCCAGAACTGGGGCAGGTAAAGGACCCAGAGGGGACAGTGATCTATCCCAGGTCACTCAGCACTGTTCACACCCATGGAAGTGAGTGCTAATTCCCACCTGGTTGGGCCTTGAGCTCCAGTTCCTGGGGAGCTCAGGGGGACGGGATTGAGGGAGGAAGAGGCACCAAACGAGACACAGGTGGCCACCCGAAGTGAGTGTCCTCTGCAAGAGCCTCGGAGCCCAGGGACCAGGTAGAAACCTGTGGAGGCAGGGAAGCCTCTCCGAAGGTGGAGTAGGGGACAATCAGAGAGGAGCCGGAAGGTCAGTTCAGGCAGGGGTTCTGTCTAAAAAGGGAATAATACTGAGAAGCTCCTTCCTAAGGTGCAGGCCTGCCTTACCTGGCAATGGGGGAGGACAGGAGAGGCCAGCAACCCCTCCACTCTGTCAGCCCCTCACCCACCATACCCCAACCCTGCTAAACCCTGGGAAGACCTCTTACCCAGCTCAGCCTCTCCAGGTAGCGGCCAGAGAACCTCGAAGAGAGAAGCCAGGTCTCACACGTACCCCAGAGGCTAGGGCCCTGTCACATTTGAACTGTCAGGATCCAGAAAACTTTCCAGCCTAACTTGAAGGTGGAGCCACACAGGTGCTCTGGGATCATGATGGGACACGAGGACTCTACCCTACCCTGCAAAACACACACACACACACACACACACACACACACACACACACACACACACACACACACACACACGACTCAGGCTTGATTTTGGCAAAAAAAATGAAGGATGCAGGGCCTCCAGCCCCATCTGGCTGAGCACTGCACCCTCCCCCGCGGCTGCCTCCCCCCACCCCACCCCACCCCCCACCCCCACCCCCACCCCC
>JAQQAC010003639.1:4843457-5001870 GCA_029783875.1 Phataginus tricuspis | reverse complement strand
CCCCCGCTGAAGATGGGCCGGCCCTTCTCATCCCTGGTCATTCCTGGTTAACAGTCGCCTGCTGCTCCCTTCTCATGGACCCTGGCTCTGAGCAGTGACTTTCTTCCTACAATCACCCTGCCCTATCTAGCCCCGCTCCCCCTTTGCCTGGACTCTGGGAATCCCCAGGCTGAGTCTCTCTAAGCCCTATTCCTCCTGCGCCCCCCACAGCCTTCCATGACTCTGAATGCTCATCCAAGCAGGAAAGACCAGGAGGGGCAGCCAGAGGAGCAGGAGGCATTCCTATTGGGAGGCTTCTCTGGGCAGCAGAGTGGACAGCAAGCAGGACAGGTGGGACAGGCTGGCCATTCTGGAGAGGGTGCGCACACCCTGCCTTTCCCCATCTCAGCAGGACCATCTCCTGAGCTTCGAATTTTGGCTCCAGCTAATGGATGCACACACAGGTACACACACAGCAGGCCCGTCCGCTCTGCAGAAGTCTGTTTCCCTGGGGTGTGGGGTCTGCTTCTTCAATGCCCACAAAGCCTCTCCCGTCTGCTTTCGTAGGGGAACCCTCAGTCATGGCTGCCCCAGAGACCTCCAAATTTTCAAGTGTTCAGCCTTCTAGGGACAAGGCCATCTCGAATCTGGGATCACTGCAGCCGCTTCATTTCCAGCCCAGCCCCTGCTCCTCCCTCCGCCCTCAGTGTGCCCCTCCCACCTCTGAGATGCCTTCTAGGCTGGGAGGGAGGTCAGAGTGGAACCCATCCTGGCAAAATGAGAGAAGATTAGAGCAATACATTTGCTGTCAATGGCAATAAGGCTGCCTGAACAGGGCAGGAGGAATATTTGATTTGGGATTCTCCAGGGGTCATGATGGAGGAACACTGGCCACCCGCAGTCCAAGGTCTGACAGAGTGGGGAGGGCTGGCCCAGCAGCGCCCGCCAAATGGGGACCCTGGTGTCCCAGCCCTCTCATCTCCTGATGGACTACATCCTCCACAGTCACTCACAGGGTTCCAGCGCCCTCGTCTCTCCCCTCCCATCATTTTTCCCTTTCCACTGCCAAACTTGTTTCCCTTAAGCAGTTTTCTACCCTGTGCAGGGTGATGGAGCAGAAAGAACACTGCTCTAGGGGCTGGAATGGAGACCTGGGTTCTAACCCCCTTACTGCAACCGAGCAGGGACTTCACACAAGTCACTGAGTGTCTCTGAGCTGTGGGGCAGTGCAGAGTTGTGAGGGCAACATGGCATTGCTCCATATGAGCTCCATGAGCTGAGGTCAGCTCAGCCATTCACCGCTTCAGTGGTCTTGGGCAACATCACTTAACCTCTCTGAGCTCCCATTTATTCATCTATAAAGTGGAGGTGAATCAAATCATAAGGCCTATCTATGTCCTAAGGCGGTGGTAAATATCAGCAAAGCTGTGGATATGAAAGCTGTAAACAACTGTAAGGACAGCACTCTCTTGTTACATGGGTGGGATTTAGGGTGTGTCCCTGGCTGAAGGATGGGCCTGAGCTTCATCCAGAAGCTCCAGAGGGTTCCCTCTGGCCTTAGAATCCTGGCTCAGGCCCCAGCCTCCCCAGTGGGTGGGGGATGTAGCCTCCGGGAAAGGCGGATGAGGTGATGTCTTGGTCAAACAGGCCTCAACCAAGGAGTCAGCTCTCCTGGACCCATCCTGAAAGACATTCTTGGGTGGGGGTTTGAGGTGCGGGGAGGTGTTTAAGAAGCAGCTGCCAACAGAGTCTCTTTGTCCTCCTACCCTCCTGTCCACATATGAACAATGTCCCTGTGCCCTGTGGCAGGTCTGCTTGGATGCCAGTGAGACAACTTCTGCCCAGCCTCAGGTGAATGGACAAGGTGCTAGGCGGGAGAGGGTGCAGTGAACCCAGGGGAATTAGCATTTATTTCCAGGCTGCCTGGAAACACATGCAGTGTTCTTCATATGATGTCTGGTCTATACACAGCCTGAGAGGTAGGTATAATTGACACAGAGGTTGAATGACTTGCTTATTGCAATCAGCTGGAAGGAGCTGTGACTCAGGTCAGCCAGATCCATCACTCCACACTGCCTCCCACTGGAGCAGAAGGCTCAGAGCTTCAGTGCAGGCCTGGCTCCATGTGGCTGAGCAAGGAAACCAGGCCTCCCTCTAATAGGATGGCACTACTTAACCAACTTGGCACAGAGAATGCATGGGAAAGAGTAGGGCGCCGCGAAAATGCGGTATACCTCCATGTGTTTCCTTCCTGGTTCCAACCGCACTTCCCACCACTCCCCAGCATGATCCTCCCCTGTGGCCCCATCTCCTCACTTGATTTTCCATCTGACACAGCAAGCTGATTCATGTCTTCCTCCCTCTCTCTGCCTATCCAGATCTCAACCATCCTTTAAGGCCTAAATTAGGGGCCCCCTCCTCCATGAAGCCTTCCCTACCGCCCACAGTGGCAATAAGCATAGGCTTCTTTGACTTACTGTTC
This sequence comes from Phataginus tricuspis, assembly GCA_029783875.1. Lineage (NCBI taxonomy): Eukaryota > Metazoa > Chordata > Mammalia > Pholidota > Manidae > Phataginus > Phataginus tricuspis. The sequence continues at coordinate 4,999,409 of JAQQAC010003639.1, read as the reverse complement.
ACTTTTTATGAATGTGTCTTGATTTCCCAGGAGAGGCCCCAGCTCCCTGAGGGCACAGCCATTGTCTCCTATCACTTTGTAATCTTGGGGATTGCAGACAGTCTGGTACATATTGGGTGTTAGAAAGACTTTTGTAGCTGGAGATGATGGTTTTGTGGTGATGGTGCTCATGATGGGACCCATTCTTTAGTTTAAAGTGGAGGTGGGGACGGTGGCGGCAGTGGTGATGGTTACAGTGGCAGATGGTGCTGTTGGTAGTGATGCCGGTGATACTGACAATGTGAGTTTGAAGATCGTGGTGGTGATGGGAGCTGTGTCAATTACCTATTGCTGTACAACGAATTACTCCTAAAACTTAAAGGCTTAAAACAACATACATTTATTATCACATGCTTTCTATGGGTCAGAATTCTGACTATGACTTAGCTGGGTGCTTCTAGCTCAAAGTCTCACAAGACTGAGACCAAGGTGTCAGCAGGGGCTGCAATCTCATCTGTAGTCTCCACTGCGGGAGGATCTGCTTCCAAGCTCACTCACTCGATTGTTGGCAGGATCCAGTTCCTCTTGGGCTCTTGGACCTAGATGGATATTGGCCTGAGGCCTCCCTCAGTTCCTTGCCACGTGGGTCTCTCCTTAGGGTAGCTGGTGACATGACAGCTGGCTTTCCTTAGTGCCAGTGAGAAGGTGCCCAGGATGGAAGCCACGGTGTTTCTGTAGCTTAATCATGAAGTAACATCCCATCACCTCTGCTGATGCTACTCACTAGAAGTGAGTCATTAAATACAGTCCACACTTGGGATAGGATTACCCAGTGGCATGAGTACTAGGAGGCAGGGTCGCTGAGTCACCTTAGAGGCTGCCTACCACGATGGCGGTGGTGGTGATGACGAAGGGAAGGTGGAGAGTGCTGTTCAATTAGGGATACTAGGGTATCTGAGAGGGAAAGTGTCAGTGTCCATATTAGAGTTGTAAAGTGGTTCCTCTAAACTAGATCTGGGCAGAGGAATCCAGCTGTCTACAGCCAGATATACAAGACCCACCCTCCTCCACTACACTCCACCCCTCCCGAGGCCCAGGTCCACATCCATTCCCCTAGAGTCCTCCCTCCCCATCATTTCTTTGTCAGTCACCCCACCCCAGGCTGGTACTCTCCTTTAGGCAATTAATGAGCTAAGTAATTGCCAAATGGAGAACAATAACCACCAGCAATCAAAGGGAAGAGTGGTCAGAAGCCCAAGGGAGACAGAGATGCTGCCAATTTGGGGGCTGGGTGGTGGTCCTTGCAAGTTGTATAAAGCCATCATCCACTCTGGCCTATGCCCAGTCCTCATGTCCTTGGTCTCCAGCCCCACCATCCCACAGGACACAGCCCACCACCACCACCACTGCTTTATCTTCCCCCTCTCAATTCTTCACATAGGCTTTAGTCCAGAGCTTCACTGAGCCCAGGGGAGCCCATCCTCTCGGGTCCCCCTGCCTCCATCTCCTGCCTCTAATCTCTCCCCACTCTGACCACTTGCTATTTCTTAAAATCCCCCCAGTATCACCCCTCTTCTCTGAAAAACACAGAAGGGGGCTCATCTTTTCTGATGAGGGCCTCATACCTTCAAGGACCATCACCAATCCTAATCCTGTCCCAATACTAAAGCCTACTTATCCTGAAAGTCCTTTTAGGCAGCCAGGTGATATTGGGTGTCATGAACCAAATCCTCCTGCAGGTTGAGTGACAGGGCTAAAATACATTAGATTGGGAGTCAGGAGACCAGGATTCTAATCCCAGACGTGTCACTCACTAATCAAGCCACTTCTGCTCTCTGGTCTCAGTGTCCTCCTCTGTTTAATGGTGGTGGTTGAAGGTGGAGAGTGGCTTCCATGACCTCAAAAGACCCTGCTAGGCCTGAACGCCTCTGATTCTGATTCCCTTGAGAAAGGTGGAGGTTGAGTGGAGGGTTATAGCTCCTGGAAGGCTTTATCCAATGTGAACTAGAAGCCACATGGCTGAAAGAATAGTTTCAGTTTGCAAAGGATAGTCAAACCTGGTCACAACAGGGAGCCTTTGTTCTGTGCGTTGTAGGAACCCAGGGCCTCCCCAGCCTTCCTTTCCTGTGCCTCCACCCCCAGGTACATGACCTTAGAACTGCCAGCCCCTCATCAGCGCATCCAGGTGGTCACCATCTGCCAATTTTGTCTCTGAGATATCACTAACTTCTTGTCTCCTTTCTCCCTGCCTACACACCCACCCTGTCCCACCCTAGTTCAGACCTCGGCCTCTTCTCTCCTGTACCTTCATAAACACACCCTCACTGGCCTCAGGCCTCTCACCTCCTTGGTCTATGTGAGGCCTCTCCCTTCTGGTTCGTCCCTCTGACCAGTCCTTCTTAGTCCCCTTTGCCTTTCAGCCTCCTTTCCTGCCTCCCCTCCTTGTGTTCACCCCTGAGATGTGGGTGAATGCCCTATGGCTTTGTCCTTGGCTATCTCATAAAGGCAACATAATAACAAAAGCAAAAGTAACTAGGATTTAGTGGTGCTTAGACAGTACAAAGGGCCGTCACATGGATTTTCCTTAGATTCCATGAAGTAAACAAACTATTCTCCCCCATTTAATAGAAGTCAATTTAGCATTCATGGAGTCTCTGAAAACTGTCCTTTCCTTTTTATTTCCATGCCATTGCCCTATTTCAAGCCCTTAAAGCCTCATCTTAGACCTTGCTTCAGCGCCCTAGCTGACAATTGTGTAGGTCTTGGTGGCCTGTGAGAAGGGAAGGATGTAGTTCCAGTTAACCAACTGACCAAGGGCTTTAGATTTAACTGAACCAGACCAGGCCCCCACTCAGAACACAGTGGGCTGGACTGTACAGATAAGGCACTCAGAACCAAAATCATTTTGGAGAAAAGATTAGGGTCACACATAAAAATTCAGAATCTATGATTGGTCCAAGCGCAAACAGGAGAGTTCCTGATGAAACAGGCAAAGGACTGCATAATGCAGTCCAGGAGACTCTCCCTGGAAGCCCCACTGCCAGGACCTTTGTGCCTGGTCCCAAATTATCTCCACTCAAGCCAATCTACAGCCTCAGTCTGCTGGTGCAGGTAAACCCTGACTCTAGTTTAAGTCAGGAAAATCCTACCCCAGGAAGGAAAAAGAATAAGGATAAGGAAAACAATATTAGAAATACTGAACAAAGAAATTCAAATTCATGATATTTGTATAATGGGCTTTTTGTGCAATCATTGTAATGTTGTGTTTTCTGCTTTTAAAGATGTTTATGGCTTTGAAGAAAACCTGATTTATGAAGAGTTTAATTGATTTCATTTGCAATCAATGTTTAAGTATTTGAGGAAATATAATTTGCTGAAGTCATAAGTTTTTGATTTATTGGTTCTATAAGTGGTATGAGAATATTTAAGGGAGTGTTAATAATTGAATAAAGGTTAATGAATTGGATATCAAAGTAGAAAAGAAGTGAGTACTCCTTTCCATGCCCCAAAGTGCCTGACACATTAAAGAGCTTATCACTCTAAACTTCCCATCTGTGATTTCTGCTGCCTTCAATTAACTCCCATTCTATTGCCAATACCTCTGTGATCCCATTTCCTCATCTATAAAATGGGGTGGTATTACTGAACTACAAAGAGGGTGGTTGTGAGGATTTCAGGAGAGAGTTCCTTTCATGTTCTTCCCAGCACACAAATGCTTGATAAAGTTGACCATCTTTATCTTCCCCCAGTACCACTTTGATCATGCCACCTCCTGCTCAAAACCCTTCAATTGCTTCCCAGTGACCCCAGACAAATGCAAGCCCCCCCCCACACACAGTGTCAGGAACCTTCCCATCCTCGTCTCTGCCTGCTTCCAGCTGTGGCCCGCACTCCCCCGCCACCCCTCAGACAGCCGAAGTCACTATCACGTCGCCTCATCATGGTCCTTTATCATTTCTTCCATACCGTGCCTCCTCTTGAAATGGCCTGTCTCCCTCTCATGCCATGAGGGCCTATTTAAGCCCCTACCATCCTTCAAAACCCATCTCAAGTGCTGTATTGTCCAGGACCCTTTCTGGGTCATCAACTTGTCCCTCCTTGGAGCACTTTATTAGCAGCCCTTTCCTGGTAAGCATCACATTCTGTCATGTATCAGAGGCAATTACTTCCAGTTGGGCCATAAGCTCCTTGAAGACAAGACTCACTTCTAATAGATTTTAGAGAACGCATGGCTGCCCTGCCCAAGTCCTGGTGCATAATTAGTGCTCAGGTGACAGGTGGTAGGTTTTTCTGTCTCTGGATATCTGTGCCATCTAAGCAGAAGCAGCAGGGACCAGACCAACTCAGACCAGCATCTCCACCCTCATGGGCCAGGCAGACCACAGCGGCACAGGAGACCGAGGGAGCCAGCAGCTTTCCATGTGCCAGGGCCCGTGGGGCAGATGGGAAGACGGCAGAGCCAGATCCCAGGAACATGTGGAGCTGGGTCTGCTCAACTCATCAGCATTCCCCCAGACACTCAGCCCCCCAGTCAGTCGGCGTTTGTTTTCTCAGATGCTTCTGTGCCGAGCCCTGTGTGAGGCGGGACAGACACCACTGCTGGTGCCGCTTCCTTGAGAGGTGCACCCATGTGCCCGGAGCTCTTGTGTGTACACATACATGTGCCCACATGTGTCCCACACAGCTGAAGTCCCCTCTCTGACAAGCCAAGCCGTCTGTGAGCCCAGGCTGAGAGGGCTGCCTTTTACCCTGTTTCCAAACAACTCCCCTTTCTGGGCCAGCACCGCTGCTTCTCCCGTCTGTTTGCCCCTCACCGCCTCCTCCCTCTGTTGGGGCTGTCGCTGATGATGAAATTTGGCTTGCAACACCCTCTTCCACCCCTTCCTGCAGGCCTGAGAGAGGATTAAGCCGCTGGAGTCTGAAATCGGAAAGATCCCAGCTCCTGCTCCCCACGCCTCCTCCCTCTCCCCGCCCGTGCAAAACCAGAAAATTAATCTCCCCTTCTGCCTGTGATATGGCGGGCTGCGTTACAAGCTGGGCGTCGAGATAAAACAGGGAGCCGCGGGACAGCGGCCCAGCGCAGGGGCCTCGGGTGGGGCCGGCCTGGGAGATAAGGGCCTCCCAGCTCCATGAATTATTCACCCGCACTGCCTCCTCCGGCTCAGAGGCCGCCCTGGGCGCTGAGATTGCGCCTTCCTAAGGGGCCTGGGTAAAGTGGGAGGAGGGTCCCTGGGGAAGGCTGGGGCTATGGAGTGGTCCTCCTATGGGAGGGAGAGAGGAGGATGTGCTTAGCTGGGGAACAGCTCGAAGACACAAACACCCTGCAGTGCCACCTGATGCAGAGGAAGAAAGGTGTCCCCAGTCCTATGGGACCCCCAGACTCCACCATGGCCCCCAGGGATGCTCCTCATGTCGGCAACTCACTAAACACTATTGAAAGGCTGCAGTTGTCAGGCTCAGGCCAGGTCCTGGCCTCCCGAGAGCTGGAGATGAAATCCCTGCCCTTGAGGTGCCCAGATTCCAGAGCACCTGCTGAGCATGGGTGGAGCACCGCCCACTCCCCCAGGGTCTGCTTGTCCACAACCCTGCTGCCCAACCCACCTTGGGGAGGGCGTAGGAGGGGAAGACAGAGGACAGACCTGCTCCCAGGGCAGCCAGAGTCCACAAAACAGAGACCAGGACAGTTGGTGCAGGAGGAAATTGAGGGCAGTGGTAAGGGATTAACCAGGGAAGTTTCTCTGAAGAGGGAAAGCCCCAGGCACTCTGCAGGTCTTTTGTTTGCCCTTTGTTCCCTGTTCTTCTCAAAGATCCAGAATTTTAAAGCGCAGAGGGACCTTAGCAGTCTCTTCCCTATCTCAGAGTCTCTATTTCTACATGTCTCCTTCCCCTTTCTCTCTCATCTCAATCCCTCTCCTCCTCCTTCCTCCCCTGCATTTGCCCTTTTAATTTCTGCCTTGTGCCAATTTCTCCACCTCTCATTTGCTCTCTGCCTTTCTGTGTCTCTCAATCCCTGTTTTCTCTTTAATCATCCCTTCCTTCTGAAGGCATGACTCCCCAAATGACATGATGACATACAAATCCGGACATGTGATGGAAGAAAGGTGGCCATCTGCTGGTCCCCCAGGGAGGAAGGGAGGAAAGGGGTCCAGCATGCTTCTGGATGTGCAGATGACCTGCCAGGGCCCCCAGTAAGATGGCAGTGTGGGGAGAGAGCCCCCAGAGACACACTGGCACAGGAAAGAGACTGAGATATGCAGAGAGCCAGGAGTGAGAGGTGCTAGCAGAGGGTGAGGACCAGCAGAGATCCCATCAGGATTGCATTGGAGGGCACTCAGCCTGGCAGGCAACCTTGGAGCTGCTGGCTTCTGTAGCAGATATGGACCCCACACTCGTGAACTGGTAAACAAGGCACAATTTTTTGAGACCCATATTCAAGTTGGAGAGGGAGGGCCAAGGAGGGAAGAGGGAGAAGGGGTGGAGAGTGAAGAGGGGCAGCAATGAAAGGAAGATGGGGCAGTAGGAAAGGGAGAGCCCCTGAAAGATGGAGAAGGCAGTGACTTGGGTGGGAAAGAGGGAAAAAGCTAAGTGTGGGTGGAGAGAGATTAGAGAGAGGAATGGGGAAGAAGTGGGGAGTACGGTGAGGTGGTGGGGAGACAAGGGCAGCAGAGAAATGAGGGAGGAGGGTAAGAGGAGCACCTGTACCAGAAAAGAGAAAGCAGGAGGAGAAGATGAGGACCACGGGGGCCATGTGGAACCCAGAAAGGTGGAGGGAGGGGTGTGCTGATGCGCCCCTCAGCCTCAGGTCCGCAGCCCCTTCCTGCCCGCGTGCTAATTAACTCCTTAATTGTCTCTGCATTTGCTGAGCTGGCAAATGAAGTGGATGCAGACAGATGGGGGCGAGTGTGATTTCACGCATGGGGGAGCGGAGAAGAGCTGCCTGGGTGTCCCAGGGGGCCTTGCCTCCCTTTGCTCTCCCCCCACCCCGTTCTGAGAAGCTGAAGGGTGCTTGTGCACCGGAGCAGAGGGGACCATCTGCAGGGAAAGTGTCCATGGAGAATTTGCCCCATCAGCCTTTCAGGGATGAAAATAATACTGCCACTATTGAAGGAACACTTACTGTTTATCCGGTACACATTGTTTCTTCACTGTGGGTGTTAGCCAGATATTATGGTTTGTGGAGAAAGTGAGGCTCAGGCAGGTTAAGTAATTTGCCCAGGATCACACAGCACTGATGTGACAGAGGTGGGATTTGAATCCAGGCCAGCATGTTGCCAAAGTCCTGGGTGGGTCCTGGCCACATACCTTGTGCCAGTGCCTTATCCTCAATTTCACTCTTGGCCTTTACACTAGAAACAACTGTCAACATGTTCATCTCTCCTTTGACACTGGGAGATTTTGAAGGCAGGGACTGTGCCATGCCTCGCCCTCTCGCCAGGGCCAATTCTGGGGCTTGACACAGGAAAAGCCTCAATGGAAGTTCGCTGAAATTTACAGGACAGGGGTGGGGATGCCTGTGCAGGGATCTATCTCACCTCAAATGAAGAGGAGACAATAGCATGAGGGACTTAGGTTGTGCATAAAAAAGGACTTCCAAGGCTGGGCCAGTTATACAAGGAATAATACTGATGACCTGATTCAGACCCATGCATTCTGAAGACCAAGATTTCTCAAGACTGGCTGCTGTATTTTAGAGGTCTTGAATGGTTGGGAAACCTGGGCTCCACCCCCCAGATATTCTGATTCAATTGGTCTAAGGTGGGGCCACAGCATCAACATTCTGAAAAACTCCCCAGGTGATTCAAACGTGCATCCTAGGTTGAGAACCACTGAGATTCTCCCCTGACCTGGCTGCACTGGTGGTTTTACCGTTGGATCCAACCACTGATGCTAATAACAACGTATTAAGGATATACTAAGTACAAACTAATGTGCTAAGCACTTTCTATGTATTAGCTCCTGTAATCCTCAGAAATTCCTCTCATATAAATATTATCTCCATCTTACAGATGAGGAAACAGCTCAGAGAAGTCTAGACACCTGCCCATGCTAAAGAATAGACGGACCAGCTCTGGAAGCTGAGATTACCTGATTCACATCTCCTATCTTCCCCCGGACTCCTCCTGAGGCTGCTCATTGGCCTCAATCAGTCCCTGCCTGCCTCCACCTCACCTCATCACCACCTTCCTTCCACCCCCGCTGCTCCCTCAGTAACATCCCAGGTGACTGAAGCAATTTGCAGCCATTTGAAGAAGCTCCATGTGTCACTCAGTCTGCGAGGGTGGGGAGTTGGGGGAATTACAGATGCTCCGAGATGGTCCTCGCCTCTGCCTGAGGACACTTGGAATTCAAGAATCAGACTCTGCCCAGTGCTTCCTCTGGTTCTTTTTGGGGGCCCTCCCGGGCAGAATTCCTATTCCGAAATGCCCCCTTGGGTTGATTCTAAGTATCTGGGAGAGTGCTGCCACCCAGTGGCTGCCCAGGGACATGGCAGCCCTCCAGCACCTGGTGCTGCTGGACAGCTCCCCAGCCTAAGACCAGAACTCAGGATCCACCCTTCCTTTTGGCTGCTTCACTCCCAGGCCCCTAGTAAACGGATCTCACTCTCTCTCCTCCACATACTTCTCCTGAGCCCGTACTCTCCCCTCTAGGGATCTCCAGTTCCCTCCCTGGCTTTCCACGTGTCCCCTGCCCCCAACCGCTTACAACTTCTCATCCAACTTCCTTCCACTATGCTAGTCCCTTCTCATTACAGGTTCTTTCTTCTAACCTAGAGCCTCGGGAAAACACTTCTCCCCTTCTTTCTTCCAGAGCTGCGCCAGCCTGCAAGTGGAGTGAAGGAGAAGCTAGAGATAGAATTCTGGTCCCACACCCACCTCCTCGTCATCTGACACCATCAGACCTCAACAGTCTCGGTGCTAAGAGCCCCTAATGAGCATCAGCAAATTAACACCTTCCTTTGATTGCTCCTTCTCTGTTAATTGGATAGGGAGGGCCCTCCAAGGCCTCTCAGAGAGGAGGAGGAAGAGAGAGAAGGAGAGAAGTGAGAGCTACAGGAGCAGCCCCCAGGCCTGGGCTCAAAGCCCCAGAATTCTGATCTATCCCTGAGAAGCTCCCCCTTCCAGCCCTTCCTCTTCCTGCCCATCCCCGCCCCCCTGAACCTCCACCCTCCCAACCCCATCTCCCTTCCCTTTCCCTGTTTTTTGACTTCTGTCCAAATCTCCTTGACCTCTGACTATTTATCCTTCCTTCTCTCTGCTCTTTTTTTTTTTTTTAAAGCTGTTTGGCAGTAAGGGGCTGCAAATATGCACCACTGCCCCCACCCCCCCGCCAAAGGCAAGCCCAAGACTACAAGGATGGGGTTTGGGTGGCCAAGGTTGTGTGTTTGCTTACATATGTGCATATGTGTAGGTATAGGCGGGGAGCAGGAATAAGAACAGGTGCATACATGCAAGCTCCTGAGTGCCTGCCCTGTGGTCCAGGCCTGTGGGTCGTGTGGGTATCTAGGGGACTGTTTGTGGCTGTGAATGGCCTGGTGCTACTCTTGTCTGCATGTATGTCTGTGTCTCCACACGGGCCAGTGCTTGAATCAGTCAAGTGTGACTCGGAGCTTGCGTGTGTGTGTGTGTGTGTGTGTGCACGCGTGTGTGTGCCACCAGAGGAAGCAGCAGCAAGAAGCAGGACATCGATCCGAAGGAGACAGCTCGGGGAGGGGGACGCTGGGGGCAGACACCCTCCCTCCCGCGCGCGCGCGCGCGCGCACACACACACACACACACACACACACCACACAGTCACACACACAAGCCATAGGGCCTCGCAGGCAGGGAGGCAGGGAGACGGCTCCGGGACCGGAGGGAGGCAGCGCCGCCGAGAGCGGCCCGGAGGAGGGGGCGAGGCAGCGGGGGGAGCCCTCGCTCCGGCTCTCGGGTCCGGGGACCCCGCGCGCACACCGGCCCTGAGACACCCTCGCAGACACTCGTAGGCGCGCACGCGCACCCTCTCCCCTCCCCCGCCGCCTCCCGGCCGGACGATGGATCCCTGCAGATCCCGGGGCTGAGCACCGCGCACCGCGCCGAGCCCGGGCGGACCCAGCCGAGGCAAGCAAACGAGTGAGCGCGCGCGGGCGGGCGGACAGAGCCGAGCCGAGCCGGGCCGGGCGGGCCGCTCCCTGCAGGGCTCTGCGCGGCGTGCCGCGGTGGCCGCCGGCTCCCGCTCCGGGCCATGAGCCCTTCCGCGGCTCGGCGCTGAGCCCGCGTCCGGCCCCGCGCCCCAGGACCCGCCGCCGGTTGCCCGGTGCCCGAAGCCCCCTCAGGTGGGTCTCCGATCCCTCGCCTTTGGCTGCAGGACTCCCCAGTGCCCCGAAGCCGGGACTTTGCTCCCCTCTAGCTTTCCCCAGCTGCTGGGGCGGCTCGGTGGCTGGGGAGGGGGCGGGGGCCGAGTCGGGGATCTGGCTGCGTCGGGAAGCTGGACTGACGGTGGGGGGAGGTTGCGTCCGGGGTGGGGACAGCTCGCAGTCGTAGGTAACCCCCCCACCCCCCGCCATGCCTACTCCTCGGGCTGCCTTCCACCCCCAACCCCAACATACACACATCCAGCCTGCGCCGTTAAGAGAACTGGAGATGCCCGCAGGTGAGGACTCAGAGTGGGCCCCTCCCCAAGCCCCTGGGCGCTTTCTGGCCCAGGTTTAGCTCACCTGAGGGAAAGCCCAGTCCTGGGGACACCCTTGACCCGGAGCTTCCGACCTCCGGTTCTGCCCATCTTGGGGAGTTTTCCTCTCCAGGATGGGGTGGACATTCCTGTCCCAGAGTGACCCCACATCTGGAGGGAATTCCTGCGCCTGCCGGTGGGAACATTGGGACTTCCCTCTCACCCTGGGATGACTACATCTGGGGTCTCTCCTGGCCTGGGAAGCTTCCGTAGGAGAGCATTTTCCTGGCCTGAGCTGACTCCTGAGCCCCTGCATTTGGAGAAACCCTCTTCTGGGAGTGTGTCCCTCTGCCAGCCACCTCTGGGCTTGCACACCAGGGAAATCTCCTGCCCCAGAGGCAGCGACCTCTGGAGACGGGGATTCCAGCATGGACACATTTGGAGGAACCCCATGTGCACTCTCATCCCAGGACAATGACAGACTCCTCCTCCCCCAGGATCCCCTTGGCCAGGATGGAACTGAAGGCTGAGGAGGAGGAGGTGGGTGGCGTCCAGCCTGTGAGCATCCAGGCCTTTGCCAGCAGCTCCACGCTGCATGGCCTGGCCCACATCTTCTCCTATGAGCGGCTGTCTCTGAAGCGGGCACTCTGGGCCCTATGCTTCCTGGGCTCCCTGGCTGTGCTGCTGTGTGTGTGCACCGAGCGGGTGCAGTATTACTTCCACTACCACCACGTCACGAAGCTCGACGAGGTGGCTGCCTCCCAGCTCACCTTCCCTGCCGTCACGTTGTGCAACCTCAACGAGTTCCGCTTTAGCCAAGTCTCCAAGAATGACCTGTACCACGCTGGGGAGCTGCTGGCCCTGCTCAACAACAGGTGGGCGGTTCCCCCCAGCCCTTAGCCAGGCTCCTGAAGTTGCATGCACGCTAAACACCCCATTAGGGTGCTTGTCTCTCTAACCCACCATAAAGCCCACACTACCCTGCTGCCAGCACCCCAGACTGGACACTTACAGCAAAGGAATTGGGATACTGCTGAGCACTCAGTTAAGGGCACCCCATCTCTGATGCCAGCATAGTCCAAAACAGCTCTATCCTTACCCAGCTTGAGCTGCGAGCATCATCACCCTCAGTGGAGTGACCTTTGCCCACCCTCCTGTCACTCTGTCTTCATCTCCTCACTTGGGGGATGGGGGCAGAGACTATAGTAGAGAAACCCTAGCTCCTGCCTTGATCCCTGCCCCACCATATGCTGAGATGCCCAGCCCCTGGGTAGCCACTGCGGGTCACTGCCTTCTCAGACCCCATAGGGCAGGTCCTCTGGACATACCCGGTTCTCCCACTGTGCCTATGCCCAGGCCCGATTCCCAGGGCCAGATGCTGCCCTCTCACCCCTTCCCCTGATTGTAAAGTTGGATATGGGACACTGGAGGCCAACAGAGGCAGGAACTGAAAGTCATGCTGATCCATGCACTGCTCACCCCTGGGCTCCAGGTACGAGATCCCAGACACTCAGATGGCAGATGAGAAGCAGCTGGAGATACTGCAGGACAAGGCCAACTTCCGCAGCTTCAAGCCCAAGCCCTTCAACATGCGTGAGTTCTACGACCGTGCTGGGCATGACATTCGAGACATGTTGCTCTCCTGCCACTTCCGGGGGGAGGTCTGCAGCGCCGAAGACTTCAAGGTGGTGAGTGAGTCTCTAGTGTGGGGCATGAGTAAGCATGGCCCCCAGAGGAGGAGACTAGCCTTTCATAGTGCTTGCTACTCTGGGAGATGACGCTGGCTGTCCCTGGGGTCCGCTTCTGGCAGGAGGGGACTTTATTCAGCACAGGGGCACATTTGCTGTGTGTAGACCTAAGCCTCAGCTTTATGTCCATGATGGCAGGGAGAAGAACCTGCAGTGCACAATGACACAGAGCCCGGAATGGCCTGGACCCCATTAGTGTGCCTTTCTGGCCACAGGTGTCAGAGCTGGTGGGGAGGGGAGAGGGGGTAACCTGCAGCCTGTTACTTGAAATTAGGTCTGAGGATCATCATCTGGGAACTTGAAATTCAGGACTTTGTCATCCCACTTCCCAGACCTACGGAATCAGAATTTGCATTTTAACAAGATCCCTAGATGTTTTGAATTAAAGTTTGCGAAGCACTGTTAAACATGGGAAGAAAGCTTTCTTAAATAGTGGCCCAGGTAATTTTCTCGGTGCCACTCTCCCCCACCCCGCCCCCAGCACACACACGCACACTGTCTGGTTGGGTTTCCCCTTTGCCAGGAGGAGCCACAGAGCCAAGGGCTGATGAAAGAGAGATGGTCTGGGGACACAGTCACAGCCCAACTGGGAGCTCTCTTTGCTTCTTGAACTGGAGATGCCCCACAGACACACCACTCTCCACAGATGGGACTGCCTCAAAGCCAGCACCCCAGGGAGGGTTAGGGGAACTGACTGGCAGATCATGTGCTAGGAGACCCTGGGTGTACAGCTTCCTGAGGGGTTAGAGTCAAACAGAGGCTGGACAGAGGCCAATGGGCCTGGAGCCATGGATGAAAAATAACTCCAGATGAGAGCATAGTGCTTGCAACTCTTCAGAATGCTTTCTAGACTCTCCTTCAATCCCCTGGGTAAATAGCCATATTACCTCTATTTTACAAGGCACTAAACCAAGACACAGGCAGAACGGGTTGCCCAAGCTCACATAGCCAGCTAGTGACAGATTCAGGATTAGAACTCATGTCTCCTTAAGTCCCAACGTAGTGTGCTCTTTTTGTTAGTATTGCTGACACTGGAGTTACTGTGTCCACTTCAAATTTTGGCCATTGCTCTTTGAAAACCCGGTCTCCCCTAGACATCCTTGGTCTCAATGCCTGTCCCCGCTTCTCCACCGTCAGATCCGCTCTTTTCTCCCTGCTTATTTCCTCCCCTACTTACTTGCTTCCTTCTAGCATTACGGGGGCATGGTCTGTGTGGTTCATTTATTTTTTGTATGTAGAAAGGCTGGAGCTATGGTTATGCTTATTTTTTTCCTGAGTTACACAAGACTTCCCAATCTCTTTAAGCCTTGCTCTGCAGACCAGTTTCATGGGCCTTTCTTTTTTTTTTAATTAATTAATTAATTTTATTAAGGTATTATTCACTCTTATGAAGGTTTCACATGAAAAAACAATGTTACTACATTCACCCCCATGCCCCATTGCAATCGCTGCCCATCAGTGTAGTAAGATGCTTCAGAGTCACTATTTGCCTTCTCAAGCTACACTGTCTTCCCCCTGATCCCCCCCACACCATGTGTGCCAATCATAATACCCCTGAATCCCCTTCTCCCTCCCTCCCCACCAGCCCTCCCACCCCCCTCCCCTTTGGTAACCGCTAGTCCCTTCTTGGAGTCTGTGAGTCTGCTGCTATTTTGTTCCTTCAGTTTTTTTCTTTGTTCTTATACTCCACAAATGAGGGAAATTATTTGGTACTTGCCTTTCTCTGCCTGGCTTATTTCACTGAGCATAATATCCTCCAGCTCCATCCATGTTGTTGCAAATTGTAGAATTTGTTTTTTTCTTATGGCTGAGTAGTATTCCATTGTGCATATATATCACATCTTCTTAATCCATTCATCTACTGATGGACACTTAGGTTGCTTCCGTATTTTAGCTATTGTAAATAGTGCTGCAGTAAACATAGGGGTGCATATGTCTTTTTGAATCTGAGAAATTATATTCTTTGGGTAAATTCCTAGGAGTGGAATTCCCAGGTCAAATGGTATTTCTATTTTTAGTTTTTTAAGGAACCTACAAATTGCTTTCCACAATGTTTGAATTAGCTTGCATTTCATGGGCCTTTCTTTAGTCCCGCTAGGCACAGATTCCATGATCACACTCCTTGCTGAGCCAAGCTGATGGGAACTTAATATGATGCAAGAACCACTTCCTTCCCTCTTTTCCTTTCTCAGTACAGGAAAGTCCTGGATTCCCCAGAGCCCAAGACTAAAGCGTTCCCAGGCTTGCCAACTATGTTCCCAACAGTAGTAGCACCATAGGTGAAGGTGGAAGTGAAAGTCAGAACCCACTCTGCCACATACACAACACACAAGCAGAAGGGCCACCAAGAAAGAGAAAAGTCCATTCGTTTGGATGTTTTTTTTAGTGTTGGGTGAGAGAGCATATTGCTTGGCAACCTGAGAAGGTACAAGGTATAAAGTAGGGGCATAGTCCACAGGAAGTGTTCAGTTGAGGCTCCATTTGTCTGTGTGTCCAGAGAAGTTCCAAGTGGTGATGCTAAGACATGTTCGGTTCATGGAAATGGAGATGCTGAAATGTGATTGGTCCGTGTTATCTGAAGGGACAATTCTAAGCAATAAGACGGATATATGACTGTTTCACAAAGTCCTGGAGCAACCCAGGCTCTTTCTCTTGCTTGGGGTAGAGACACACGAGCTAGGAGCCTGCTGGCCCCAAACTGTCACATCTTGGTTCTACGATGTCAGGGAAGACCAGATTTTTTCTGTTTCTGAGCAGTGACCCTGTATCTAGCTGGACCTAAACCTCTCAGTCCCTCCTTCCACCCTCTCCTGTTGACCTCACTGCCAGCCCTTTTCCACGTCAGGAACTCCACCACTTCTGCCACAAGGATGTTCCTGCACTGCCGGGAGGTTGGTTGAGTCCGCATCGGACACACGCGTGGTGGAGGAGGACCCTGGCACTAGTCTGCACGGCGGCTCCTTGCCTGATGCCCCATCTTCTTTCCTTTCCTTGGTCTCATGGTTAACATCTGCCTCTCCATCCTTGCCATTCTCTGCTAGGCCACAGGGTGTGTATCTAGCCCCTGGACAGACGTGGCACTGGCAGAACATGTCTGTCTGTTGGGTCAGACTTAGGAGAGACTATTTTGAGAGCCCCACCTTGATAGCCTAGGTTCCTAACTGTGGGGCAGGGTGTCGGGAAGGGGCCAAGCCCTGGGTTAAAGTGTTTAAGTATAGTGTGCCTGGCACATGTAAACTCTTCTGCGGGTTTCCAAGGGCAGCCTCATCCAGCCATAAATATCCTGTTCCTGGAGCACAGGTCAGAGGGCATAGGAAGGGCATACTCTGGTCCCTCGAAGACCCCAGCTCCCTGGTGGGGGTCTGCAGCGACAAGTATTCCCCCAGTTCAGCTTCAGGGGATGGACTGGTGGTCACAAAGTGTTCGGCCCAGTTCGTCCCCCAGCTGTGGCTGAGTCAGCCTGGGACAGTGAGGTGAGCAAGCGGGAACCTGGGCTAAGTCTGAGAGAAACTGATTTGAAACTCACAGGGACAGAGGAGGCAGAGGGCAATGGGACGAGTGCCCCCCACAGCAGCCTGGTTGGGTGGAGGCCTCACAGCTCTCTTCTGAGGCACCAAAAGATCAACCAAAGGTCCCCCCACAAGGGCCCCTCTTCCCTGGCCACCTCTGTTCCATCGTGGTGGGGTGCTTGGTTGCCAGGGCAACAGTGTCTGAGGCTCCACTCTCCTGCCCCACCTCGAGGCCAGCCAGGCCAAGGCAGGGGTTCCGTGGAAGGGGGCCAGGGGCGCAGCTGTGTGCCGGTGTCTGGGTGGGGGCTGGGGAGCAAGCCGGGTGGCAGCTGGTGCCAGCCTCCAGCTGCACCTTATCTGTCCCTGGCAGTGGGAGCTCCTATGTGGCTGGAATGCTGAACAGCACCAAGGGGAGGGGCTGGCAGATGATTGCCCAGTCTGCCCTATGCCACCTCCTCCTCCAGCAGAGACCCAGAGCTTTTGCCTGGGGAACAGAGAAGTAGGAATTTATTTCGGGACCCTGGAAGAGAAGGAAGGGGAGGACAGTGAATGGAAATGGGCCCACCCCCATGACAGGCAGTGCCTTCTAAGTGCCAGCCCCAGGCTGCTGCCAGAGAGTGGTGGTGGATGGCAGACCCCGTCCCTGCCTGCAGGGAGCCCAGGGTTCAGTAGAGTACCCTGGGAGGCTTGGGACCGAGAGGAGGGGATTCTACAGGAAGCCACACGGCTTTGGAGCAAGGAGCAATGTGCGAGGGATGAGAGGACCCTCATGAACGGGAACAGTAGTCTCTCTTGATTGGCGGTGAAACTAGGGGATATGGAGTAGGGAGCAGGACCCCCACCCAGAGGGTTGGTGGAGTAAGGGAGGCGGGCGCAGGAATTCCCCCAAGGTTCTGGAGGGAACAGGAACCTTCTGGAGCACCTCTGGAGGTGAGGTGCTGATATAAAAGGTGGATATAAGCGAGTGATCCTGGGGCTGGAAGTGGGAGGGAGAGGTCACCTTACTACAAGGAGAGCCAGGTGATGGCAGGTCCCTTGGAGACCCAGGACTAGCACTGGAGCTTCCTTATCCCCGGGGCTGGCTCTGTCCTTTCACTGACACCCCTCATACCCTAGCTTGCCGCACTGCCCACCCCACCCCATGGCAGCTCAGCCGGAGTCCGTGGGGACGGCCCAACCTTACTACCTGGGTTCGTTCCCTCCAGCTAGGCAGGGAGCGGAGGAGCTGCTGAAGGGAAATGCTGCCCTGGGCTGCTTGCTGTGCAGAGAGAGAAAGGTGGGCCATGGGCGACCCCACCCAGAGCCAGAGGCCCAGTGGAAGGTGCTGGCATGGGGGCACGCACAGGCTGCAGAGCATGTGAGAGTTTGGAATGAAGAGGTTAATTTTGGAAGAGCCGCTCTCCTGCCCTCCCTGTTCTTAAATACCTCCTCTGGCCTCATCCCTCCCATCTGTCCCTCCCTCCTCCCTGAGCGCCTGAAGTTGGAGGGGGGAAACTGGAGTAGGGCCAGTTGCTGGACTCCACAGGACCCTGGGGTGGGGTCTCCCTCCCCCTCATGCACTGACACATCAGACATCCTTTGGGTAACTCGTTCTCCTCTCTCCCCTCTCCCTTCTCCCTCCCCCATCCCTTGCTATTTCTGACTCCACCCTTCTCCCAGACTGCTGTCAGCTAGGAGGCTACTCTAAGTTAATTGATCTTCCAGCTGCTGGCTAAAGTAATAGGGAATTGATGTAGTAACTCAGTGCCCCTGGGAGTAGAGCTTGAAGTGCAGGGGTGGAGAGGCGCAGGCCTCTAAGCCTTGGGCCTTTCTCTGACACAGCCTCTGAAGAGCCAAAGGCATGGCCACTGCAGCACCTGGTGTGGGCCCAGGCGGCTGGGAGGGGAGGCCTGCTGAGGGGCTGGGTGCTTCCGCTGTGGGTGGCTCTGCTGTGGAGTCTCTGAATAGCCAAGCATGCTTCAGCTCCTTGGAAGGCAGTCCCAATTCCGGCGGGGACAGTAAGGGAGACTAAATATTAGGACTCAGGCCCTGGGGTTGGAGAGCGTCAAGTGCCACTTAATCCACCCCTGTGACAGGCAGCCCCTTCTAAATGCCAGCCCCTTCTAAATGCCAGAGAGTGGTGGTGAACAGGCGGATCCTGTCCCTGCCGGCAGGGATTCAGGGCAGTACCCTAGGAGGCTTGGAGCTGAGAGGAGGCGGAACTACAGGAAGGCACAGGCTTTGGAGCAAGGAGTAATGTGCCAGGGATGAGAGGACCCTTCACAGGTAGGTGGAGTCTTCCGATCTCCCCCAGCCCAGCTCAGCTATTCAGAAACTCCAGTTTTATCGCATGTGGGGGTCTCCCCCGCCCTCAGTTGATGCGTAAACCAGTTCTCTAAGACAAGAGTCATGGCTGCCTTGGGCCAGGCCCCCGGGCACAAGCCTCCCCTCCCGGATGTTGGAGGTCGCTGGTCCAGGAGACTCTAACATGTGGCTGAGAACCTTCCACTCACGACCCCAACTGGGGATTCTGGGAGGCAAAACTGGGAAGGAGACGGCAAGAATGAGAAGAGGTGCCTGGTGCCTGCCTGGTCGGGTCGAGGGTGAGGCTGGGTGTTGGATCCTGGCTTCTCTTTAGACACAGTTTCGTCTGGCCCCATTCTAGGCCCAATTTCCTGTGAGGAAAGGGGGCGCCAAGTAGATTGTCAAATTATCCTTTGCCAAGGGGCAGCTCCTCTTCAGCCTCTGGGATCTCTGGCTAATTCCATGCTGGCCCATGTGCAGCATGAACGTATGGATCAGACATCTTCCCAATGGAAAATGAGCATGAAACTGCTGAGTATTCACCTTGTGGGGAGGTTCCCTTAAGAAACTGTAAGGATAGAGGCTACCACTCCAGGCCCTCCAAGGCCACTCCCAGGGGAGAGGGAGGGCAAGCTGTGATTTTTCTGAGCTCCAGTGAGTTCTTAGAAAGCAAACCCTTTCCCACCTCTCTCATCTGCGCCCCCTTGATGCGGTTGACAGTCCTGGGGGCCTGCCAGGTTGGGCTGAGTGGCTTTGGGTTGTGTGTATCGAATTGGTGTGTGGCATCATCGTGCCGGGCTGGGAGCATCCCTAGGGGAGGGACTGATGCAATGGCCTTGATCACGGGCAGCAGCCAACCGGACTTCCTCGTGACACTCACTGCACGTGTGCCCCACGTGTGCAAGCACACACGTGCACGCACATACACGTGTACATCTGGAAGTGGGAGAATGTGGACATAGACTAGGGTGTGGAGTGGACGTGGGTGGATGTGCGTGGAGGCACACACAGCTCTCCGGGGGGCTGTGGGAGAGAGCTTGTGTGCGGGCAAACCTCTGGATGCATGCGGAGCGCATACTAGCAAAATTAATCATCTCTATCAGTCGCACTTTGCGATTTACATATTCCCTTTACTTTAGCTCATGTGATCCTCATAATTCTGGCAGGCAGGAGGATGTTAATATCTTCATTTGAAAGGTAAGGAAACTGAGGCTCGCAGATGTTAGGTGATTTGCCTGAGGTCATGCAGCCGGTGATGACAGTGGGACCCCCTGACTTCGGGTATTCTAAGTCCAGGTTCCTTGTGTGTGACCGTAGGAGCGGGAGTGTGTGTGCTGGAGGGTGCTGCTCCGGGTGACAGCTGCCCATGCTCTGTAGAGAAGCAGCGTGGAGAAGAAGGAAGGGAAAGAAAGGGTGCAAAGGAGAAGGAATCCCAGCCTCAGGTCGAGCACACTAAGGCTTTTGGCTCCTCTGCCTTCTCACGGCACCATTTGACCAAGTCCCAAGCTGAGACGGACCCCTGATTGGCTTTCCTCAGGGTGGCTCCAGGGCAGCCAGGCTCTACCAGATGAAGTCACACAATGGGTCAACTTGGAATCACATTAGGTTCATGATCAACATCCTTAAATGGGCCTGCAGTGCTGCCTGGCGACACCACCCTGTTGTCCTGGTCAACTTGCTGTACCCATTGATTAGTGCAAACCTCTCTACTCTTCTTATTTACCTTTCCCAGCCTCCTCTCACCCTCAGCAGATGACCTTGCTTCCCTCTTCATAGAGAAGATAGAAGCTTCAGACAAGATCCACCCTTCCTCTAGACACCAAGCCCCAGAGGGAAACATCCATGCTATCTAGGCTGAAGTCTCAGCCTATTCTTTCCATCCGATCTCCTTCTACCTTTATAGGAATTTTACTTTAAAGAGTCCACACAAGCCATACAACCTGTATAGTTGGCTCTCTTTCCTTTACAGTCAGTCTCTCCCTCTCCAGTGGAACCTTCTCACTGGCATTGAAATATGCCTAAGATTCTCCCATCTTAAAATATATAGGTTATAATAACAGCTAACATTTATTGAGCACTTACTATGTATCAGGCTTCAGGTTAAGATTAAAACTAAAGAAAAAAAACAAATGTCAACTCCACAGCCCCCTCTGGCTCCCACAATATGTCTCTACTTCCTTTCACAGACAAAATTCTTAGAAGAGATACATATATTCCACTGTCTTCATTTTCTCATCTCTACCCCACTCTCAAATCCACTCTAGGCTGCCTTCTTCCCCCGTCCCCAGCGCTACGCCAGTGTGGTTCTGCCTAAGGCCACCAGTGATCTCCGTGCGTCCAAATCCCACAAGCATTTTTTATCCTTGAACTTCTCAAAAATATTCAAAACGGTTGACCATCACCTTTCTTTTGAACTAGTCTCTTTCCTGACAACCATACTCTCTGGATTTTTCTCCTTTATGTAGCCACTCCTTTGTCTTTTTGCCAGTTAATTTTCTCCTTCTTGACCATTAAATCTTGGGCCTAATCAAGTCTAAATCCCAAGCTTTCCTCTTCTCTTTAATCGTGAGGTTACAATTTAATGGTATAACTTGATGAATTTTTCATCACGGTATTTTTATGTTGGTGTACCTTACAATGTAATATTTTACAGATTACACCAGTATTTACATATGTATTTACATTGGTATGAAAGTATTAAACATTTCCAGCACTCCAGAAAGTTCCCTCAGGCCCTTTTTTCAGTCAGTACTACCCCATAAGATTTTACCATTATTCTGACTTACATCAGTATCGATAAATTTTACTTGTTCTTGAATTTCCTAGAGTGTATGTATCCTCAATACAGTCTGCACACTTTCGTGTCTGTCTTCTTTTACTCATGGTTATGTCTGTGAGATTCAGATTCAGGCTCATTGTGTGTAGCAGTAGTTAGTTCTTCAATGCTGGGTAATATCTCAGGATATAAATATACCATATTTCATCCATTCTCTTACTAGACATTTAGGTTCTTGCTAGTTTGGGGCTATTATAAATAAAATTATATGAACATTCTCGTTCATGTCTTTCGGTTGACATGTGCACTCATTTCTCTTGAGTGTTTTAACAAAGAGCTATGGTTAAGTCATAGGTTAGGATTCTGTGTAGCTTTAGTGGATGCCGCCAAATCCGACCTTTTATCTTTCTTTCTTTCTTTTTTTATATTCTATTCTTGGGCAGTCTTACCTTCACTTGTGACTTCAGTCACCATTTACACACCAACAACCACCCGTGTATGTTTCAGCCCAGCTCTCTCCTCTTAGCATCAGCCCCAATGGCCAATTTCCCACTTAACATCTCCATTGGATATCCCCAGGGTTCATAAAAGCCAGTATGTAGCAAGCCAAATTCATCATCTCACCTCCTGAGCCAGCCCTTTACTCGTGTCCCGAGCCAGTGAGCCCCCACCCCGTCCACACACTATGCAAACTAGGAGTCATCCCTGATGCTCCATCTCCTCCACTTCCCTTGACAGGATCTGCCAGGGCTGCCTCTCAAACACCTCCACTGTGTGACCCTGCACCAGGCCACCCCACCGCCCCTTGTCCCACCTAGAACTATTGCAACGGCTTCCTTAGAGGGCTTCCAGCAGTCACTTGGGATCTTCCGGAATGGTCTCTTCAAAACGCTGCTGTGATCACTTAAAATCCTCCACTTAGGAGTCTCGCATTGTCCTTGGACAAGAGCCCTTACTGTGGCCTTCAAGGCCCTGAGGAGTCCGGGTCCTGCCTGCTTCTCCAGCCTGTTCTTACCATGCTCTCCAGATACATCATTCTCTTAGCTCTCTACCTACGGGACCTTTGCACCAACCCTGTTCTTTGAATTACACTCCCTCCAGGGTACAGAACTTAAACACTCCGCCCTATTCTTTAGATGGCGATTCAAACAGCACTTCCAAAGCCAAACCCTCCTTGATTTCCCAGTCTGGGCCAGATCTCTCTGTCCTTCACCCCCATAAAACCATATTCTTTTTTTCAAAGCACTAATCATAGTTTGTAATTAAATATTAATTTTTGCGATGTTTAAAAATTGCTGTCTGTCTTCCCTGTTAGACAGTAAGCTCCATGAAGCCAGGATCCTGGACCTTCATCTGTTCCCGTGTGTCCCCAGCACATAGACACTCAGTAAATATTTGATGAGTAAATGAACGAATGAAGAAGAAGGGAAGGATTTGGAGACGATGAGCTAATCTAGTCTGAAGCCTACTACTTGCTCTCCATGAGACTTGAACAGGTCATGTGCCTCAGTTTCCTCATTGGTCAAATAGGGGTGGTTACTCAAACCTGCATATTTTGCTGGGCTATATAAGGATCCCGTGGGATATCGACTGAGAAACATGAAGCATTCCACAGATGTGAGGCATGGTTAGAGTTCAGAGACGGGGAGAAAGTCAGAAACCCCTGAATTGTCACATTCAGCTTCAGAGAAGTACTGGGTAGGGAGTGACATGGGGAAAGGGAGCATCCTGGGACAGAGAGTTCAGAACTGTGTTGTTCTGCGTGTGTGTCTGGTTGGGCACTTCTGGGGCTGTCTGTGCATGCTTGGGGGTCTGTGTGTGCCGCTCGACACCGAGAGAGGAAGTGCAGTTGGGGTCAGTGTGTGTGTGCGTGTCTGTGCGCCTACATGCCCTTCTCCCCGGTGAGGCCCCACACTGGAAGGGACCCGTGCCTTAGTTTCCTCCTTCGGGAAGCCCAATCTACTTCCTCTTCCAGGAAGTCTGCAGGAGGGGAACAATGCCCTCTAGCGGGTGTGGAGTGCATGGGCAGCTGCAGCGGCCCCCACCAAAGCCTCAATCTAGGCTGGCCCCACCCCTACCCCAAGTCTGGAACCCACCTCAGAAACACCTCCTGAGGACATGCAAAGCCCTCAGAGCTGAGGTCTGGTAGGCAGGAAGAAAATGAACATGGAACAGGAAACAGAAAAGGAACCCATGAATTCACACAGGAGATGCCTGAGGACAAGAGCTGAAGGTGGGGTCTCTCTCCTGATCTCTGCAGTGACTTCTTTCTGGTTGTCCTGGGTGTTCCTGGTCTTTCTTGATTCCTGTTTTTCCACATGGTCCCTGAGTTCTACTTTTTATTCTCACAGCCCCTTCCTCAAGGAGCCACTGGCCACTACTCATGCTGAGGGGCCTTGAGCAGAACTGGACCCTTTAGGCTGTTCCCTGGGTGGACACTAACTATGCCCTGTGCAGTCAGGGAACACTTCTTGGAGGAGGCAACGTGTGAGTAGGGCTTTGAAAGATGAGTAGAAACTCTCCAGATGGCATGGAGCTGTGGATGAACCTCGTGTGTCTGTGGAGTGGGATAAGGGCATGGTGGCTGGACACTGCACTGGGGTGGAGAGGTGGGGAGGTGAGGCCGGGAGGTGAATTGCAGAGGCCTGGTAGATTTTCCTAAAGGGAGTAGGATTTTACCAAGAGGCCTTGGGAGTGAGAGAAGGTCTTTAATCAGAATGGTCAGAACTTTACATAAGGTGGGGAGAAACTGCGGGAGGAGTCAGAGATGAGCAGTTAGGGTGAGCAGTTGGAAAATGGTTCTTTAGGCAAAAGAGGAGGGCAGTGGCGTAAGAATGGACCGGGGCCAGATCTCAAAGGCGACTCTTCTCCTGGGGCCTCTGTGTTCCTGGCAGCAAAGCTGAGGCCAAAGGTCCCATGTCAGTCAGTTCTGCTGGAATCTGGCACTCTGCCCTCCCATCCCCAACACACTGCAGGGTCTCTGCAAGCAGGGTAAAGGAAGATGGGTGGAGCTGGGAGGGAGGGAGAAAAGAGGGGAGCAGGGCTTGGGGTTGTGTGGTGCTTAAGGAATGGGACGGCCCTAGTAGACTTTCGGACCCTACTGCTCCTTTTCTGGCCCTGCAGAGGAAGGGTTAATATGCCTCACCTCCCTCCCTCCCTTCCCCTTCTCCCTCCAGGTCACCTTCTAGGCCCTAGAGACCTGGCTGGTGGCTCAAGTTCCTCAACCTGTGGCCCTGACTAATCAGTGCACAGAGGGCCAGGGGCCTGGGGGCAGGGAATGACAACCTGGGCATCTGTGAGGCTGAGGGCTTGGGGGGGCACCCCGAGTTGGTTCCCAATACTTTCCACCTGACCCAGGACTCTGTCTCTGTTCTGGTCTCAGCTCTTCCACCCACAAAAAGAGAATTCCTCGAATCCTCTCCGGACTGTTGGGGGGCGGGCAGGCTGGGCAGGAGAGTGGTTACCTGCCAGGAAGCTTTTCAGCAGCAAGAAACCCGGCCCCTCCCCCCAGTGCCAGGAACTGGCCTTAAATGAGTCTGTGGTCAGTGAGAGACCTCTGCTAATGGAACCTGGGCCACCCCCCAAGCCACAGAAGGGAGTGGAGGAAGGGAAAGTGACCCCATCACCGCTCAGCATGGGGGAGGGTGCTGACTTAAGGAGGATCCGGGTCAGGGGAGTTAGCAGAGGGTAAATGGGGCCACAGACTGGCTGGAGGGAAACTGGAGGTCAAGGGAGTGACTGCAGGGTTCAGAGTAAATTGGAGTCAGGATAGTGATTGGGAGGGAACTAAAGATCAGGGGACTAATTAGAGAGACCTGGGGTCTAGGGGTCTATTGGCAGAATTTGGGAGTCCATTAAATGACTGGGGGTGGTGGGATTTATGCGCCGGGGGAATTACAGAGGAATTTGAAGTCTGAGAGAGTGCGGAGAGGGTGTGGGGGCTCAGATATCTCAGAGAAATGAGTAGCCCAGCTAAGAATGAGGGAGAGGACCCAGAATTGGCCTGGGAAGGCTGCCGCCGTGCCGGGAGCTTGAGTGTGTGTGTCCTGGGGGAGGGTCAGGCACTGCTGCGGGCTGAAGGGTCAGCAGAGGGCTCTGCTAGGCCCCATCTCACCTGGAGCCCCCGGGATTTTCCAGGGTTTCCACTCTGTCTTCAGTCCTCTCTGCCCTGCTGGAGCTGATGGCAGGAAAGGGGACCTGGCCCCCCTCCTCTCCATCAGCCTCCCTTTCCCACTGCCATCAATTATTCATCAGTGCAGACACCCGCCCTCCCGGCAGGGAGGCTGGTCCTCCACTCCTCGCCCCGCCCCACCTCAGCCACTGGCTCTGAGGACAGACAGCCAGCCAGGTGGCCGAGACCTGGCAGAAGGACTGGGTAGCTGGCCCTGCTGGCCCCTGCCTGGGGTCACGCCTCCTTCCCCCTTCTGCCAACCCACCTGGTGCCAGGAAGCCCCTGGAGAAGATGCCCATCCAGATCTTCTGTTCTGTGTCATTTTCCTCTGGGGAGGAGGCCCCAGGGCCCTTGGGAGATGTTTGGGGTCCCCACCACCAGCAGCCACAGGACAACTCAGAATCAGAAGAAGAGAAGGAAAAGGAGGCAGTGAGGAAGGAGGCCAGAGAGGGGGACTCACCCATGGATCTGGTGGCCTTCGTCAACAGCTGCACCCTCCATGGCGCCAGGCACGTCTTTGTGGAGGGGGGCCCAGGGCCGAGGCAGGCCCTGTGGGCAGTGGCCTTTGTCCTGGCACTGGGCGCCTTCCTTTGCCAGGTAGGGAACCGCATTGCCTATTACCTCAGCTACCCACACACGACCCTGCTAGACGAGGTGGCCACCACGGAGCTGGCCTTCCCGGCAGTCACCCTCTGCAACACCAACGCCGTGCGGCTGTCCCAGCTCAGCTATCCTGACTTGCTCTACCTGGCCCCGATGCTGGGGCTGGATGAGAGTGACGACCCCGGGGTGCCCCTCGCCCCCCCAGGGCCTGAGGCCTTCTCCGGGGAGCCCTTTAACCTGCACCGCTTCTACAATCGCTCCTGCCACCGGCTGGAGGACATGCTGCTTTTTTGCTCCTACTGCGGGGGGCCCTGTGGCCCTCACAACTTCTCGGTGGTGAGTGGGGACCCATGCCTGGCACACCGCAAGAGTGTCTGCCATGGCGCACCTGACCGTCCCTCCCCCACTTCCTCTGTGGGGACCAAGCTTCAGAGAGGCCTGGCTAGATCTCATCCAGGATCCTGAGGGTCAGGGCCGGGCCGCTATTCCAATCAGTTGCTGCCCTGAGGCCCCTGGTGTCTCCCTGAATACCCTCCAGCATCTCCAGCCCTTCCCCAGGTCTCCTGGTGACCCAGCAGGGCTCAAGACCTTGCTGCATCTCTGGGGTCAGTCTTTGATCTGATGGTGGGTGCCTATGCCTGGCCTTAACAATTTTGACTATCACCCCTGGACTGGAACTGGGGCAGGTGCCACCTGGTGTCTGGAGGTGCAGGAGAAGCTGTGGCTGGGAGACAGAGGGGTGGGGACAGCCCCTGCTTCCCCGCCCCGACCCCCATGCCCCTCGTCAGCGGCTCCCACAGTGGGAATCTCATTGCAGCCCCACTTGGTCTTCCTGTGCCCCTCCTACAATGTGTGTGTGTCTGTCTGAGGGAAAATAACAAGCCTCCTCTAAGTCCTCCCTACCTTCCCTCCACCCCTACCCTGGCCAAGCTCTAAGTGCCCAGGGACCCTCTTCCCTGGGGAAGTCCTCCCTGGGAGAGTTGGCTTCCTGCTTGCCTCCACTCCAGCGTAGAGCCTTCCCTGCTGAGGGACCAAGTGGCTCTCTACCCTCTCCCCAGTGCAGCTTCCAGGCCTGTCTGTCCTGACTCCCCTCCTGCCACCTCCAGTGGCCAGATACCAGGCCTTCCCTTCCCACAAACCAATCCCTCAGTCCCCCACCTCCTCCACAGGGCGGGAGCAGGTGGGTATCATCAATGATCAATGCATCACGGTGGACTCCAGACCGACATGGATCTGGAGGTTTCGGCCACTGGGCCTCAGACAAGCCAGGAGATAAAAGAACGTGCAAGAAGGAAGGGGTCAACCTGGCTTCCTCTGGACCCAGGCGTAGCGCTGACATTTTTCATACAGAACCACCAGGTGGCAGCAGCTGCCCACCGATCCGGAGCCGAGCCCTCGGAGCCTGTGCCAGGCTGGAGCTCCCAGTGGGTCTGGGACACCCAGAGTCCCTCACATCCCCAGACGGAGGGTGGGCATGGATGTGGGGCCAGCCTGCAGCCTGTGGTTGAATGGAAGTGGGGCTGGAGGATTAGGAGTCAGAGTTTCCTCTCTACCTCACCCGCTAAATGGGGGCGAGCACATATTTTCTCTCCTGGAAGGGGAGAAGGAGGTGTTCTAGGAGGGGGGAAGGGGGCAAGGACTCTGTTTCCTACTAACTGCTACTTTCCTGGCTGCTCAGTCTGGCCTGACACTGCCCATCTTTCCTGGGCTGTGCTGTGCTCGCTTTCTGACTCACTTGGTGGACCTCATCACCATCCAGCCGTGGTAAAACCACACTCAACCACACGGGGAAGGGGCCGTAAAGGACTGGTCCACTCGTCTCTGTGGCTGTGTGATCAGAGCTTCGATGAGGGCTGCTCTGAGGCTTGGAGTGGGGAGACTGCCCAGGGCGGAGGGCACCCTGAGGCCCTCACAGTTCTGCACGAGCACTGCCAACAGGCCAACTACGCTCGGCCCTACGCTCGGTACCACATCTGGGTAAGAGGTGCTTTTGCTTGGGCAACGCGGCCCAGGGCACAGCAACTGAAACGGCTTTCAGGTTCTGGTGTAATGGGACAATGGTGAACCCGAGGGGCTAATGGCTGGAGGAAATAACAAAGCTTAGCTTGGTTTGGGGAAGGTCTTGGGGAGAGCAGGATTTCAGATGCCTGAGGTGAAATTCAGAAGAAGAGAACCTGTGACTCAGAAGGCCCTGGGAGCGTGGGCCTGACGAGAGGTCCCAAGGAGGGACCAGGATGACAGCTCCTGGCCTGCCGGAGGCCCAGCGGCAGTGATGGGTTTCTGGTGACAGAGGTGTATATGTCAAGGTCCCAGCAGGAAAGAGATTGCCACTCAGTTTAATGAAAAAGTCTTTAACAAAGGGACTGTTTATAGAGCTCTGGACAGAGTTAAAGTAACCAGTGAGGCGTCTGGAGGCACCTACCGATAGTGGGAAGTCGTCACATACAGGCTGAGGGAGCGCAAGGAGGCAGGGGTGCTGTGCAGGAAGCCCTCCCGGCGGGATCTGTAGCCACAAGGGCCCCTCAGCCACTGCCAGGGCACTCAGAGGGGTTGGGGCGGTGGGGAGAACATCCTGATCTCTCCGTCCTTCTGCCCTCGGATCCCTTACTGCTTCTTCCCGTTGGCCAGGCACAACCCGAAGCCCATCTAGGTGCCCAAGGGGCACAGGCAGCTTAGCTCCCCAGAGCAGAGAGGAGTGGAGAATGGGTGGGAAGGAGGATATAGAATGGGCCGCAGGGGAACAGTCATTCCTGCAGGGTGTCTAGCTTCTGGCAGCTGGGGGGTCTGGGGACAGCCCTTGGTGTGTGGGGTGCTGGCAGGACTCTCAGGCTCTCCACTCTGTCCCCACCAGGTCTTCACACGGTACGGAAAGTGTTACACGTTCAACTCAGGCCGAGATGGGCGTCCGCGGCTGAAGACCATGAAGGGTGGGACAGGCAATGGGCTGGAGATCATGCTGGACATCCAGCAGGACGAGTACCTGCCTGTATGGGGGGAGACCGGTATGTCACCTCTCTCAGAGCCCCCTCCCCACAGCCTTTGCTAGGGGTCTCCCAAGCTCTACTGTGGGACCTGAGGCAGGGCTTGGGCTCCTACCTTCCTCCCAGCATCCCAGCTCCATCTCTGATTCGACCTGCCTGCCACACTCACGTTTCTTGGGCTCCCCCTTCCTGGCTCAGTTACTCTCCAAGGTGACCAGCCATCCCTTTCCATCAGTGGCTGCTACTCACTCTATAAATAACTCCTTCTCTTCTTGGGCTGGTGCCTGGTCTCGGGGGCCTTGGGGCTGAGAGACACGGGGAGATGGGAGAAAAGGGGGGGAAGAAAGGAGAGCATCTGTGACAGTGAGAAAGAATTTGAAACACCAAGGTGTATAGCTGGAAACAGGTAAGAAGAGTGCAGGATGCAGGAGCCACAAAGGCAGCGTGGGGCTGGGGAACCCAAGGAGACTGGGGATGGGCTAGGGCACCATAGACTCCCCTGCTCCCAGCTGTGTGGATAAGCATATGCTGAGCTTATTCCCCGGAGAGGTAGGATGCCAGCTCTGAAGGAGGTCAGGGAGTCAGGAGTCCTCTCAACCACCATCCCCTCCCCATTCCCATAGACGAGACATCCTTTGAAGCCGGCATCAAAGTGCAGATCCACAGTCAGGATGAACCTCCCTTCATCGACCAGCTGGGCTTTGGTGTGGCTCCAGGGTTCCAGACCTTTGTGGCCTGCCAGGAGCAGCGGGTGAGAGGGCCACCGAAGGCCGGTCTGGGGTGGGGTGTTGAAGGGTCAAGAAGGAGTGGTGGGCCATCAATAACAGGAAGGACAGGTGAGCTGAGGCCTGGGTTGCAATCTGACCAGATGGAAGCATGAGTGACCTAATGAATGGGAATGCTCTGTGAACTCAGAGACCCTCAGAGGCTGTGGAGGGAGAGGGGGCAGGACTCCTGGGGTCTGTGTATTGCCCGAGAAGTCCCATCAGGGTGACCTGGGGAGAAGTCCCCACATCCCCAGCTCCCCTGCTCTCCCAGCAGCTCATCTACCTGCCCCCACCATGGGGTACCTGCAAAGCTGTTACCATGGACTTGGATTTCTTCGACTCCTACAGCATTACCGCCTGCCGCATTGACTGTGAGACACGCTACCTGGTGGAGAATTGTAACTGTCGCATGGTGCATATGCCAGGTCAGGCCCCAGAGCTCCAAACACAGTCCTGGGGTCCCTCAGCCTGCTCTGCCCCTCACCAGCTCCCCATGCATATCAACCTTCTGCCACCATGGAAGCAAGACCTGCTGGCTTCTCCCCACCTCTGTTGCAGCCCCATTCCCCATATGGCTCTGGTTCTCTGACTCCAATTCCTGGCTCAATCTCATCCATAGGGGTAGGTGGGCAGTGTCCAGGAGCAATGGACTGTGGGGTGGTCACCTCTGGGACAGACTGGGGGTTGTCTAGTCCTGCTCATCCTCTACCAGCTTCCAGCTTCTAGGCCTTTGGTACCATCACCATAACAGGACCCCTTTAATCTCCATTCCAAACCACTGTGTTTTCTCCTCTGTAGGGGATGCCCCATACTGCACCCCAGAGCAGTACAAGGAGTGTGCGGATCCTGCTCTGGGTGAGCGCCCCTGTCCTGGGGCAGTCTGGGAGGAGGGAAGGAGGTGCTGCCAGCCCCTACATAGGGGTTTCAGACCAAGTTCCCAAAGGCTTCAAATAACTCCTGGATCAGGCTTCACCTGAAGCCTCCTGTGTCTGACTTGAGCAAGGCTGGGAAGAGCATCTCTGGAGGCCCCTATGGAAAATGAACCGGGGTCACCTGGGAGGGGCCCTCACCCTCTCTCATCAGCGCATCAGCTGGTTGACCCCCAAGGGCCCTGAGGAGATGACATACAGGATTAAGAAATATCTGTGGGGACGCTGTGTGAGGATCAGCACAGGGTGGGCACAGACGTGGGGTGAAAGGTCAGAGAAGGAGAAGGGGCCCAGGGGCCCTTTGGACAGGGCCAGTATGTGCGTGTCGGGAAGGTGCTGGCAGAAGGGCACCACTCAACTGGTGCCTGTCACCTGGCTGGGTGCAGACTTCCTGGTGGAGAAGGACCAGGAGTACTGTGTGTGTGAGATGCCCTGCAACCTGACCCGCTATGGCAAGGAGCTGTCCATGGTCAAGATCCCCAGCAAAGCATCAGCCAAGTACCTGGCCAAGAAGTTCAACAAATCTGAGCAGTACATAGGGTAAGGGCTCGGCCTGTGAAAGGTGTGAGCGGGCTTCGGGGGAGGGGGGCGGGCAGCAGACAGGAGGAAGTTGAGAGAACATGGGGAAGGCAACCAAAGAGTCTGGGGTG
Source organism: Phataginus tricuspis (assembly GCA_029783875.1). Taxonomy (NCBI): domain Eukaryota; kingdom Metazoa; phylum Chordata; class Mammalia; order Pholidota; family Manidae; genus Phataginus; species Phataginus tricuspis. Next base: position 4,968,366 of record JAQQAC010003639.1, on the reverse strand, counting down.
GGCACAGAGGGAAGAGCAGAGGGAACGAGCATGGGAATCCCCTCTTTCTTTCCTCGTTGTTTCATCCTCTGTCTTCGTCCTCTCTGTTTGACTGGGATCACCTCACATTTGCCAGGGTGCAGTGTCTTTTCATATACGTCATCACACTTAAGCCTCAGAACAGTCCTAAAAGGCAGATATTCCCATCAGCGTCTCATGTTATGGATATGCAGACTGAGACTCAGAGAGGATAACTCGCAAAGGTCACCTAGCTAGTAAGGGACAGAGATGTGACTTGAACCTAGGTCTCCTCCCCCAACCCCTTTGCAGGGAGAACATCCTGGTGCTGGACATATTCTTTGAAGTCCTCAACTATGAGACCATTGAGCAGAAGAAGGCCTATGAGATTGCAGGGCTCCTGGGTGAGCTGCTGATGGCATCTGTCCTCTTCCCGTGCCATGGGCATGGTGTGACACCCTACTACCCAGAGCAGGCTGCTCACCTCCCCTATGAGCTCTTCCTCCCCTGCCAGTCCCCCAGGGCCTTTCCCCAAACGCTGTTGTCTCTGTATGTTGGTGGGGAGGGGGATGAGCCTTTTATTAGGGCAAAGTGGTAGAGACAGGCCTGTGGGCATGAAAGCAGGACTATTTCATATGTCCTTGAAAATCTGCCCAGAGAAGAAGAGTGTTGGGACATTTTGTAAGCAATTATTTTTTCCAAATAATTACCTATTCATTTCATTTTAGAAAAGTAAGAAATGCAGGAAAGCATAAAGAAGAAGAAGAAAAAAACCCTCCAGAATCATTTTGTGCTCCTTCTGTACCAAGGCTGTCCATTCTTCTGCAAATAGGACTTGCCTGCCCCTGACCCAGGGAGCTCTGCCGCTCCCACAGTGTCCTGACCCCACTGACCTTGCTGTGCCCCCTGCAGGTGACATTGGGGGCCAAATGGGGCTGTTCATCGGGGCCAGCATCCTCACGGTGCTGGAGCTCTTTGACTACGCCTACGAGGTGAGCTGAGCGGGGCGCGGCGCCGGGGCGGGGCCACGGGGCGGGGTTCCGGTCGGGCCCCCCACCTACCACCCCGCCTCCGGCCCAGGTCATTAAGCACAAACTGTGCAGACGAGGGAAGTGCCAGAAGGAGGCCAAAAGGAGCAGCGCGGACAAAGGCGTGGCCCTCAGCCTGGATGACGTCAAAAGACATGTGAGGGAGCGAGAGAGGGGCCCCCTCCGGCCCCGCCCCCTCGCCCAGCACCCCGGGGCCGCCCCTCTGGCCGCCTTTCCTTCTCTGCCTTCCCCGCACCCCGGCGCCACCTGTGGCCCTCCCGGTAACCAGTCCCTGTCCCGTGCCATTCCCTCAGAACCCGTGTGAGAGCCTCCGGGGCCATCCTGCTGGGATGACGTACGCCGCCAACATCCTACCTCACCATCCGGCCCGAGGCACTTTCGAGGACTTTACCTGCTGAGCCCCGCAGGCCGCTGCACCAAAGGCCTAGATGGGGAGGGCTAGGAGAGCAGGGGGCCCCTCGGCTGCCCCCCCAACACCCGTCCTGGGGCTCACCCCCCCTCCCAAGGCAGCCCCCCACTCCCGGGCAGTCCCTTCCTCTTGTCTGTGGTGAGGAAGGAGTCTTACCATAGTCTTCTCCCTGCCTCTGTCCCTCTTTTTATTTTTAACAAAACTAATCTAAAAAAGAAATTAAAAAGAGAGAATGGGGCAAGTGACCTCAGGCTGCCCCTCTCTGCTCCATGCTGCCTCCCCCAGCTCCCGGCCTGAATTGTGTCTGTCTGGCTGTCTGTCATCTGAGTGTCCGCCTACATTCTGTTGTCACCAGTCATCAAAGCGCCCCTCAGTGGGGGGTGGAAGAGATCTTCAGGGCTTGGAATTTGGCCCCAAACCAGAGAATGTACCTTTAAGGGGAGGGTTAGCTGGTGGGGGGGCTTCCCCAGCCTTAAGAGACCCTCTCAGCCCGGTGATTCCCCCCAACCCCAAGTTTCCAGGCAGGAACTAAGAACCCCTCTCCCCCTGCACACCATGGGCAGTGCCTAGGGAGGTGGGGTGGGGGGTCCCCTGAAGAAGTGGAGATGGGGACAAGATTATGGCCCTGGGGCTGTAGGCCGCCTCCAGACACGAGTTCACCCCCCACCCTAGAACTGCTGGAGAGAAATCCCAAGAGGCAGCCCTCCTCTACCATCCCATAAAAGACCCAGCAGGTTGGCTTCCAGCTCAGGGAGAGGGGCGCCGGTGCCTAACCTCACTGGTCCTTCTCCCAGGGTCCCCTGTAGAGGGCCACATCCATAAATTTTCTTATGGAAGTCTCCCAAGTCCTCTTGCCCAACTTCATTTGCTTCTCTCAACAACCTCATCTGTATTTTCTATTTCTATATGATACAGACTCTATATTGCTATATCTCTGTATATACTTTCCCCTAACTCTGTCCATCTCTACCCCATCCCCTCTTGTCTCTAAGAATCATCCTTGCACCTCAAGTTCCCCTTTCTGTGTTTCTGCCCTCCCCCCGATCTCTGAATGCCTTCGCCTGTATAAAGAATTGGACTCTCTCCCCTGGTGTCTGTACTGTGTACACACATCCCTCTGAGAAGCACAAGGAGACGACACGCGCATTGTAACCTTCGCACTGTCTCGGTGGCGACATAAAGGAAGCTGTGAATCACAAGCTCTGCCTCTTTCTGGCCTCGCCCTCTTTCTCCAACCTGGGCACCTTCTGCCCTCCCCGTAGCCTTAACGTTCCCTTCCCTGCTCCAGCCTACCCCAGTGCTCATTGCCTGGTTCACTGTGGCCTCCTTAGGGAAGGAGTTGCTACCGAAAGAACCCCCACCCAGGGGGTGGAGATCTGTACTGCACACTAAGCCCAGGATGTCAGAGACAGAGGGAGCTATGGACTGGTGACTTTTGCCCTTGGAGAAGCGGGGTGTTGGCAGACAGAAGCTGATGTCCTGAGTGTGGCCTTCCCCCTCTTCTGGGTGCCCAGTCCCCTTTCCTCACCTGATACCCAAGCCCACCACTTATATTTTCTGGTGAGGTACTATTTGGTAGTGGGAGGAAAGAGACAGGCAGAGAGGGGAAGTTGAAAGCTCTGCTGTTCTGTCCCTGCCTTCCTACCTTAGTGAGAAAAGAGTGAGGTAGAGGGTCTGCTGTGCCCCCTCCACCAGGCAGTCTTCTCAGGCCAGAGCAAGCCCTGACCCCCCCAGGTCTGCCTAGCTGCCTCTTGGTCTCCAACCCCAGAATAGAACCTGTGGCAGGTCACCGGTGCGTTGACCTGGAGCTGGAGAGTGAGGCTGTAGCATCTTTGGGAACTCTTGGTTCCTAGGAGTTCCTTAGAGATCAGACCTCTCCAGAGGGAAACAGAAGCCAGGCCAAGGGGTGTGCACCAGATAGGGAATAGCAGGCAGGGCTGTGGATGACGCATGCCTCTGGTCTAATAAACTGGGTTTCAACCACCTAGTCTTCAGTGTCATTCTTCTCTTATTTGAATAGTATTTAGGCCTTCCCACTAATTGCCTAGAGCCGAGTTTGGCTTGGGGCCAATTAGAGGAGTAAGGAGGTTTGTGCAGAGAGACCTGGTGGTCCTGGGAATGAACAGGCTGACCATATCACCAGGAATGGGTTGAACCATTGGGCAGGGAAGGAGGGAGGGGTCAGAGTCAACGAAGATCCCAAAAAGAAGTGTAGCCCAGAGATTTCTTTGGAGAGGATACAGGGTCAAAATTCAAAATAAAATCTGGAAGGTTAGGTTGAAGGTCAGGGACAAAGTTGGATTGAAGTTCTAGCTTGAGGTAGTTATTGGTGTACTTTATCTGTGGAATGAGACCCAGGCTATGAGGCCGAGATCTGGATTCGAGGCTTTGGCTTTACTGCTAACTTGTTGGTTGACCTTTGCCAAGTCATTTACACTCTGACTTTAGTTTTCCTGTTTGTAAAATGGGATAAACAATGGGTTCTCTTAAGACCCCCATGGGCTTGTTGCAGTAAGAGAGGGATAGTTAAAACAAAGGGCTCTGAAAAGTTAAATGCACTGCACCAAGATGCAGCAGAAGCTGTTACTCCATCACCCTCGTCTTCAAGAGCGTTGGGACCTAGGCTGTGGTCCCTTTTCCAGGTCCTTGTGTTCCTCCGTCGGCCTGGGGGCGCCCGCTCACAAGGCCTCTCTATCCCAGAGCTCGTCTCTATGGTTTTCCCTCCCAGACCGTGAAGGCTGGAGGGAGTGGTCAGCATGCCTTTTCCGCTAGTGTCCCCCGGCCTCTAGCCCACTCTCGCTGCCTTGAGCCTCCCGGGCCGGCCGGCCGGCCGGGAGGACAGGCGGGCACCCGGGGGGCGTGCGGGGGGCGGGGGGAGTTCCGGTTCCGGTTCTTTGTGCAGCTGCGGCAGCGGCTCCGGGGAAAATGGCGGCTCGGGCGGGTTTCCAGTCTGTGGCTCCAAGCGGCGGCACTGGAGCCTCTGGAGGGGCGGGTGCGGCAGCTGCCTTGGGCCCGGGCGGGACTCCGGGGCCTCCCGTGCGAATGGGCCCGGCGCCGAGTCAAGGTCTGTACCGCTCCCCGATGCCCGGAGCGGCCTATCCGGTGAGTTGGGGCAGGAGGAGGGGCGCGCAGGCCGGGGGCGGGGCCGAGCGGGGGTATTGGGAGTGACAGGGCGGGGGGAAGAAGTTGGAGGGACTTCCCTGCGAGGCATTGGGACTCTGAGAAAGCATCCTCACCTGCTCCTCGGGGTATTGTTTGTGTGGGAGTCAGGGTATAGAATGAGGTGAAGTGGGGCCAAGGGTGGGCATGGGAAGGCATAAGGGCTTGGGCTGCTACAGTGCCCAGAAGGACACAGAGGGTGTAGCTGGCAAATTGAGGTCAGCTTTTAACACGGTAGCTGTCAGGACTATCTGAATAAATGTGGGACTAGAGAAGATGCCCAATGTGTCAGATATAAAGTAGACTGGGGAGATTTTCTATAATCTGGTTGCTCTTACCTTTTGGGCAGTCATCTTCTATGGAGTCATGACTGGAGCAGAGGAAGGTGCAGTTATCTATATTTCAGAGAGGCACTGGGCTCTTCTATTGTGCCCCCCATCCCTGCCTAGCCTTGTTTCATTTAAAGTATGCAGGCATCTCCCACCTTGTCTTTCTTACCGGGGTCAGTAGAGGAAGTGATGACCTCTCTGGGTCCTCTCCCCTCTACAGAGACCAGGTATGCTGCCAGGCAGCCGAATGACACCTCAGGGACCTTCCATGGGACCCCCTGGCTATGGGGGGAACCCTTCAGTCCGACCTGGCCTGGCCCAGTCAGGGATGGACCAGTCCCGCAAGAGACCTGCGCCTCAGCAGATCCAGCAGGTCCAACAGCAGGCGGTCCAGAATCGAAACCACAAGTAAGATGACCTGGGGGAGGGTAGAGGGAGGGAGGAGAGGGAGCCTGTGTGCACAGAGGTGGTGGGAGTACCTGAACTAAGAAATGGTGCTGTCAGCAGGTGCTCAGTTCTGAGAATGCCTCCTGTTGGTTGTGGTTGGGAGTGGGGAGTTGGGGATTGTCTTTGATTTGAGAGAAGCATTGCAGTCCCTTCACGTTACTGTGAATGGGGGTGCTGACAGCCTGTCTTCGTGTTCTGGCTAGTTCCATCCCAACCTGATAACAGAATTTTATTTCGAACAGTGCAAAGAAAAAGAAGATGGCTGACAAAATTCTACCTCAGAGGGTGAGTCCAGGCTGTAGATTTTCCTGAGGGTGTGAGTTTGAGAATAGGGATGGTCAGTTCTAGATCCCAATGATATCTTTGTGTTTCTAAGATTCGTGAACTGGTCCCAGAATCCCAGGCCTATATGGATCTCTTGGCTTTTGAAAGGAAACTGGACCAGACTATCATGAGGAAACGGCTAGATATCCAGGAGGCCTTGAAACGTCCCATCAAGGTAATACAGAAGGCAGAGAGCCAAAGGATAGGACTTGGGAACCCTCAACAAGCTTAGGAGAGAAATCAAAGGCACAGCACAGCTCTCCTTGGCATTTAAATTACATCTCTCTCTTCCGCCTACAACTGAGAATTACATTAGCATGAGAACAGAACAGCCAAGGGGGAGGGGCTTTGGATACCTCTTGCACCAGAAGTATACCCTGTCTGTTTTTGCTGTAACTGTTCTGCCACCTTGGGAACTTGGCACCTTGCATGAGTTTGTCCACGGTATCCCCATGTATTCACTTGCACCCAGGCCAATGGCTTCTACTCCTCTTCTAGCTGAACTCCATCCACCCACCCCAGGGACTAGGTAGACAATAAGCCAGTCTGATAGGAGTAATTTGGGGTTTGGGGACACCCTTGTCTTCAGTATCAAACCACTGAAGCCCCACCTTCAATCCTGTTTCTGCCTTTCTCAGCAAAAACGGAAGCTGCGAATTTTCATTTCTAACACTTTCAATCCGGCTAAGTCAGATGCTGAGGATGGGGAAGGGACAGTGGCTTCCTGGGAACTTCGGGTAGAAGGACGGCTCCTGGAGGATGTGAGTTCAAGGCCCGCCGTGATTGGCATCTAGGGTGGGGGGTGCTGGAACAAGCAGTATTGTCTGGTTGGCAGGGAGCCTGAATGGTGCTCACAGCTCCTGTTGGGAACAGCAGGGAGAGGGTCACTATGTTCCCTGCCCTAAAAGACAATGCTTCTTTATATCTGGCTCCCACAACTTGGCCCTCACTGTGGTATCATATCAGGAACCTTATTGTCCTGGGATTTGATTTGTTTACCTTCTTCCTGGTGCTGCTGACCATTGGACTTAGCAGTATCTGCAGATTATTCAGTTAGGGTTTTCTTTCTTTTTTTAAATCAAGTGAGTTTTCACTTAGCATTTGAGGCCATGCTTTCCTCTCTGAGTCTTTGAGGTCCTTGATTCCCACTGTGGCATCTCCATCTTCCTAACTTTCACTGACGACATCTCAAAGTTTAAGTGAGATTTCTCTGACAGGCTCTTTGCTGCTTCATGGGGACCATCAGCTGACAGGTGTTAAGCCCCAAACTCCCCACTCCCGAAGCTCCTTAGGGAAGCTCACCTTTCATTCCCTTAACACTCTCTGCCTATTGTTAGCTGTTCACAGGCAAGCTAATTTGAATGCCATTTTTGCAGGAGAACCAGGGCGCAGTGTCAGAGCATCCTTCTCTCTGTAGATCCAGTCTATCTGCTGGTGGTGTCATTCCATCAAAATAAAGCCGTTTTTGTCCTGGCTGCTTATTGCCTGTGATTCATTTCACTCTAGAGTCAGACTTCCTTCTGTGCAGACTCCCTTTGTTAGGTGCAGGGGTGTGGCTTCACTTGCCTCATTTCCCAAAGGAAATGGATGGGCAAGTCAATGACTCTACACACGACAGGCTGCTTTTTCAGGGTTCTGTTGCTGGCATGACTTGTTCAGACCCACAGACACCTACCTTGCCATCTCCTGAGAGATATTCAGAAGACATTTCTGAGTTTTTTCCATTGCTGTGGTGGGTTCTTTTTTAATGGGACTTTGTCATGGGGAATTTCTCCTGGCCTTTTCTAATGACCTCTCCTTTCTCCTCTAGTCAGCCTTGTCCAAATATGATGCCACCAAACAAAAGAGGAAGTTCTCTTCCTTTTTCAAGTCCTTGGTGATTGAATTGGACAAAGACCTGTATGGGCCAGACAACCATCTGGTGGAAGTGAGTAGTTCTGTCCTCTGGGCTTTGACTGTGTGACTGGAAAATGTTGGACTTGGGAGCCAAACTTGAATGTTTAGGGAGAGGGGGAGGTATAAAGGTTCACCCCAGGTGTACCCTGCTACCATCACAGTTTGCACATTGACCTCCAGGTGGCACTAGCTGTTTAGTTCTGGTACTGTTGGGACCCAAGAGTTCTTGCAGTCAGACTTGTCCCACTTTTTTTAATGTTACTATTCTGGTTGCTGCCCCCACTCTCAAAGGAAATTCTAATGAAGGCCTCATACCTGCCAGGCCATCTCTGCATCTTGCTTATTAATAATGGTGAGATTTAGTCATCCATACACCATTCATACTTTTTCCTGGTAGCAGGAACTGTAATTAAGGGGGTTAACCGATAGGGTTCTAGTCTTTGCCAAAGTTACCTTTATAAATCTGGGACTGCCTTTTGTTCCTTGCTCTGTTCAGCTTCACATTTCAAATAATCAAAAATCCTTTATTATAATGCCTGATAATTCAGTGTTTTGAAGACCATGTTAGCAACCGTGTTGTTTGGGATACTGTCAAAACCAGATGAGACAGTCCAGCACTCTAAATGAACTTAATCTGCTCCTTTCTTTGCCAATGTAGCTGTAGCCCCTTAACCTCAACCACTAAGAGACATGGGAAGGTCTTTACCATCTAATAAGGGAAGTAAGTCATAGAATAAATAGAAACTTGTCAGTATCTTTAACTTTATAACGGTAGAGCATAGTGGCTAAGAATGTGGACTGTAGAATCAGACAGACCAGAGCTCAAATTGCAACTTCACTACTTATTGGCTATTTGACCTTTGGCAGGTTACTTTAAGCATTAGTTTACTCATCTGTAAAATAGGTTTAATCGTGCCTATCTTGTGTGGATGTTGTGGGACTCAAATGAGACAGTCCAAGGAAATGTCTTAGAATTTGCTCACACATACTAAGTACTCAATTAAAGATAGCTACATTATTTTACTCTTTACATGTGTGTTACCCATTTTGTGGATAAAATTATCACTGGAAATTCAGGCTAATTTAAATGTGACCCTGAACAGTCAGAATTAAAAGGTTAATCTATGTAAACACAGACAATAATCACAAAGCCATATGCAATTTTTAAAAATGTCTCATGCTATTGTTCTTCTCCAGTAGCCTCACCAATTAAAGTTGAATATGAGTCATTACAGAAGCTCTTCCCTCCCACCCCAGCTCTTCCTCTGGGAGAGCACCCCCTGACATCTTCCTCTCTGTAGTGGCACAGGACCGCCACTACCCAGGAGACGGATGGTTTCCAGGTGAAGCGACCAGGAGATGTGAATGTACGGTGTACTGTCCTACTGATGCTGGATTACCAGGTATTCTGTAATAAGGTCGGGGGTCCAGCTTTCACAGCCATATCCCATCAGCAGCCTGACATTTAAAGGTTTAAATCTAAGTTGCGGTTAATTTGCCACCGACAATAAGCTCCCTAGATACAGGGATAGGGTCTTAGTCATCCCTGAGCTCCTCCTAGTGTTTTGCTGCCCCAGAGAAAGCACTGCATTAATGCTTGTTGGGTGTATGGCCACATTAAACACCTCGAAACACATGGAGACCCAGATCACTAGCTTCATTTCTGTGTTCTTTGGTTCTGTTACAGCCTCCCCAGTTTAAATTAGACCCTCGTCTGGCTCGGCTCCTGGGCATCCACACCCAGACGCGCCCAGTGATCATCCAGGCACTGTGGCAATATATTAAGACACATAAGCTCCAGGACCCTCATGAGCGGGAGTTTGTCATCTGTGACAAGTACCTCCAGCAGGTAGGAAAAGGACCTGCTCTTTTGCTAGAGTCCGCTGGAGCCCTAGTTGTGCTCAGAATGGAGCTACTTAGCTGCTGCTCCTCTTTCCCACAGATCTTCGAGTCTCAGCGTATGAAGTTTTCAGAGATCCCCCAACGGCTCCACGCCTTGCTTATGCCACCGGAGCCCATCATCATTAACCACGTCATCAGGTAAGTTTGTGTATGGGAGTCGGTGTGCTGCAGCTGGCTTGTACCAGCTTGCATAAGGCAATGTCAGATTATTAGGAATTTGGCAAGCAGGTTGTTAAACACAGCCATTATTTAAAATTATATACACTTAACAAGTATTATATTAAAATGAGGGTACTATATATATGCTTAAGAACTCATTATTTCTAACTGCCTTATTATTCCTAAAAACTCTTATATAATATCTTACATATTATAAATGCTAATATTTGTGTTTTTGAGGTTACTTAACGTCTACTATGTCTGTCTGGTGAAATATGACACCGGTTTCCCCTGCTATCTGAAAGTAGAGCATTTCTATGAAACCTTTCATAAGCTGAAATGCATAAAACAAAGAAGCAATTTATATGGAAAAATTTTTGAGTGTTCCTAGACCCAAAAAATAACATCTCAGTCTTTTCTGATACCTTGGGACACATCTTGCTTCTGGATGCACACAATAGATCAAGATAAAGCACGGGTGCTCACAGACAAGTTCAAAACACTGGTGGCTTGAGGTGGTGATGCTGAGGGTGGTTCCTGGGGAAGGAGCTTGGCGGGGCTGCTCTTGCTGCTGGGGTGCACGCTGCCTCTATAATGACTCACTGCAGAACAAATGCTGAGTGCTATTTTCACTTTTTACTTTGTTTATAAAAGTGAAAATCCTCTTCAGATTTCTTTTAGTCAGCAAAAACATGCTAATGTAGGTCTTTCATAAAAGTGAAGTGGCATAAGGCAGACTTTCAGAAAGTGGGGGATACCTTCTAATGACTGCACATCTCTTCTCAACTCCTTGATCAGTGATGTGATGTTGGCAACTTGAAATCAACCATATTGGGAATATTTAAACCACAGAAATTGGCAAATGCTATACAAATCGGCTTTTTTCCCCATTTGGAGAACAAGTTGTTAGACATTTGCCAGCTCATCACTGATGGGCTGCCATCTTTCTCTGGATGGCAGGACATTCCAGTCTGAGATTCTAACTCCATTACCTCTGTCCACTTATTTGTTCAGAAAATGGATGAGCAAGGCATTTTCTAGTCAGATAGGAAGTGAAGAAAGGCGCTTGTCAAAGCAGCACGTCTCCGTGGTTAGATAGAGTCCCTTTGCCTTTTTTCCCTAACTTCTTATTAATTCCAGTAAGGGCCTTTTTTTCTTTAGACCTTGAACCATCACTCAGCCATTAGTAACTCCTACAAGCCATACATTGGATCAGTAGAAGCTAGTCTGTACTGTATTTTTATGCTTAAAGTTAGGTCATTTTTTACTTTATTTTGTGTGGTGTGTGTTTTACTTGAATTTATTTTCAGGGTCAGTTTTAATTTAACAGGGAGAAAGATACACAAGATACTGTAGTATCCTTTGGGAAGGGAGAAACATACTTTCACTGGGTATCTTTTGTACCATTTGAGTTTTTACTATCTACTTAAAAAAAATCAACTTTATTGAGGGTTATATATAATAGGTTGCACCATTTAAGTATAGTTTGATAACTTTTGGCAAACGTATATGCCGCATAGCTACCACCACAAGTAAAGTACAGAACTTTCATGTCACACCCAGGGTTCTCTTCATTCTTGAGCCATCTTTTTGACCCTGTGTAATTAGGTCTTGGTGGACAAAGCCTTTACTGGACCCTTTGGTTTCCTCCCCAGTGTTGATCCAAATGATCAGAAGAAGACTGCTTGTTACGACATTGATGTGGAAGTGGATGATACCTTGAAGACCCAGATGAATTCTTTTCTGCTGTCTACTGCCAGCCAGCAGGAGATCGCTACTCTAGACAACAAGGTAAGGGCCTCTGCCCTGGGCAGTCTGGGTGCCACCAGCCCTCTATCACAGCTTCTGATTTTTGATGTTCATTCAAAGCATATTGATACCTAGTAGATGCCAGGCCTTGTGCTTGGTGCTGGTTGGAGCCAGACACACGTGAATTCTGATTCTGGCTATACCTTTTGATAGCTCTGAACCTCAGTTTCGGATCTGTGACAGACCATGATACCTATTTTTGTAAGGTTGTTAGGATTAAATGAGACTGAATGTAAAGACATGACATTGTGTCTGGCACATAAAGCAAATGGTAACTGCTGCTGCTGTTATTGTCAGGTACAGTCCACACACGTAAAGCCAGCAATGCTCTGGGCACACTGTGGAGAACAGGGAGGCTTCCCTGGAAGAGTTGATGCCCCAACTAAATCTTGAAGGACACAGTGGGAGTTAATGAAAGGGGAGAAAGATGGTGGTGCCTACAGGGGTGGGAGGCAGAGGACATTCCAGAAAGAGGGAGCAGGGTATGTAAAGGTCCAAAAATGAGGAAGAGAGTGTGTCATGTTCAAGAAATACAAGCTATTTAGTGTGCTAGATACAGGTCAGAGTGCTAGGGATGGGAAATTTAGGGAAAGGACACTGGGTAGAGAAGCAGGAGCCTATCTTGAAGAGCTTTGGTGCAGGGAAAGCTGTTAAACTTCATCCTGAAGATTGGAGGGGCTGATGCTGTTTACATTTAAAATGATCACTGACAGGAAAGCAGGGAGTGAATTGAAGAGGGGCAGATCTGGAGACAGGAAGCCCACTTAGGCCAGTGCAGTAATGCACGTGGGATGTGTTGAGGGCCTAAAATTAACAGTACTGACAGCAAGAATGGAAATGAATAGGTTTGAGAGTTGTCAGAGTGGAACTGAAGGGATTTGGACATCATTTGGATGGGGATGGTGGGGTGGGGCAGAGGGGAAGGAGGCATTGTGATGACTCACAGGTTTGTAGTTTGGGTGCATAGTAGTATTCAGACTGGGAACAGGAGGAGAAGCAAGTGATGGGGGAAAGAAAGGTGGTGAATTCAGTGTTGCATAATTGAAGGGGCCTTCAGGTGTTAAGCAGTTGGAATTTAGAAAATGAACTATGGTCTTCAGATTGGGGACTTGTTACCCTGTCAGTGGTAGTAGAAGACACACAAGTAGATGCAATTGTCAGGGGGAGTATGGAAAATGAGAAAAGGGCCGGAACAGAACCCACAGACCGTAACTTTTGAGACCTTCCTTTTATACCACTTCTTTTCTACCTTAGCATGTTTTTGGACCCACTCGGGATTAAGTATTCAACATGCAGCCTTACCCACAGTGGACACTGTGGAGACTGAAAGGAAAACTTCCCTCACGTCAGGTATATAGACATTGCACACATTACCTGCTGAAAGAACGTTGAGTCCCGGAGCAGCCGGGGCACTGGACAGTAGTGCCACTTCCGGGCAGCACCCGGACCTAGGTTGGGAGTGGTATCTGGAGATGTGTCTGTCATTTAATTTTGCATTTCTCTGTTTGAAAATGTTCTGAGCTTCCTTCTTCCTTTCAGATCCATGAGACTATAGAAACTATCAATCAGCTGAAGACGCAGCGGGAGTTCATGCTGAGCTTTGCCAGAGACCCTCAGGGTTTCATCAATGATTGGCTTCAGTCCCAGTGCCGGGACCTCAAGGTACAGAGCCCAGGAAAGGTGCAGAGGGACTTAGGGTGGGGGGCACACATTGGCTTTATTTCTGCTGCATCTGGTAGAAAAGCCAAAGAGGGAAGTGAGGGACCAGTTTCTTTAGCACCTTCTAGGGTCCCTTTTACAATTAAGTGGGGAAATAGTGGAACCATCAGGTGTTTACCTCGTACTTGCCCTGTGCAGTCATTGTGCACCACACTGTAGGAGATACAGAGTGGGAACTTGGTCTCAGCTTCCAAAGTATCATGCATTTTGCTCAGAGAAACTAGGTTTGTATGATTTGTTTATTATTTTAATTTTAAGATCTAATTGGCTCTATTCAACAGTTCATGAATTGGGCAGCATCCCTTCTAGTAAACAGGCAGGCACTCTGAGGAGCTGTACAAAATGGAAGATTTTTATAGGTAGAAGGAGGGTGGGGCAAGGAAATTAATAGCAAAAGAAAAGAAAGAATGTGTCAGGCCAGGTCGTCTTTTTGGATAAAGGACATGGCTAATTTGATTTAAAAGTAGTAAACCATGTAAGATGTTAACAGAAATCATCAGAACCAATATGGTAATTGAAAGAAGGAAGACAAATTAGGCTAGAATAGCTGGGGAACTTGGGGTCTGAGGTATTTCCCCGAGAGGGGAGCACCATATGCTCAGGCAAGAAGGTAGGAATGAGCACAGAATGAGTGAAATGTGCCCTCTGTTCTCACCTATCATGTGACGGTGACTACAGTGACAGTGGCAGAGCAGAGGAGCAAGGAACGGGGGGTGCCAGATAGGACCCCAACCGAGGCAGTGTGAAGTGACCTCTAATATCAGGGTGTGATTCTAGGCGTTGTATCAGTAGTTTTCTAGGGCTGCTGTAGTAAAGCACCATAAACTGGGTGGCTTAAACAACAGACGTGTATTGTTTTACAGCTCTGGATGCTAGAAGCCTGAAGTCAAGGTGTCAGCAGGGGTTGGTTCCTTCTGAGGGCTGTGAGGGAGAATCTGTTCCCTGCCTCTCTCCTAGCTTGTGATAGTCTCAGACATTCCTTGGTTTGCAGAGGGTGCTTTCCATGTCTTCACATCATCTTCCCTCTGTTCATGTCTGTCTCTGTGTCCCAAGTTTCCCCTTTTTATAAGGATACCAGTCATATTGGATTAGACTCACCCTAATGACCTCATCTTAACTAGATCATCTGCAGAGACCCTATTTCCAAATAAGGTCACATGCACAGGTACTGGGGGGTTAGGATTTTGACATTTTTGCAGGGGATACAATTCAATCCATAATAGCTGTGAAGGAAGGAAACAAGTCTGTTCTATCCCTCAGACCATGACTGATGTGGTGGGTAACCCAGAAGAAGAGCGCCGAGCTGAGTTCTACTTCCAGCCTTGGGCTCAGGAGGCTGTGTGCCGATACTTTTACTCCAAGGTAGGTTCCTCTGGTGCATGGGGAAAGTGACCAAACGTGAGGGGTCTGCACCCCATGATGTGGGTCATTGGTGTCAGGTATCCACTTCTGCTTTGTCTCATCTTCCACTCCCTCCACTATTTTCTCCCTAGGTGCAGCAGAGACGACAAGAATTAGAGCAAGCCCTGGGAATCCGAAATACATAGGGCCTCTCCCACAGCCCTGATTTGGCTGCACCGATTCTTTATTTGGGCCCTGTGCCGCCTGCCTCATAGCACCTGCCTTGGTCTTGCTTGGGGCCTTCCAGGGGATGCTGTTGGTTCAAGGACACCACCAGAATGAAGAGGGTCTCACATTTCTGTCTCACAAGACACCTATTACCCTCTTCTCCCACCCCATCCCTTTCCACCCCCAGCTTCCCTTTGCCCCACTAATCGCCCATGTACCTCTACCCTCCCCTGGTCTACACAGGACCTCTTAGATAGTATTAGAAAGAGAACCTATAGGGGTAATCAGTGCATTGAGTGGATTGGGCCGAAGGCCACGTGGTCTTCATGGGACCTGGTTACACTGATCCTGCCCTTCAGAGACCAAGGAGTTGAGAGCTTTAGCCCCTTCTCTGTGACTCAGGCCTGGGGGCACTGTATAAGCTAGTTGATCTTGGCTCTCGTAATAGCAGAATCCACTTTCCTTCCTTCCCTCCACAAGTTTGGAGCAAACTCTGCCTTCAACTTGTTGCCCTCTAGCACTAAAGGAACCTTGGCTCTCGGGCCCCACTGAGCCCCAGGTCAGCCGGCAGCCCTCTGCACTGGCCTGCTGCCTCAGTATTTCTCTTACTCTCTGGTAGGGGTCCACATCAGTATTGGAGTTGGTGCTTTAACTGTTACCCCCTTCTGGCACACTCCCTGTAGCTGCTCTTTTTAGGGTTCCCTCCTGTCCTAATGTACAGCACCAGGGTGGGGTGATCTTGCCTTTCCCTGTCAGAGCCCCAGGGACCAACCTGGGTGCTGTCACTGCCAGCAGAGGCTGTTCCTGCTGTTGCCTGGAGGTGTGACTTACTCATTCACTCTGCCCTGCTCCCCCATCCCTTCATGGAGAATCAGGCCTCAAATCAAACGGGTAAAAGCCCTGGGCTTTCCCTTTTTCCTGTCCCTTGTCTGCCCATTTGAACACTCACTGGTGACTTCTAGGGCACTGAGGAGTGAAGGCGCCCAGGGCTGGAGAATAGCTCTGAGTTGGGTTTGTGACTCTCCCCTCTCCCTGCCTCACAGGATGTGACTCCCTAGCCCCTGCCCTCAAAGCTTCAGGCCCCTCAGGTAGGAGCAGGACCTTCTGATCTTGGCCCCTTGGAACCGAGATGATTTTGCATCTTACCAGGAGAGCCTCAGATTCTTCCTCCAGGTTGTATCACCCCCGAGCTAGCATATCCTGGGCTCGCAGACTCAACACAGCAGGGTGGGAGACAGCCGGGCAGAGAGAGCAATTCTGTTCAGCACTGGGCTCTAAACCCACAGAACTGACAAAGCCCCTGCTTCCCCACCCCCTCCTCAGGCTCCTGCGAGCACATCCCCAGCCCTGTCTCCCTGGGGACTGCAGAATTTTCTCCCCATCTTCCCCTTCTCGCCGTTGTTCCAGCCCCTCCCTTGAAAGGTTCTCCCTGCAGTGTCACCGGATAGCGTCTCCTTGGGGCTGGAACCATGAGAAGGAAGCTCAGCAATCCTGCAGTGTCCCTGTTCAAGATAACTTTTTATTGACTGTATTTTTTTTTCATGGACCAAAATTTTTTTTGTACTGTCACCAATGTCACCCTGTTTTAATAAAACAATCTTCTGAAGGATGGGTTCTCCTGCCTACTGAGGGAGGGCTCTTCTCTGAGCTCTTTCTCCTCCAGTACCATTAGCCATGCTCATGGTGTTTGTTCATTTTAGTTGATAAACTATTCAGTACCTGCTGTATACCAGCTATGAGAGTAGGCTCTGGGGATTTGGTGGAAAACAGTTTCTCCCCTGTGGGCCTCAGGTTCTCACCTTTGAGCTTGTTCAGTCAGCCCCAGAGGTCCAAGCAGGCAGGTGCTGTTGGGATTATTGGCCTTGGTCACCAGGTCTCGAGCCTTGCCCCAGCTGGTGTTGAAAGGTACTAGCAAGGCAGTAGCATCGCCATTTTCTCCTTTGGCCTTCTAAGCTCCCCAGGGAGTACCTGCTGGCTCAAGTGCATTGTTCTTAGGGACCTGTGATCCCTCGGGCTTGATGTACCTGAGTATCTGGAGGATTACCACTTCTCAGGGCTCTTCTAGATATGTGCCAGGGTCTGCACAGCTGGCGACATTTGTGTTCTCTGCGCCTGTGATTTAAGGTTCTGCTTTCACAGCCCTGAGTCTGGTTTCAGTTCTTAAGACCAGCATGGAAGTGCTGTGTTTTCATCCTCATACTATAGACAACTAACCCTTGTGGGCAGAGTTGGGAAGGCTGCTCAGGATTGATATTCTCATTAGCAGAAGCATAAAATTCTGCAGTTACCATCATAATGTGCCAGCTTCCCACCTGGCGGCTTATTACTTACCTTTGTGCCATTAACTAGTTTGGCTGTACCCAAGAAGGGAGTTAGCACATAGGAAAAGTGCAGCCACATTCCAGAGTGGTAGTTAAAAAACTACCCTTTACCACGGGTAGAACTCAAGTGCTGCCTGTACACACCTGCCAAGGATACAAGCACTTCGCAGGCTAGAACTTGGGGTTTATCAAACTTGAGCAGGGAAAGCAGGAGAGTGTGAGGGGGTGATAACCTGGAGTGCAAAAAATTTGACGTCAAGGACATTGAAATGGCATCTGTTTTTACCCAGGCTAATTACATGTGTAGTGAATGGCTGATGAACCATTATAAATTTCAAGCAAATAATCTAGAGTTCACTCTTGGGAAAAGAGCGCTAGTGTACAGACAACCGCCTGTGACAAGCCAATTGTGAATCTGCACTCTATTCCTATAAAAATGAATAAATTCGTTGTCTCCACACTACTTAAAATGATTGTAGGGGCAAAATGGGCGATGGAAGCATTTAGGCAAAAACAAAGGGGTTGTTTAATGCATAAACATCTATTCTTTGGGGTTCTCATCATGTGCCAGGGACAGAAGCATTGTTTCTGCCACCCATCATCAATGCTCCCAGCTGGCAGCCTGGCACTGGTGCCTTTGTCCCAGTGCCGGTGCAATAACCAAACGATCTGTGGGAGGCTGGCTCTGTATAGGTGCAACTTTGCTCCTAAGGGAAACTATCTACTGATGTTGTGTATGTTGTCCTATGGGAACTCCCACGAGCCATGGGGGGAGAATATGGTGGGCTTTTCCCCTAGAACTTAGAAAACCATTTCTCCCCAGTCCTGACCTTGTGCCCACTTACCCTTACCTAGTGGTTGTACACAGACTCCCTCTGGCCCAGTACTTATCACTGCCTGCCAGCAGTGGCCCAGGGGAATGGAAACACCCACATAGCAGTCTACCAAGCCAGGAGATCAGCACATGAGCATGCAGTGGTGTCTGTCCTCTAGGCCAAGGTGCACAGATGGCTTCTAACCCTTTGCCCCACTCTCCAGATGAGCCTAGAAACCAAAGCTTCCCCACTTCATAAACAGATGGCTGTGGGCAAGGTATAGCCATGAGCTGCTGAAAATGTGCTCCGTTCTCCCCCTTCCTCCCAAATCACACCCCCACTAACTCTCAATTACAGGATGAGACAAAGCTCCACAGAGTTCATAGCTGCCCCAGGTCCTGCTTCCCTTCCCGCTCAGGCTTCTGCAAACTAGCCAGTAACCTGAAGGACCCCTAGTATGGTGGCTTAGAAACTCGAGAAAGAACTGAAGGAAGCTCAAAGCCTCTCACGGACAAGTGAACACTTTGGCTGCCTTCTTTTCTCTCCTTTCCCCCTCTTAAGCCCAGAGCCTACAAAGGAGAACTGTGGGCCACTTGGCATCAGAGCTTCTAATGTGGACCCTTCCTACCCTCCCTCCCTGGAAGACATTCAGGTGGGGATCCTTTGCGTGAGGAGAGGCCCACTGGTGATGAGTCCCCGAGATGATCACTGGGTAACCAAGACCACCTTGTCTCTTGGGGCTTTTGGGGTCTCTAATTCTTGGGCTGGGTTGCCCCCAAAGCAGGCCCTGACCTTTTATATGGTCATCTTTAAAAGTGGGCCCACACCCACTCACTTCACTTGCCTGCAGCCCTGCAGAGTGGAGCTGGTGTGGGGCCAGTGACATGTGGTCCTTGTTACTGCTAGAGGACAAACCTATAGAGAAGTTTCTGGGTCCTGGGAGGATATGTGGGGCAATTCCTTCCTTGGAAAAGAAAGCATTCCTCTATCTGCTAACAGGCCGAATACAATTATTCCAGTGCAGGGGGCAGAAGGGAGTGAGGGGGGCCAGTCACTTGCTTCTTATCTGTTCTGTTTCTTGGCAGACCTCAAAATGAGACCACTGTGGGAAGGAGGGCGATGTAGGAAACTGGGCTGGGGCCAAGGGCAGAAGCTTGCCAGCACGGTCAGCTGGCAAACCTGAGCCAAAGCAGGGCCTGGTCTCTGCCCAGCTCCTGTTCCCCACCTGTCTCTACCCTTTTCTCCCCTTTCCCTGGCTCTGCCAGACTGTCTCCCTGGGTGCCTGCCTCCCCACCCACCCCTGGAGGGCGGGGCTTGGCTGCACCCACGTGTGGCGGAGTTATATGCTTCTAGCCGGCAGAGGAGCTGGGGAGTGTGGCACTGAGCTGGCTTAAGCAGAGAAGCGGCACCATGGCTGGCAAGAAAGTCTGCATTGTAGGCTCCGGCAACTGGTAAGTGGCTCTGTCAAGAGGTGTTGGGGGGGAGTGAGGTTTCACAGGGGCCTAGGGAGGGGGGCTTGGTGGGCAGGATGTAGAGAGTGGGTAGGAAACACCCTCCGGTTCCTGTTCCACCCCTGTGACTATCTTCTCCTGTGCCTACCACCGCAGGACAGATGGTGCCCAGACCTCTCCTGGCCCTTGCCTGCCCTGGCAGCTGCACCTGTCGCAGGAAGGGAGCCTCCAGAGTGCTCCCTGTCTGAAAGCTGCCTAGGTTTGGCGGGTGGAGAGATCAGGAGGCTGGCCCCCTTCTCTAGCAGCGGAGTGTGAGGAGCAGTCCCCCTTCTCCTGCTAGGTCACTAGGGACACGTCACGGGGGTGGGGCAACAAGGAAGGGGTGAGTAACTGGTGGGCTGCCGTGATAGCCTGAGGTGGAGCATTGCCCCTCCCCTGCCACCGTCTGTCCTTACACCACTCTTCCATTGTCTGTGCTCCTCCTGCCAGGGGCTCAGCCATCGCCAAGATTGTGGGGGGCAATGCAGCCCAGCTGGCACGCTTTGACCCACGGGTGACCATGTGGGTGTTTGAGGAAGACATTGGGGGCAGAAAGCTGACAGAGATCATCAACACGCAGCATGAGAATGTCAAATACCTGCCAGGGCACAAGCTGCCCCCCAATGTGGTGAGCCCAACACCCTGCAAAGAAGGGAAAGGGAAGTGGAAGGATGCCTCCTGCTGAGATAGGCAGTTTCAGGTGCTACCTGAACTTGGGAAACATCTCAGAGGGCTGCTCCAGGCATAGACGCCCCGATGCACAGCCTTCAGACTGCTCCCCTGGGCACTCCCTGGGCCTAGGAGAGCCTGAATGAATCCCTCCATCCATACGCCTTATGGGCTTCCAGGAAGGAAAAGGAGGGGGAAAGGACAGGAGTGGTGAAAGGGTCCCCATGACAACCAAAGACAGGTTCTCTGGTTCCCAGACTTGGGGTCCAGGTAGTGCCTGCCTCAGGCTACAATCCTGTTACTCATTCACTGGGTTGTTAGCAGACTTGCAGGCTGCTCCTTGGACTTAAGGTCTTTGGTCAAATCCATGTGGTTTGCTCCCCACCTGGAAAGGGGGAACAGGGAAGATAGTAGGAAGACTGGGGATCTCCCTTCCCAGTTGGGGCCCTAAGGAGCAGGGTGATGAAATCATGGTCTCTTCCTGCCAAGTGCAGGCCTCCTTGGGCCTCCCTCACTGTCCCACAGCCAAGGGCTAGGAGAGTGCTGGGAGGAGGTTTCCAGGAATCCTCAGCCCAGGACAGCTGGAGATGCAAGGGGATGGTTGGGGGAGGGAACAGAGTATCTTACTGCTCCCAGTTCAGCCCTTCCAGATTGAATGCCCAAAGTGCCCTTCCTTCTCCCCCGCCAGCCTCTTTGGCTTCTAGATCTCCTGAGTAGGGGTCCACAGGGGCTGGGAGAAGTCTGTCAGACCCGTGAGCACTGGTCACTCTCACAGGTGGCTGTCCCAGATGTGGTACAGGCTGCAGTGGATGCTGACATCCTGGTATTTGTGGTGCCTCATCAGTTCATTGGCAAGATCTGTGATCAGCTCAAGGGCCACCTGAAGGCAGACGCGATTGGCATATCTCTTATCAAGGTATTAGGGAAACCTTCATATGGATGGGGGTGCAATTAACTACTGTGAGGCCCAGGGTGGGGGAAGTAAGGAGAACAGAAAATGACAGAAGTAGGCCAAGAGTTTTCTGGAGAGTGGAGTTGGCTTTGGGGAGGCTTGAGAAACAACATGCTGGGGGCCGTTGGGAAGGAGAGGTTGGTCGGGGAGTAGATAAGAAATCGGTCTGGAGGCAGATGTCTTGGGGAGTTTAGGGGGTGTACAGGGATGCCTGGGGAATATCAGAAGGGGGCGGGTTTAAGGAGTAGTGAAAGGGAAATTGGTTTGGAGCAGTGGCTAGGACTGAACTTGGTCTGGGGTACTTGGGAGCAGGTTGTTTAGGGATGTGGAGAGGATACACTGCCTTGGAGAGGGAGGTTGGTGGAAGGCATGTGGAAGGAGAGTTTTCAGGTGGATTCATTTCACATGCTATCTACCCTCCTCACAGCAAAGGGTAGGCCTTTGGGGATGGACAGTGATGGACGATGGATTTGAAAGAGGCAGGATTTCTGGGTGGGAAGCCCTCACTAGGCATAAAAGGCACTCTGCCTGTGCTCCATCCTGTGTACAGGGGGTAGATGAAGGCCCTGACGGGCTGAAGCTCATCTCTGAAGTGATTGGGGAGCGCCTTGGCATTCCCATGAGCGTGCTGATGGGGGCCAACATTGCCAATGAGGTGGCTGATGAGAAGTTCTGTGAGACAACCATTGGTGAGACCCCTACCACCACCCACATGCCCGGTGCAGCTCATTTCATTCCCTCCCCACTCTCCCTGCAAACTCCCTTAGCCATCATCTCTCCATAAGACAGGCAAAGAAAGAAGACCCAAGCATCAGAGGTGAGGGAGGGTTGGATACCCCCAGGGAAAGGGATGCAGGTCCTGTTCTGGGCAGGTGTGGGAAGAAGAGTCAAGAGACACTCTTAGGGCCTTGCTCCCTCCCCACTTCAGGTTGCAAGGACCCAGCCCGGGGACAGCTTCTGAAAGAGCTAATGCAGACACCCAACTTCCGCATCACAGTGGTGCCAGAGGTGGACACAGTAGAGATCTGTGGGGCCTTAAAGGTAAAAGGGGCAAGAAGCAGCTGTGGGTAGGGAGAAGGTCCTGAAGGAGGGTCCAGCTTAGCTACACAAGGTCGCTGGCACTCTAGGCTCTCATTCTTGGGCAGCTGTTCCCCTTCCCCTGCAAGTCCCATACACCCAGGAAGAACTGCAGAAACAAGGCCGGGGGCATTCAAGCCTGCTGACTGCTCACCATCAGATACTGGATCACCTTCGTCCTTTCTCCCTGTAGCCCCTTGTGGGCCATCCCTATTCCTGGCTCCAGGGGGTGGCCCAGGGGGAAGAGGAGATGACCTGGGGGAGCCCCCAGGTTAAGGGGACACTCAGATAGATTTGTTGACCAGAACTCTGGATCCTGGACAGAACTGTGGACATCAGAGATAGAGAAGGGAACCGTCATGGATGGGAGGGCTAGCTGGAGAGAAGACTAGTTTCAGGAAGTGTGCTCAGGGATGGAGTATGGGGCAGAGTTGGGGAGCA
Organism: Phataginus tricuspis; assembly: GCA_029783875.1. Taxonomy (NCBI): domain Eukaryota; kingdom Metazoa; phylum Chordata; class Mammalia; order Pholidota; family Manidae; genus Phataginus; species Phataginus tricuspis. The sequence continues at coordinate 4,945,833 of JAQQAC010003639.1, read as the reverse complement.
GGATGTTAAGCCCAGACTAAAAGAAGGGGATACAGCAAGTGGGAAAACCAAGAGGTGGAAATAATTGAGAAGCCCACCCACTAGATGTTGCTTATTCAGTGGGTTGGTCATGGGTGATGGAAGGAGCATGAGGCAGGTGCTGAGGGCCCCGAGTGGGGCCTATGGGAGGGGCTCCTTTCTCACCCATGACCTCCACTCTGCTGTAGAACGTAGTGGCTGTAGGAGCTGGCTTCTGTGATGGCCTGGGCTTTGGCGACAACACCAAGGCGGCTGTGATCCGACTGGGGCTCATGGAGATGATTGCCTTTGCCAAGCTATTCTGCAGTGGCCCTGTGTCCTCTGCCACCTTCTTGGAAAGCTGCGGGGTTGCTGACCTTATCACTACCTGCTACGGAGGGCGGAACCGCAAGGTGGCCGAGGCCTTTGCCCGCACAGGAAAGGTGGGCCCGGGGAGAATGGAGAGTGGAGGGTGGGCCCTGTAGGTGTCAAGGTAGAGGAACTTGGCTTGAGGCAGACAGTAGTATTATTGTGAACCTTTCCAGCCACCTTTCCTCCTATAATCCCACCTCCCATCTGAGCCCGACTCTGCACTGCACACTGATGGCCCTCCTCTCCCACTTCCATCCACCCATCCTGTTTTCACAGTCCATTGAACAGCTGGAGAAAGAGATGCTGAATGGGCAGAAGCTGCAGGGGCCCCAGACAGCCCGGGAGCTACACAGCATCCTCCAGCGGAAGGGCCTGGTGGACAAGTAAGTGTCTACCGCGGCCCGAAGTGCTCTCCCTGCTTATCACCTGTCTGGACCCTCCTCAGTCTGAGAAGCAGGCAGAGGGAAATGTCACCTTAGTTTACAAAGAGAAGAGAGCTTGGAGAGAGTCTGGTTTTCCCACTGTCCTCAGCTCATTTGAGGTCTTGGAATTCCTTCCAGTCTCATGCCCTTCGTATCACATTGCTTTGACCCTTCTCTGTAGCCTCCCTTCTCTCCAGAAACGGAGTTGCCTTGTCCCTCTTCAGATGTGGGGCTTTCTCCTGTCCTCTGGGAGGGGCAGAACCAAGCCCCAGTGTTGCTTGTCCTTCCCTCCCGTCCTTTACTCTGGGAGCTGGAGCTCTGGGGCAGCAGGATAAGCTCTGACTGTCCTACCTCTCCATCACCCCCAGTCTGAGCCGCTCCCCGAAGGGCAACCCCTTCTGTCCTCTGAATCCTGTTCTAGGTCCCGAGGTGTGAGGAGAAGAATGGTATGTGCTTTAGGGTGCTCCTTTTCAGGGAGCACAAAGTGGGATGATGGACTGATCAGAGCAGACCTCTGTGCGTCTGAGAAAGACTCCTCACATGAGAGAGTGTAAGGGAGGTTCAGGTCAGTTCATGGCTGGTCAGGATAAAGCCGCCTGGTGGTAAAGGAAGCAACCTGGGCAAGAGGATGGGAAGAAGGAAACTGGCATTTGTTGAGCATCTTCACATAATATGTAATCACTTCTTCACTGCTTTGCTATATTGGCCCCTGTCTTACAGTTGATGATACTGAGAGGTTAAGTGGCTAGCCCCAGAATTCATGCCAAGGAATCATGTAGGCAAGTTCAGTATGATACGGATCAGAGCAATTAACAACCTAGCCCTAAAACCCAGGACTAGGAAGTTCAAATTCTCAGCAGTTGTAAACTGAGAATCAGAGTCTGCCTGAGCGCAGAGGTGGGAGTAGGGGAACAGAGGGTTAGGAGGTGGCTGGGGTGTGGGGGTAGGGAATCTACTAGGAGGCTAAGCTGGGTCTCTCCTTCCCCATTCTAGGTTTCCTTTGTTCATGGCTGTGTACAGAGTGTGCTATGAGAGTCAGCCAGTGAGTGAATTCATCCACTGCCTGCAGAATCATCCAGAACATATATGAGCGGGGCTGGGGCCCAGGCCAGGCAGCTTCTCTACTCCACTTGAGACCAGCAGAGGCTTGGGGTGCCTGGCTACCAAGCTCTCCGAGACTCCCCACAAAGTAGCCTCTTTTCAACTTTCCACCGGAGGGCAGGAGTCTGTGGGGCCCACCTGCCTGCCTGGAGATCCTGAACCACCAAGCAGCCTGTAGCCTCTAGCTACCACATCTCACCAGAAACAGGGTTGCCTTGCCCCCTCCAGATGCAGTTTCCTCCCTACCTTCTGGGAGTGGTAGAATCAAGCCCCAGTGTTGCCTGCTTTGGGTGTGTGTGATGGGGGGAGGCGGGAGGGGGTGGCAAGGCAAGGCTGCCCTCTGCTGCCTCACACAGACCAGGAATCATGTCCCCAAGCCCAGTTAAGGGGCTGAACAAGTACCTCAGCCACAAGAGGGATGAGGCAAGACTGCCAGAGATGGGTCTGGGCTTTTGAGCTGACATAGGCCCCAGGAACCTTCCCTTTTGCTCTGACATCTGCCAGGCCCCACACAGCATCATGGATCTCGGTGTTTGTTAACAAAATACAAAGATCTCAAACAGCCCTTCTAGCTTTTCCTAGCAACATCTGCGTCCTCATAAACCTCTGGTTGACCCCTTTCCTCCTCCCCCAGGATGCCCAGGCACCACAGTTGGTGCCATGCTGGCATCTGGCTCTGGAGCTTGTCATTCTCCCTAGGGACTTCCTGGTTCCTAGTTCTTTGCCAGCTCCTCCCTACCATGCATGACCTTTCCAAGCCTTCCCTTTCCCTCCCTGCCAGCACCCTCTTTGGGAGCAGGAACTTATTCTGCTGACAGCTACACCTTTTCATCGCAGGCTCAGATCACTCAGCTCCCTGTGACCTTTGTGTTTGCCCTGCCTCCCTTCTCAGGAGCTCTACGGAGGGGGAGGTGTCAGCTGGGTCCCTCCTGCTGCCATCTCTCCAGGACATCCTTGGTTCCACCCCTTTCCTCCTCCCAAACCCTGTACCTATTTCTCAACTGCCCCTGAAGCAACCAGGGCAACTAACCAGTATCTGGAGGCCAGGGAACCAGGGTGGCCCCAAGGCTCTTTAGGGGTAGGGAAGAGTAAGCAGGTCCCCAGGTTGGATCTTGACATTCCAAGGCCAGCTTCCCTGTCATGTGAAAGCTTTCTCATTTTATATTAACTGTATCAGCACCTCAGGCGCTGGGAAACTCAAGGAGGAGAAAAAAATTAAAACAATTCTACCCCCTGGGGTAAGGGAAGAACGGAGGGGAGGACAGGAAGGAGTGTGCTTTGCACTGGCCTGGCTCCAAGATGGGGTGGCAGCCAGAGAATGTCACAGTTCAGCAGCCTAGGCTCCTGGCTATAAATAGTCCCCGAGGGCTGACAGGCTCTTGGCATGTCCAGCAGGGAGTCTCAGCTTTACCTCTGGCCAGCATTACCTTAACCCTTCCTTACTCCCAGGCAAGCGAGATAGACAGGCTCTCTCAGTCGTAGCTCTTGAGAATTCACTGTCTTAAAGGGCAGAGTTGCCTGCATCAGGCCGCGGGAGTGAGGGGCACAGACATCCCAGATCTGGCTGGGCCCAGGTCAGGGCACTGACTAGATCCAGAACCGCCTCCCCAGGAGGTCAAAGGGGGGTGGCAGAAAAACAGCTCCCTTTCCTCAGCTGCAACCTTGTTCGGTAGTCAAACACCTTTGCCTACTTTTGTTCGCTCCACAGTGAACTGAATCTGAGGCTTCTGAGTCAGGCCTAATTGTCTACTCAATAAAGCGTGTTTTTTCCAGAAACGAGTTGGGAAAGGGCACGAGTGCACATGGCAGTGCGTATGCTGTGCTGTACGACCGCATGTGTATGTTTTCACTCACACCGTAGGAGAAATGGAGGAAGAAAAGAAATCCCTCCTCAATACCAGCCACTCCGGGGCCCCTAGCAGGAGTGTGTCTGCGAGGTCCTGCACCCCACAAAGGGCACTACCTCCCAGCCCCTGCCCGGCGCGTTGTGGGGCATGTACCATGTCGCCGGCAAGTGCGGAGGGCGCACACGGGGCAGAAACGCTACGGTTTCGTCCCTCGGGCCCACTCCGTAGCCACGGCCAAACCTGCCGCATCCTCGGCGGTCCAGACCTTGAGGAGCGGGTGGGTTCCCACCTGAACCCGACGGAAGCCTGACAAGGGGCTGAGCGGCAGCTTCAGGGGGCGCGCGGCTCACTCCACGAGAGTCTACTTAGCTTCCGGAGACGTCACTGGGCCGTAGGCTGGGGATTGGCTGACTCTGAGTCGGAGAGGACGATCTTTTCTAGCGTGACTGTCTATACTAAAAGTTCTGGTTCCAGGTCACGAAAGACCCTCTCTAAAGGGAAAATGACAACAACCCCCATAACGCAACGGACCTCTGCGAGAGGAAGGCTCGTCTGAAGATGCGTGGTAAGGGTGATGGCCCGGAAGCGGAAGTGGAGGGCGGCCACCAGCCGGAGCCCAGGTCCGCGCGGGGCCCCGCCCCAGTGGGCGGAGCTGTGCTGTGCCGGGCGCGCGGTGCGGTCTCGCACTGGGAGACCAATCCTGGAGAGTAATCGCGGCGGGCGGGTGGGTGGGAGGAAAGGTGACTTTTTGCACCAATAGAGCCCCAGTAACAGGCCGCTGTCCTCACTGATCTGGTCCTGGGGGCTGCCTCTCGTCGCGCTAGGAAGTTGCGCAGACTGTGGCGGCCAGACGCTGCCTTCGGAGGCCTCGGTTGGACGCAAGGGAGCTGCAGCATCCAGGTACGCGTTCGCTAGGGCCCAGCAAGACCAGCCTGTCCGCTGCAGCACGCCAACTTGGGCCGGCCTTTGCTCAAGGCATCCTCCCGTGCCCCTCTTCAGGCTTCGGTGTCCTTGAGGTCACCGGCGTAGCCTGCGTCGCGGACCGTAAGTCGCGGTCTGCACTGCTCACAGCCCAACAAGCCCTTTGCATCCGTAGGTTCTTGTCAAAGCTTGACTCCAGCCGGGCGTCTTAGCGCTCTACGCTCTGTCTCCGGTAGCTTTAATCCTTGGCCGTACAGCCCTCTGCGCCCTGTTGTGTGGCTTTCCCGGGCACCCTACATGCTTGTCAATTAAAACAGCTCCATTCCTTTGCTGCTTTTAACTCCTGGAATGCTCTCCTACTACTATACTAGTGTAAATCCTGCCCATCTTTCGAAAAAGCGCCTTCCCTTCACCCCGGCCCTCTGCCCTTCTGCTGCTAACTTTTCTTAAGCCCCCATCTCGTCCCTGAACTCTTACAATGCCTCTTCTCTTCTGGTCACCGCCTTTTTCTGCTCGAACAGAATTTGGGACACATAGCTTATCCCCATTAGACCACAAGCTCCTTTGAGACAGAAGCCATGTTCTTCTCTGCGGCCTTCATAGCGTGGATAAAAGGTAGACAGATAAATGAGTAAATCCAAGCATAGATGGATGGACGCACTGAGAGAATGAGTTCTCCAGAGGAGAAACTAGAGCCTTGAGATCCTCCCATGTTTAGGGGGCAGAAAAACAAGAGCCACAGAACCTTTGCAGATTGCACTCCGGTGTTTTCTATAATGGTTCCTCTCACTCTTCTATTTTCCTGAAACTTTTAGTCAACCCCATTACCCCACAACAGACCCAGCTTTGAGCTTTATTGAGAAAATGGTGTTCCTCGGATGAGAAGTTCTGCTAACTCAAAAATTTCCATTTCCAAGGTTAATCCTTCTACCATAGCTTCTAATTTCATTTTATCCTGGGCCATCCTGGATCTTACTACATCCCGCCACCTCACTTCTTTTATCCTCAGTTTAGCCACTGGTTTCTTCCCCTCTAAATCATATTCAAACCTTCCTTGTCAATAAGCAAAACAAAACTAGTATTTCCTTGATCTTGCTACCTTCTCTAGCTCCTATCCTATTATTCCCATTTCCTTTAACAAGCAAATCACAGGAATATTGATTCTTATCTTTGGGATGAGAGGTTTATGATCCTTTAAAAATCTTTGTGTCCCAGAAAAGTGCACAGGCACGTGAACCTTGTGGGTGGAGTTCATGGACCTGCTGGGGCCTTGACTAAGAATCTGTTTTCACTTAATGCCTGTTCCAGGTCATTCCACTAAATGGACTTCTGCATTAGGTTTACCAGTGACCTAGTCACCCGTTCCCATCCAGGGATCCCATCCAACTAGTCTCCATTGCAGTTAACTTTGCAGTAGTCCTTCCCAATGTTCATTTTGGCCCAACACACCTGAAAGATATAGCACAGCTCTCTCAGTGGCAGCGACTTGATACAGCAGTGAGTTTTTTTCCCCCCACAAACCCAAGGGGAATTGGACTTTGGATTTTTTCTTGCTCTTATTTGCTCTTGATACATATGTTCAAAACTATAGATTATAATCCAGTACTATCGTTATTTTTTTTATTAAGGTATCATTGATATACATTCTTATGAAGGTTTCACATGAAAAACAATGTGGTTACTACATTCACCCATATTATCAAGTCACCTCCCATACCCTATTGCAGTCACTGTCTATCAGTGTAGTGAGATGCTGCAGAGTCACTACCTGTCTTCTCTGTGCTACACTGTCTTCTCCATGATCCCCCCCACACCATATGTACTAATATAATACCCCTCAATCCCCTTCTCGCTCCCCCACCCCTCCCCTTTGGTAACCACTAGTCCCTTCTTGGACTTTGTGAGTCCCGCAGTGATTTTTTTAACCAGGAAGTGGGGGCAGAGCTAGTTAAATGAAAAAGCCCCCCAGATGTTTCTGCAGTTTCTTACCTGCCTTCTTTCTTTGTTTTCCTGCTTCAAACTGGCACTCCCTTGGCTTCTCTCTGCTCTTACCTTCTACTTTGGTGTCACTGGCTACTTTGATCTCTATCTGTAACCTAGCCTTTCTCCTGGGATCTGTCCAGATTTGCATACACATCTGCTTGGTAGACATCCTCCTCACATGAATGTAATGTTGAGCATCTTTTAAATGTCCAAAATCCAGCTCATGATCTTCTTTCCTGACACTCACTGCCCCCACCATCCCCATACACACAGTGACAAACGTGTATTTCTTCTCACTTCTTATATCTATTATCAGTATCCCAATCCACGAAGTTTCCTAACTTGCTACCTTGGAGATACTTTCAGCTTTGCCCTAATCAATTCAGTTAATCTTTTCCACTTCCAAAATAACTTATGCATTTGTCCTCACCTTTTAAACTGCCCTGCCTTAGCTCAGGGCCTGTGAAAAGCTGATTAGAAAATAGGAGAAATCTCAGGTTGAATTAGACAAGAGAAGGAAGTGAGGTTCTACATACCAAAATGATGTCTGTTAGTAGGTCTTCTGTCACTGTTCTAACCAAGCTGTACCAACCTGCTTGTTTGCTGGTTGATGAGCTCCTTCCTCCAGCCTCTCAAGGAGGTGATGCTATAGCTGGTTGGCACCTGGCCAGGGTAATGGGCGACAGAAGAGAAAGAATGAGGTGGGGGCGGGGGATTGAAGATTGCAGGTTTCTTTGCTGGGAGCTTGTTGACTACATTAATGTCCTGCTCTGTGTGTTTGTGTTTTCTTTACTGTCTCACAGCTTGGGGTCCTTTCAAACCTGAGATAACCTGAACTCAGCCCTTTCGCATCTTGAACCAGTGCCATTTGGTTTTCTTCCTCTCGCCTATTTCATGTCACTTTCCATAGTCACTTGGAATTACAATTTAAAGAAGCTGCACCTCAGCTCGGCTTCAGGTCCACCCTCAGGACTGGCTCAAAGGCAATGCTCTTATGACTCACTCTGAGAAGCACTTACATGTCTCACCCTCCTCCCAACCCCCTAACCAGCTAATCATGAGCTTTTCTTCTTCCAAATTCATGACTTTTAAGAAACTTATTCTTACCAATTTCAGTCTTTTAATTTCAAATCCCTCAATAGAGATGGACCAAAGAACACATTTATTGAAGCCGCAAATTGAAGGACATTTTGTTCAGGTTGGGAGATTCCCATGCTAAACTTTCTCTTGTTCCCTAGTTCAGAATATCCAGGGAACAGTTAAATTAGAAGTAATTTACCTGTGCAAATTTAACAATTTGCTGGAGACTTTCTTCTTAGCCCTTGGGATAGTTTCTTTGGTGATATATTTGGAACTTAGAATTAATGCTATAGAAGGTTAAGTATAATTGAAGTAATATAAATATACTCTTGGCACTATTTCGGATATATTATGGCTTCAACAGATGCTTGAGGGCTAACCTGGGAACCTAACCACCATGAATAAGATTGTTTTTATGGGAAAACAAATTGGATATTGCCTAAAAGGTTCCCATTTGTTCCTTCTAGAGAGAATAATTCACTGCTAATGCTTAATCCCTGGCTACCTCTGTTAATGCCATACTGGCCAGAACAACTCACTGTGCTTTAAAGTAATGTACCGATTAAGGACATTTCTGGGTGGTCTATGCCAGTCACTTCTCACCACAAACATGGAGGGCCAGGCATTAGCTGTGATGACATTCAGATGTACCTGATTCCAGCTGTGTTTCTGTATCTTGTATGCAGAATTTATTTGCCACTTTGAATCTTAGAGTTCCCAAATGGTACCCTCCAGTGTAGGAGCCTGCATACATGTAGTGGCCATTCAGAATAGAGTGCAGACAGACTAAGCAGGATGCAGAAGTTAGGGAATGGTCTTAAGGAAGTGGGGTGCGCAGATGAGGCCCCATCCTCAGGTCTTAATCTCATCTGTCTTTGTAGGGGACAACATGCCAACTGCCAAGCAGCTAGCTGACATTGGCTATAAGACCTTCTCTGCCTCCATGATGCTCCTCACTGTGTATGGGGGATACCTCTGCAGTGCCCGAGTCTACCACTATTTCCAACAGCGCAGCTCCCAGCGCCAGGCTGCAGAAGAACAGAAGACATCAGGAGTCCTGTAGAACTGGGGGGCTTTTTTCCTTGAGCAGAGAGGTCTGAGATATGCTGTGTGAAGACCTCACCTACAGTGATTTCCAAGTCAAGTTAATAGGGCCTCGTTATTTTCAAACCGTGCTGGGGAAAAAATGCCCATGTTTTCTCTGATTCTGCCAGTTTGGGGAGGTTATTGAATTGTTAACAGGAATGGGGAGGGTAAGGCACACCTACAGACATTAAATATTTTGCTATGTCTGTGTCTTGGTGTTTTTGTTTACTTAAACCGTAAAAGTCAAAATGAGTCCTTGATCCATGGGCTGCAGGATGAATGCTGTGTTCGCAGGCATGAAAAACATGCATCTCACTGTACTTCTCCATCAGAGCTCTTGGGTGACCAGGTGCATTGTCAGTGAGCTATGTTTTGAAAGGAATCTTTTTTCTGAGTAGTAGGTTTTAACAATGGGCTTAAAATGTTTAGTAAGCCATGTTATAAACAGATTTGCTATCATCCACACTTTGTTGTTCCATTTATAGACCATAAGAAGAGTAGATTTAACATAATCCTTAGGGCCCTGGGATTTCTGAAATGGTAATTCAGTCAGCACTGCATTAGCCCCTCACAAGAGAGTTGGCCTGTCCCTTCAAGCTTTAAAGCAAAACCAGGCACTGACTTCTCCAGCTATGGAAGTCCTAGACAGCATCTTCTTCCAATAGAAGGCAGTTTTGTCTACATTTAAAAATCTGTTGTTTGGTGTAGCTAACTTCACTAATTATCTTAACTGGATCTTCTGGATAACTTGCTGCGGCTTCTCTATCAGCACTTGCTTCACCTGGCACTTCATGTTATATAGATGGCTTCTTCCCTTAAATCTCATGAACCAACCTCTGCTAGCTTCAAACTTTTCTTCTGCAGCCTCCTCACCTCTCTCAGCCTTCAGAGTTGAATAGTGCCTTGCTCTGGAGTGGGGTTTGGCTTAAGGGAATGTTGTAGCTGGTTTGATCTAGGCAGACCACTAAAATTTTCTATCAGCAGTAAGGCTGGTTCACTTTCTTATTGTTCATGCATTCACTGGAATAGCACTTCTAATTTCCTTTAGAGAATGTTTCTTTTGCATTCACAACTTGGCTGTTTGGCAAAAGAAGCCTAGCTGTTAGCTGTCTCATCTCTTGACATACCTTCCTAAGCTTCATCATTTCTAGCTTTTGATTTAAATGAGAGATGTGGGACTCTTTTCACTTGAACACTAAAAGGCCATTGTGGGGTTATCAGTTGGCTTAATTTCCATGTTGTTGTGTCTCTGGGAGGGAGTCCCTAGGAGAGGGAGGGAGATTGAATGGCCAGGGTGCAGAGCAGAATAAACACATTTATCGATTTAAGTTCATTGTCTTATGTGGGCATGTTGTGGTGCCCCCAATTACAATAGTAACATCAAAGATCAGTGATCATGGATCATAACATAATAACGAAAGAGCTTGACATACTGCTAATTAACACAATGACACAGAGACACAAAGTGAGGAAATGCTGTTGGAAAAATGGCACCAATAGACTTGCTCAAATTGGTTGTCACAAACCTTAAATTTGTTAAAAAGAAAAAAACAGTATCCTTGAAGTACAATAAAATGAGGTGTGCATATAAACATCCATTCAGTTGCTGTATCTGTACTTTTATTATATAAGTACCCTTAATATTATTTTTGGGTTAAAGTAATGTTAATTGCATTAAGTGGGACATATTCTTTTGCAACTTGCCTTTTTCACTCAACTTTGTTTTTGGTATCTATTGTGCAGGTTAATTTCATGTGTCAAGTTAACTGGGCTGAGTGCCCAGATACTTGGTTAAACAGTGTTCCTGCTGCATCTGTGAGGGTGTTTCTGAATGAGATTAACATTTGAATTTGCAGACGGAATTAAAGCAGATGGGCCTCCCCAGTGTGGTTGGGCCTCATCCAATCCATTGACAACCTGAATAAAACAAAAAAGTGGAGCAAGAGAAAATTCCTTCTCTTCACTTGACTATCTTCAAATTGGGACATTGGTCTTCCCCTGCCTTTGAACTCAGACTACAATTTACATCATCAGCTCTCTTGGTTGTCAGGCCTTTGGACTCAGATTGGAACTATACCATTCGCTCTCCTAGGTCGTCAGCCTGCTGACTGCAGATCCTGAGATTTCTTGGCCTCCATAGCCATGCAAGCCAATTCCTTACAATTAATCTTTTAGTGAAGGAATATAGCTATATAAGTATCCTATTGGTTCAGGCTAGCATATCTATATTGACAGGAAAACATTAATTTTAATTGCTGTATAATCCGTTTGCATGAGTAAATCAATTTATTCAGTTCCTCTAGTGAAAGATCATCGGGTCATTTCTACTTTTTCCCTCTCATAAATAGCAGTGCAGTAAGTATCCTGATGTTTTCTTGGGCCTGTGTGCCAGTTTCTCCAAGAGTAATTATTACTAATACTTAGCTTTATAAACAATTGTTAAATTGCTTTTCCAAAGTAGTCAATTTCACTGTCACCAACATTTCCCCATTCTGTTGGTGTGGTTTCTTTTTAATTTACACACCGATTTCCAGGAAAGCTGAGCACCTTTTGATTGATTTATTATCCATTAGCATATACATTCTCTAGGAATTGCTTGTTCATATCCTTTGTTCCCACAACCTTTTTTTCTTACTACTGGGTTGTCTTTGTTGTTTAATTATATATATTCTGAATACTAGTATTTTGTTATATGTGTTACAGGTTTGACTGAGATAATCTGTAGCTTTTTTTACTGGGGGGAGGTAGTGATGTAAATCCCACATTGTCTGTGTCATCCATCATGCACATCTCTCCAGAGCAGCCCCAGGGATAACTGTTCTAAGACAAGTTTTCATGCAAGTTCTTACCCAGATATGGGGGTGGGGGTGATGACGTTTTCCAGACTATACGGGAAGTATATATTTAGGATCTCAAATTCACATGAAGTGTGAGCCCAGAATTTTGAGGATATTCTCAAGTCACCTGACACCACAGGCCCAAGCATTCAAATGTTCTTGCTTTTTTTGCCAACAGGGCAAATTTTTGATGGTTTATTCTCTTTTACTAAGGCTGTTGCTCTTTCAAGGTCCCAGCTTTAACTGGAGGTCTTAGTTCTAGGATTCCTGCATGGGGCCACAGTCTTGTCTCCTGTTGTCGGCATTAAAACCCAAGTCCTTACATTCTGTTCCCCTTACCCCTTCAGTAATTCCATCAGCTGTTTTGCCTTCTGGTCTAGTTTTCAATTCCTTTTGTGTCTTTTTTTTTTTTTTTAACAATTTATTTTATTTTAGTATCATTAACCTACAATTACATGGGCAATATTGTGATGATTAAACTACCCGCTTCATCAGGTCCCCCCCACCAACCCTATTACAGTCACTGTCCATCAGTGTAGTGAGATGAGAATCACTACTTGTCTTCTCTGAGCTGTACAGACCCCCCGTGCCCCCCACCCTATGTCTGCCAATCGTAATGCCCCTTTTACCCTCTTATCCCTCCCTTCCCACCCATCTCCCCAGTCCCTTTCCCTTTGGTAACTGCTAGTCCATTCGTGGGTTCTGTGAGTCTGCTGCTGTTTTGTTCCTTCATTTTTTTTTTTCTTTGTTCTTATACTCCACATATGAGTGAGATCATTTGGTACTTGTCTTTTTCGGCCTGGCTTATTTCACTGAGCATAATACCCTCCAACTCCATCCATGTTGTTGCAAATGGTAGGATTTGTTTTTTTCTTATTGCTGCGTAATATTCCATTGTGTATATGTACCACATCTTCTTAATCCATTCATCTACTGATGGACACTTAGGTTTCCTTTTGTGTCTTATGTCCCTTTTTTGGAAGCTCAGCTATGCATTAAAAATAAACAAACTTAAAAAAAAAACCCACCAACTTTATCTATTTTTAGATGTTTGTCTCAGGTTATTTTAGTCTGCATTAAGCCAGAACTGGTATTTGCATCTCTTCTAACATACCTTTCCATTCCTGTTTTCCTTCCAAAACTACTCACCTTTAATGGGCCAGCGCCACTTTGAAGTTTTCTCCTACCTTACCAAGTGTAATTTAGAAAAAGTTCAAACTGCACTGTATTATTATTTCCTTTCTGGGCTATGAGCTCTTTGATGTAGAAACCAGATCTTGTTTATATTTTCGTATTCGTGTCCCCCGCTTCTGCCGTAGTGCCTATCACAAAAGAGGTACTTATAAATGCTTTGTTGAACTGAATGTATCTCCCTGCATGAATACTGGATCTAAAGTCTGAGGAACTTGGTTTAAAATTAGTGTACTGTCCCCCACTAACTATAACTCATATAATTATTTTAAGGATTATGATGATGTGAAAGCTCATGATACACCGGAGATGTTTGTATTTTTTAAACAACTCCTGAGACTTAGTTTCCTCATTGTGGCAGACTGATTTTTTCAAAGATGAATGCAACTCTCCCATTCCACATGCTTTTCTGCAGGGACCTGTAACTCCTTCAAGAAGTACAGTCTACCTCACCACACCCTTGGATCTAGGTGACCCCTGAGACTACTTTGCTCAATAGAATACAGTGCAGGTGATGTGGACCAGTTGTAGACAACACTCTTACGTGGCCTACCAACTTCTGCTTCCTGCCTCTTGGAATACACTCACTTGTGCAAAGCCCAAGATACATGGAGAGGTCATATGCAGGTACTTTAGTTGATGGCTTCAACCCAATTCGTAGGCAACAACTAGCACTACTTCTGACCAAGTTAGTAAATCATCTTGGACATCCAGGCCAACTGAATCTGCACAAATGACTCCATCCCCAGATGCCATCTGACTGGCCAATGAGCCATCTCCAACTGAGCTCAGTCAGCCAACCAAACCATGAGAAATAATAAGTTATTCTTTTAATCCACCATATTTTAGGGTGGTTAGTTACCTAGTAATAGACAGTCAGACAATCATTATGGAATGGATCTAATAATTCCTACTTTAACTGAGTGTTTTAAAGCTCACTTTTTGATGTATGTAAATTTTTTCCAAGCAGTAAAGCACTATACAAGCACAAGTTACATTTTCCCATAAGTAATAAAATTAAAATCCTTTTATAGTTAACAGGAGAGGTAATGCCTTGCTTGCCTTACATAGAAATATTCCTAGTTCTCTGGTAGGAATGAGGTGAGTCTGCATCTAACCTGCTCTCCATTGATCCGGGTCCTCCCTCTCAGGCATGAAACCTTCCCCAGCCATCTATAAAACCAGCCTTATGACAGTCTTGCTGCTCTAATAGCACAGTTATCTTCCAGCTCTGTATCCAACCCCCCCCAGCACCTTCTCTTACCCCCTACTCCAACTATAGGCACACAATTCTTCTCTAAACAAGACCCTGATCTCAATTCACTCATCCAAGGCAAAGGCCATTCAGTCTATGCCTCTGGCTAAAGGTTCCTTCAACATCTGTTCTTCCTCATTATGGAGTCCTGAGAAGTGGCACAGTAATGGTTAATAGAGACACTGGATTTGACTCTTCACTGTTTGACTTAGGCAAGTTAACCTCTTTTTGTTTTTAGCATATGTAAAGTGCTTAGTACAGTGCCTGGCATGTAAGAAAGAGCTTGTATTAGCTATTATTTTTATATCATTTGGTTACATCTTTTGTCAGGATTAACTGGATTAACTGGGCCAGCTAACCCAGATTGTTCAAATTTCAAAAGGCAAAAACCTATCTTGTCTGACTTTCAAAACCATTTTCATTCATATTTTACAATTACCAGTCTACTTAATAATACAGCAAGCTGATGAACTAAATGTAAGAGCTTAGTCTTTTAATCTTCCCGACTAGCTCTGACCAAGTGGCTACCAAAGCGTTTTAAGAATTTAATTTTCCCGTGCCCCAAGTACGGGAAATGATAATTATAATCCAGTGTGATATGAGTTATAAGAAATACGTATTATTTCCCAGATATATTTGGTCTTCATCCAGTTTCTGACAACATTGCAGAGCCTTAAAGGTGACCCGGGTGTTTCGTCATGTTAATGAGAGACTTTTGGACCCCCACCCAAGGGCAGGGGCTAGAGGCCCAATCAGCCAAATGGCCAATACTTTAGTCAATCATGACTATGCAATGAATTTCTGTCTCTCAGAAGCTCCTTTATTTGGGACCCTGCCCTATATCTGGCTGTTAACTTGTATCCTTTATTAAACTGGTAACCTAAGTGTTTTCCTGAGTTCTGTGAGCAGCTCCAGCAAAAGAACAGGTTTAACTGCCTGGTGCTTGTGACAGGCATCTGGAGGTGGGGGTGGAGGGCAATCTTGTAGGATAGAACCCTTAACCTGGGGCATGTGGTGCTGTCTCCAGGCAGATAGCATTAGAATTGAGTTGAGCTCTAGACAACCTGCTGGTGTTTTGAGAATTGCTTAGTGTTAGTATGTGTGGGAAGACCCCCTCCCACATACACACATTGGAATTGGGTTTGGGTACCCAAATAAAGTCATACTGTTATTACTCCTGTATAATATTGTTATTGTTATGCATATATGTAGGGAAAAAATACACCATTGCATTTGGTGTCAAGACGAGTGGGAATCACATCCAGCCACTCAGTAAGGTAAATTTAGTGGGGTTAATATCCCAATAATGTCAATGAACGTCAAGTGAGTATCTGATTCTTAGAACAGTAATCTGTTTCTTTCAGTTTTCATCTATTTCCCTGACAATGAAGCACTCCATATGTCTTAATGTACACAAGAACATCTGGAAATATTGATACTCTGAATGTTCACTAAATGGAAAACTGCTCTGAGAGATGAGTACACAATTGGCAGTTTTGCCAAGACCTCAGACTAGAGAAACTCTGGATCTGGAAGGCTGTTTCTCCATGGGCTAAAAGAGAGAAAACAGAACTAGAAGAGAAAACATCTGCTCAGACTTATTCTTTGCAATCTTAAAATGCTAGCTGACGGTCTCTGTATTCAATAAAATGGGAAGTACTGGTATCTAACTAAAGGGGTCTTAAGCTCTTCGACCAAAGTCTTTGTTGGTTTGGCAATATACATACTTTTTATCTGCCCAGTGTTTTTTCTTGTAACCACTATACATGTTTATTTTTTCTTAAAAAATAAAGCCCTAAAATGTAGGCACTCGTACCAGCATGCACAGAAAGGAAAAATTTGGTGTCTAACAGCCTCTAGAATCAGACCTAAAAAATTCTTAATTAGCTTATTGATTCAGAGAACTGGAGATACAGTCACTAAAGAGACTGAGACAGCAGAGGAGGGCTGAAGAACTTTTAATCACAGAAGAGTCAACAATAGTATAAACCATTAACAGCTCACCCAGTGGCTGTTGTCCTCCAGCCCTCAGCTTACCCCTTCCCACCCCCAACTCCCTGCGTACCATTGAGTAAAGAGCAGGGTATCAGCAGCTGTCCCTGTCACTACCAGGTGGTAGGAAGGTAATCTAGCTGGGGGCCACAGCAATCCTGGCCATCCATCCATGGTTGTCTCTTTCTATAGAACTTCATGTGAAATATTCCAGCTCCGGAGGAGGAACGGTGCAGAAACCTGGAGCTGAACTTGGCCGTTCCATTGATGGCCAGAGCCTTCTGAGCCATGGGCAACAGAGGGGGGACAGTCCAGAGCCAGCATAATTAAAGATGCAGCCAAATCTGGGATTGAGGTGGGTTCAAAGGGACCAGGCAAGGCCTAGTGGCCCCAGTCCAGAATCGTGCCCCAACCCAAGCAATGCAACTCATACATATGCACAAATGCACATGCACACACATAAACACACAAACACACACACAGAGCAAATAACATTACTGAAAGAACCGGGAGGCTATTAAATATGAAATGGAAGAGTTTTTTTTTTAAAAAAAGTGAAAATATTTGCTTCTTTGATTCTCCTCAGTCCTTGCAGACCCCCGAGTCATAAGAGTGCAGATGTGGGGAGGCCCAAGAGGAGTAGTTTGCCAGTGGCCCTACAAGTCCATGTGGGCTGAAGTCCCCATACCAACTACCTTATTCTTCAGCCCAGTAGCTGCCTCCCATGTGACCATTCACCCGACTGGCACCATTGCTGGAGCTGCTGCCACAGGGGCTTTTTGTGCTGGTGGCCACATCATCTTCTTCTGAGCTGCTCTCCACATCACTGCGATCATCCTTAGACACCTGGGTGGGACAGGGCCAAAGGCAGGAAAGGTGAGCACAGAAGTCTTCTGGAATTATAAGACAGACGACGCCCACAGGGCCCACATGTGAGCACTGTTCCCAGTTGGGCCTACATTTTGGTGGCACGTGACTCAAAACATTATTTGGACCATGGCTGCTGTTGTGACTGTCCTTTGCCTGCTTTCTAGGTTTCTCGCTCATATCTTTGTTTCTGTTCTCTACAGAGTAGGAAGCTGACTTGGCAGAGGGCTAAGTCTTTCAGGACCAACCTAAGAGAGCTGATGTCATTCACTGAGTCCTGGTTTAGGTTCGAGGGGAGCTCCAGACACCCCTTCTCTTCCACTTCAAAAGACAGAGAAGGCCAACAAATCATCATTGCTTGTATCTTCTGGTGGTTGTGGCCTCTGCAGTTATTCAGCTGGTTATCCTGAGTTTTGCTTTATCCTCAAAGCTGACCCATAACTGGGCCTTTTTCAGTAGTTCTACTCTTCCTGGACTCAACTATCAATACCCTGTGACACCATTTCTCCAATCTTCTCCTCTTCCCCAGTAGCAAAAGCCCTTCTCTTGCACAACTTCGGTATCACAAGATACACAGTATGGTGCAAAGAAAAGGACTGGCTGTGAGAAGAGAATCCCAATCCCAGCCATGCTATACTACCTGTGAATCTTCACCTTTCAACTTCAGCTTTTGTTTTATATTTTCAAATGAAGCATTTGGATTGGAGCAGTGTTTTTCAATCTAAACTATTCTGCATATAAACAAAGTATTTCAAATTCTCTTTCATGGACCATAAAAGTAAAGGAGAGAAACCCAGTGAGACCTATGTCAGACTTCTGACATCTAGTACTGAAGGTTAGTCAATGTGTGTTGTTTAAAAAAAAAAAAAAAGTAAAGGAGAGAAGGGGGTAAGAAGGGAACAAAGATACAATTGTTGTTGCCAAGGAATGGGGCACTTGCTTTGGTTAGCTCTAGGACTGGTTTATTATAGCTGTTGACCTCTGGACCCAGATAACTGATTACCTGATCTTTAGGTAATTTCCACCAGAGGGCAGAGTGTATCTAGATTTGAGGTAAAAGGAGGCTCAAAAAGGAAAAAATAAGTAAGAAAGGAAAGGAAAAAAAAAAAAGAGCAGTCTCAACTCTTGCCTCCATTTAGGAGAAAGAATCTGGCAACCTGAGCTCCAGTCTACCATGGCCCCACAAGGTCAGGAGAGAGGGCATGCTCTGAGACAACACAGGGGACTGGAAAGGAAAGCAGGAAGGAAGAGAAACACATTCAGACAGACATGCTTTACTGAATACTAGAAGCACAGATACACTTACATGCAAGAGATGAAACTGTCCAGGTCCCACCAGGCACAGAAAAAAGGAAGAAGGTGAGAAAAGAGTGGGGAGTACAGAGTCTGGGTCTAATCCTTCCCGGATAGGTCACCTGGTCAGGAAAGAAGAGCAGAGGAGAAGAGAGATGTCCAGCAGCTACAGCAAGATGCACAGGCACACTGAGCAAGTTCTGAAACCAAATGCAGCCATAAAAGGAACAGTGGCACAGGAGATCATATATGCCTGGGTAACATTCTATCCCTTCGCCCTAGCATCAACGTCTCCTCTAGCAGAGACGCTCCCAGCTTTAGGATTCTGTATCACCAAAAGCTAAATCCCCAGACCTTGGGCTAATCACGGCCTGATCACTTCAGAGTTTTATCATTAAGTGACACCTTTCTCTGTGCTTTTGGGCTCTTGGCATACAATGGGTATTTGAAACCTAAATACCCATCTCACTTAGGACCCTGGCCTCATACAACATGGGGGAAAGCTAGTATTTAGTCCCTTATATAAACTGTATCTTGAATGTCAATGTGTTCATCTTGGGGTGGCTCATGAACTACCACACCACTCCTAGACAACTGAACCTCACTGCTTTTATAGCAATCTATATTTTGGAGCTCTGCCTATGATTTCCTTTGAAAAAAGGCTCCCATGCTAAAAACAAAAATATGAAATTCATTGAAGTAGGTAAGAGGTAGAAATGGTTGGGGCCATTTCTAAACTTAATCCTGTTCATTATTTAACAATAGTCATTCCTAGAGACAGGAAGAAGGCAGATCCTTCCTCTTGCATCTCATGTCTTAAAAGGCTAAACACTCAAACTCATAGAAAAAGTGGAAACTCTGGAGCCCGAGGCTTTTTGCTGGGAATGCTGCATAGCTGGGGCTAACCAGGCTGGAGAGAGAAGGTCTACTGAGTAATACCTATCTTCTCACCCAGCCCCAAAGAACGAAGCCATCTTTTATCCTCACCTTTCCTCTGATCAAAGCTTTGAAAGCAATTCGTGCAATTAGGTAGGACCAGATGACATGCAGAACCTGTAGGATCAGGAGAAGGCCATTGAAGAGCCACCAGGAGGCATAGGGCCCGATAATCTCCCAACTCTCAAAGAGGGTCGTGTTCAGAATCCTAGAAGAGGGAGGCCAATGGTCAGGTTCTAGAGTCAAAGCCAGGCAGAGAAGGATGAAGCCCAGTTCCCCAAAAGCAGAAGCAGAACCCTGTGTCTTTTCTCCCCATACCTTCTATCATTTGGTGTTCTAGGGATATTCATCCACAGTGAGCACAGAATAGAGAAGTGAGCCTAGTTTTCTATCTTTAGGGGCAAGGAAAGATATAGAAATCTTAGGAACCGATGGACTAAGTCATTACTGATCACTTCAAACATGCAGAGTTTTGCAAAGTGGGACAGCAATTTTAATCATAACCCTAGGAATTACTCAGATCCTCAGGTATATAAAGGATAGTTAGTAGCTGATTCCCTCAGATTAAGGAGAATCTCCATCTCACAGAGACACTGGCTTTGTAAGGAGTGTAGAATGGGAGTGGTATGGGGGGCGGGTCGGAGTTGAGGAGAGGGTACAAAGCAGGAAAACAAGAAGAGCCTGAGAATTTTGTAATCATGTCAAAAGAAGGCGAAGGAATTACTTAGGCATAAAATGAGACTGTTCCTCAGAAATCAGTCAAGAAAGCCACAGCCAAATGGGTTGGATGTTCGAGTCTGGATTACACCTCACTAGAAATATTGTGCAAGGGAACTGTGGTCCTGCGAGAGTCCAGAAGTGATCAGGTTAGGCCAGGGTAAAAGCAGGGCAACAGGGTTCTTGGTGGTCTGTTCCCTAACTGGCAAAAGGTACCATTAGCTACACATCTGCTATAGCTCCACAGCCCTAACACTTACCAGAATGGATAGATTCCTAGACGAGTGACCACAAACACAGCACTGAAGATCACAAAAAGGGTGTCACAGAGACGCTGATATTTGGCATAATTGGCCAGCTTGGCTGCCTGGAGAAAGGAAGATAAGAATTGATGTGGGGAGAAAGCCAGTTCTCAGGAAGAAAAGGAGGAAAGAGAGGGCGGGGTCTTACCTCCAGCAAGAAGTCTGAAGCATCGTGAAGACACAGGACCAGAGTTCCCACCCGGACCATGTTGTTGATGTAGGAGAAGGTAATAAGTCCAATGGTGGCCAAGTGATGCACAAACATGATTAGGAAGTCCTAGGAAGGAATGGAAATAGAAGAGACAGGTAAAGGCAAGGCCACAGAGATGCTAGCCGACTCAGTGCCCTACAATGCTCTCTAAGGATCTTATCTGACCTCTTAGAGGTTCCATTTTATTTAAACTCTTTGGGAGCTGCTTAGCATTCTACCCAAAACTCTCTACAGTGACTGACCTGGAATACAGCTCAAAGTACAGAAAGGAGCAATTTTCTTAGGTAGTTGCAGAATTTGTAGAGCATAGATGATGAACTGACATTTGTAAATAATTTCCTAGGTGTTAATCAGACATACAAGTCTGAAACACCTCTGAGATTCTAAGACTTTTCTGCTTTGATGAAGGAAATTTCAACCAATGGACCTAACAGAAAGAAGTTTGGGAGGGGCAAAACAAACTATTCTTTAAAGTTTCAGAGAAATGCCAAACAATCCATCGTAGTGCAAGTATTTCCTGCTTTCATAGTTAAAGTTCTAACTTCTTTTTGGGTTCAAATGCCAAGGTTAGACCTAGAGGAATTTCTAAATACCTGAGTTATCAGACATATCTAATAAATACTTCTCAGCCCAGTGAGGGAGAAAAGTTGGGAGAAAGCAGGTGAATTTGGGTCAGAGAAAGGATGTGCTCTCCACATAGACAGATACAAAAGTTGTTCTAGTTCTTGAGTTGGGGATGAATTCACAAGTACATATTCTAGTATGTCTTAAAAACTACATATATATTACAAACCTCTTCATATGTACCTACTTTTCATTAAAATTTTAATAAGGGAACCTGTGTCTCCTGACCATAGGAGAGGGAAAGACACTGGAATTAAGTATCAAGCTTCTAGGTTACACAACAATTAATAATCAGATTAGTTTCAATCTGCTCCCATAAGCACTAATCTTAGTTTTCCTTACCAAAGATAACCACGAGTTTGTGATGGATTAGGGTTACAGCTGTAGAAACAACATTATATCAGGCAAACACAAATAACACCAATAAAAGGTGAAGATTCTGTCCTTTTAGTCTGCTTATAAAAAACTTAAGTCATTTCCAATTTTGTCACTATGTGGGCAAGTCAACTCATTTCTCTGCATCATTGTTTCCTAAACAATAATAAGAAAAGGGTAAAATAAACTATATAATCTAAAAAAAAACCAACCCCTTCTCACCCAGAAGGGAGAACAGATGGAGAATAAGAGTCCCTAAAGCCAAACAAAAACCAGATCTAGCTTTTCTGAAATCAGGCCTTTTCCTGGATTAGGCATTGCTACCTCTAAGTTCTGCCTAGTTTCCTGGGCTTTGTTCATGTAAGAACCTTGGAGAAAAATAAGGAAGGGTTATTATCTGGTTAACTGTTCTCAGCCTGGACTGTCCTGAATGCCTCAAATATACTTCATCATTAATCAAGTGTCATTTCTGAGAACATTACAAAGATCTCATACCCCAGCAAACCTACTTTCTCCTCCCTCTTCTGTGGTCCCAGTCAGGGCAGAGACTCCATCATTATGGCAGAAATGGCAGCTGCTAGACAGGAGGACAGAGGAAGTTACGGAGTTGAGGAAGCCAATGTCCTTACCTTTCTTTTAATGTCTGTAAACTGAGAAAACATAAGAGACCAATAGAAAGCCAATTCCATGATGTAATAGTAATAAAGCCCACTTGTTAGAGGCTGGAAGAGAGAAAGAAGTAGTTAGAATACCAGCTAGTCAAGGATTCACTCTAACTTTCTGTCTTGGAGGATGAACGCCCAGAATCAGTAGACACCCTTCCTCTCCATCATCTTCCAAGAGCCACAAGAACTGCAGAGCTTGGATTGGCATGGGGTAAATCTGGGTTAGACCTCCCCCTACATTTCCACATACCAGCTCTCATCATTTACAGCTTAGATCTGGTGAACATATACTATAGCACAATCAAATCAGTCTAGAATTCTGGGAGACTAGTGCCTTTCAGGGATTAAATGAACGGATGTCTTCCTTTCTTCCACCCTGTTAGCAGCCTCCTGACATTTTTCTAGTATAGATGAGAATCCAGATGCTCTTAAAAGAACTCTAAGTTACTCCTGATTCAAAAGGGACATCTGAACCAGAAAGCATCTCATAAAGTGCCAGGAAAGCTGCTTTTCTTTTCAGCCCAAATAGGGTAAACATAATGGGGAACCTGCAACAAAAAGATGACTGAACTCACTGCTTTGCGGGCCTCAGAAAGAGACACCCTGAATATATGACTTAAAGAGACTCAAGAATAACAAGGAAATGTGCTCTCTGCCCTGGGACTGGCAAAGCACTGTTCCCCTCCCCACTTTACACACATACATAAGGCCCCTGTCTTGAAAGGGTTCGGATCCTACCTGATATGGGTAGCTATGCCAGCACTGTCGGGTATCCCAGAACCAAGGTGCCTGAGAGAAAACAGAGAATCCATGTCAGCCTTCAGGATTCTCCCTGGCTCACCTATACAATCCATTTCTCACTAAGCTGGGGCAAAAGACAGGTGGGAAAGAAAAAAGAATCCCTCTTGAGAGAATTAGGGATTCTGAAAGTGTCAAAGAGGCTAGATTTTTCTTCTAGAACCAGAAAGTGCTATTACAAATAGAAAAACCATGCAGTGAGGTAAGAAAGAGCAGGGGGAGCTCTAGCATAGTTTTTGGAAACATCATCACTTGGAATATAGCAAATAGGAAGGCAGGAAGACAATAATGATTCCATTTGATAACCAAGAGAGATCTCTATACCAAAGATCCAAAAGCCATCATCTCTAATGGAGTTTCAATTATGTCCTTTAAGGAATTTGTCCATTTCATCTAAACTGTTGAATTTATTATTGTTATTAAAAGTCATTCATAATATTATCTTATTATTATTTCAATGTCTATAGGATCTATAGTGATAATCCCCTTTTCTCACTGATATTAATTATTTGTTTTCTTTTTCCTACGGGCTTATTAATTTTAATTAACCCTTCAAAGAACTAACATTTGGCTTTATTAATTTTCTCCAAAAAAACAAGTTTTTCTAATGCCTATTTCATTAATGTTAGCTTATATTTTTAAAATAATTTCTTTCCTTTAACTTACTTTGGGTTTACTTTGCACTTCTTTTTCTAGATCTTAAAATAGAAACTTAGATCACTGATCTTAACGCTTACTTATTTTCTAATATAAATATTTAAAGTTATAAATTTCCCTTGAAGCACACTTTAGCTACATCCCACAAATTCTGGAGTGTTGCATTTTTAGCATCATTCAAAATATTTTCTAATTTACCTTGTCATTTCTTGCTTGATCCATGGATTATTTAGAAGAGTTGTTTAATTTCTAAATATTTTCTAGAAACCTTATTATTATTGATTTCTAATTTAATTCCACTATGGTCATTTTTTAAAGGTTTCAATATTTTAAAATTTACTGAGATTTATTTTATGGTCTTAACGATTGTAGTTGATGTTCCATGTGCACTTGAAAATTATATATTCTTCAGTTGGTGGTATTGTGTTCTGTAAATGTCAGCTAGGTCAAATTGGTTGATTGTGTTGTTCAAATCTACATCCTTAGTCATTTTTTTGGTCTAATGATTTAGTCAATTACTGATAGCAGAGCATGACAATCTATAATTGTGCATTTGTCTATTCTCTTCCTTCAATTCTGCCTCCTTTTGCTTCATGTAATTTGAAGTCTCAATTATTATCACTTAGAGGAAAACAATGTTGTAAAGTGAAAAAAAAAACATGGAATCAGGAATTATAAAGCCTGAAATTCTTCTTTGACAATGACAATTAACTGAAAAGCAGGAATTAATACTTGTTTTACACATTTCAAAGGTTATTGATTTCATTTCCTTATCTGTTTCCTCCTTGGAAGAACAAGATTTTTCTCAAGTGCTTAGTAAACCATCTCTCAGTATGCTGACTTAAGTGATACTATTATTATTAGCATTATTTAAGGGAAGAAATAGTAGAGTTATGAGGTTATTGAAGCCAGGCCCAGACAGAAAATAATCGATTTAGCATATAAACCCTGGCTATAGACATCACAGAGGGGGAAAATAAAAATCTAAGTATTTAACTCTTATCTCTAGAGATGTAGGCATGACTAAAACCCAACACAGGTTCACAGAAAGTTCACACTCACCGACCAGAGAAATCTAATTCCGTAGCAGAATATACATAAATAAAAAGTGAATCTCCACCTAGGTGGGCAAAGAGTAGAGGTTAGATGAATATTCACTCAAAAGAAATTATTTGAGACTAAGGAGGCAAGGTAGTTGATTTGGGGATATGACTTACTGGTAAGAAATACGTTCCCAGAATAAGACAAATACTGTTATTTAAAAAGCCAAAAAGATAGAGATATTTTCCAGACTCTGTTTAAAATAGATTTCCACAAGTGAGCCAGCTTTAATAAACTTTTCTTCATTATCAGACTCCCTGATGATAGTACCTAATTTTTTTTTTGGCATGACAATGATAAATACCATGTCCAGAGGATAATTAGTAAAAACCCAGTGAAATAAAGTATAATATGTCCAGAAAAGGGATGCTTCCAACAAAAATGTCTATTTAGAGTAAGCTGGTACTATTCCTACCAAGGTGTGTGAGGGTATGCACATCTACCTACAGTTGTGGGATCGTCCCTAATCTATTTGGGAGAGGGGAACAACATGGAATCATGATGGCATGATGGCAATCATGTCCAAGAAACCGAGTGTGACCAGCCTTCCAGTTCTCTCCTGCCTATAATAAATCAGGCTAGCCCTTCACAATCCATTGACTGTTGTTCTAAAAACAGACATGATTTCTAAAAAAACAGGTCCAGTCATACCCCACCCTTCTCCTCACTCCCCACCTTCCTCTGCACACCTACATGCTTTCACAGAATTTAGTGAGCGTTGGGGGCTTTTCCTGATTCCTCCGGTGGCGAAACCAGCATTGGATTTTTCGGACATCCCAGTCCAGTTGCTTTGACAGGCCTTCCAGCCTTTTCTCATCAGGATACTGTAGATGTATGACCAGAGTCAGAATCCATCCCCTTCTGTTCAAACCCCGCATTAAATCCATTTGCCTAGCTGAGTAGCAAAGGGGTGATAATTACAGTGGCTTCAGTGATGTTTACTTTTCCCAATTTCATTCCAAAAGTAATATTTAGTAAGAAGTCCTACTTCACACCCCAAGGGCCTTTACCACTCACCTATACACATCCTTGTTTGTTGTTCTCCCTCTAGCCCAAGCTGAGTGCAAAAAGACATTAAAAACCTAAACAGCAAAGGCTATCAGTACCATCCCCATCTTGATTATGCAATTAGGTAATGACAGAAGCTGGAGCAGGGAAAAACAAGATGAAGATACGATGTGTGCCTAGGAAGGAAGGGTGATGGTGGCTGCTAGGCCTAAAAATTAAATGTATGTAAACCTGACTTACTAAAGGGATCTTGGCCAAAAGGTGTGTCCCTGAGGGGATCAAATTCCCCTTCTTGCTTTATGGACTACCCACATGAGAAGATCATCCCATCCCATCCCATCCATGCAGATACTTGCTCTCTATCCTCCTCTGCCTTGTGAGGCAACCCCTCATGTGAATACCTCCATTTCTTTGCCCACTTACCTTGGTAATAGATATGAACACCTTTTCAAGGATGGCATGGGTCTGAGCCTGATAAGGACCACTGCCCTGGATGCCAACATGGAGTGCACAGGGTTTGGCAATAAACCTGTAATGGAGGAAACCCAAAAGCCAATTTTATATATGGTTTGCTAAACATGAAGGAAAGATCTGGAATGGGGGATGGACAGGAGGAAATAAGGGAAACATTTTCTTATTTAGTCCTGGATTCTGCCACTGGCTCACTTGAGAAGTAATATATTAGAACATAAGCTCTCTTTCCATTTTAATCTGGCTTCCCTTATCACATCTTGAGCTTTAGAGTTAGAAAGACCCAGATCAAATCACTAGTCTACCATTTACTGCCTTAGACGGTTGGGCAATTTATTTCACGCTGAAAGGCTGTTGTTTCATCTGTAAGATGAAGATAAAATCAGCATACTTGCTACTCAATATAAGGTCCACAGACCAACAGCATTATTGGCTTTTCCTGGAAGCTTTAAGAAATGCAGTATCTTGAAGCCATCTTAGACCTGCAAAATCAGCATCTGCATTTAACAAGATCCAGGTGATTCATATACATGTTAAAATGTTAGAAGCATTGGTCTATGTTACAAGGATCTTTAAGTATTCAATGACAAAGTATACAAAGACCTTGGCATGGGGAGGTGCTTAACAAATGGGAGTTTGCCTTATATCAATGTATCGAGAAGATCTCAATGGAGGGAAAAGAAGATCTAAGAGTAGAATTGAAACTGACATATTCCTAAATAAAAATATCCTGGGTCATGGTTACTTTGCCACATGATCAAAAGAGGAGCATGAGAAAGAAAATACAGTATTCATTCTAGTTCCAGGTCTACCAATAATAAGTCAAATAAACTTGGTCAAGTCACTTAGCTCTTGGGTCTTGGTTTCATCATCTAAAAGAATTTATATGAGGTGCTTTCTAAGATTTTTTTTTCTTAATTCCATGGTATTTTAAAATTATAATTAATGTCTAACTTTTAGACCTTTGAAAAAGGAGGAACTATTTCTTGGTTCTTCAACAAAGATCTCCCTCTTCTCCACAACCATGGATTTTTGTGAGCATCAGCTCTAGGAAAAGTTTGAGGTAGTCACTTTCAGGATAAGTCAAAACCAGTTATAGCTCTCTTAGCATCCTAGGATGAAATTGTGACTGGTAGGCATAAGATGGACTGCTCTTGACCTATTTTCTTCATCTGCATTTGAATCCAGAATTTATCTCTAAGGGAGGGACTAAGAATAAGAAACTTTATTATCTTTCTCGATGAGAATTTCCTTTACCCTTATCACCAAAGTTCTGAGCCATAGAGAAACATTTATTCAGAGTACAAAGTTAGCCACATCTGTAACCCATTCTTTCCTCTTTTACATAGGTGGTAGAAAAGTTTCATTCAAAGGCCAATGCTAGTAGATACTTATATATTTCCTGGTATTTTATCTGAGTACAAATATTTTAACCCCTTACTATGTTTAAACTCCATATGAGCACAGAGAAAATTGCTTTTGTATTTACATGATTCTGTGTTCAGCAGTTGCTCACTAACTGACAAGTGACAAGGTCTAGCGAATCACACCCTTGTTCTATTTGAGCTCAGTTTGGACCCAGGACTGATAAGGATCCAGATGAGTAATTAAAGGCAGTCATTCTCTGCTGTTGAGTTGGTGCCATATCAGAGATAAAGCACTGAGTCATCCCTCTCTGGCTCCTTCATTGCCTCCCAGCTACATGAACTATATGACGTAGATTCAAAACCAAAAAATATATCCTTTCCAATTCCTACTCTTACCCCGTGATCCAGGTCTCTTCCTCAATCCAGAGGCAGTCAGGTGATTAAAGGCCCTTGAGACAGATTTTACCAGCTAAGAGACTTTGTGAAAGTTACTCACCTATAGAATAAGGATAACAATCTCTACTTCACAGGTTAAAGAGGAAATGACATGATGCATGCCTAACCCAGCACCTGACACTTTAGTAAACATTCATTTTAAGGCAGTTATTATTTTTACTAGAAAGTTCAGTCTGGGTACTCCCTGATGGTACCACTATCAGAAGATGAGAACAAGAAATAGTCTCTCATACAACAGGTACAGGTGTGTACCCTGCTCACCTGGGTGAAGCGAAGATAATTTTTTTATTATCTGGACCTTGGAATGGACCTAATATCCTAGAGTTGTCATTAGCTTACATCCTGCCCTCGGTAGTTCAGAGTTCAATGGAAGACATAAAGCTACTGGCTGGCAAAACAATTCCATTCACAATAGCATCAAAAAGAATTAAATACCTAGGAATAAACCTAACCAAGGAATTGAAAGACCTATACCCTGAAAACTACAAGACACTCTTAAGAGAAATTAAAGAGGACACGAATAAATGGAAATTCATCCCATGCTCTTGGCTAGGAAGAATTAATATTGTCAAAATGGCCATCCTTCCTAAAGCAACTTACAGATTCAGTGCAATCCCTATCAAAATACCAACAACATTCTTCAATGAACTATAGCAAATCGTTCTAAAATTCATATGGAACCAAAAAAGACCCCGAATAGCCAAAGCTATCCTGAGAAAGAAGAATAAAGCAGGGGGAATTATGCTCCCTGACTTTAAGCTCTACTACAAAGCCACAGTAATCAAGACAATTTGGTACTGGCACAAGAACAGACCCATAGACCAGTGGAACAAAATAGAGAGCCCAGATATAAACCCAAGCATATATGGTCAATTAATATACGATAAAGGAGACATGGATATACAATGGGGAAATGACAGCCTCTTCAACAGCTGGTGTTGGCAAAACTGGACAGCTACATGTAAGAGAATGAAACTGGATTACTGTCTAATGCCATACACAAAAGTAAACTCAAAATGGATCAAAGACCTGAATGTAAGTCATGAAACCAGAAAACTCTTAGAAAAAAACATAGGCTAAAATCTCTTGGACATAAACACGAGCAACTTCTTCATGAACGTATCTCCAAACAAAAGCAAAAATGAACAAGTGGGACTATATCAAACTAAAAAGCTTCTGTACAGCAAAGGACACCATCAGTAGAACAAAAAGACATCCTATAGTATGGGAGAATATATTCATAAGTGACATATCTGATAAGGCGTTGACATCCAAAATATATAAAGAGGTCACGCACCTCAACAAACAAAAAGCAAATAATCCAATTAAAAAATGGGCAGAGGAGCTGAACAGACACTTCTCCAAAGAAGAAATTCAGATGGCCAACAGGCACATGAAAAGATGCTCCACATCACTAATCATCAGAGAAATGCAAATTAAAACCACAATGAGGTATCACCTCACACCAGTTAGGATGGCTGCCATCCAAAAGACAAACAACAACAAATGTTGGAGAGGATGTGGAGAAAGGGGAACCCTCCTACACTGCTGGTGGGAATGTAAACTAGTTCAACCATTGTGGAAAGCAGTATGGAAGTTCCTCAAAAAACTCAAAATAGAAATACCATTTGACCCAGGAATTCCACTCCTAGGAATTTACCCTAAGAATGCAGCAGCACAGTTTGAAAAAGACATATTCACCCCTATGTTTATTGCAGCACTATTTACAATAGTCAAGAAATGGAAGCAACCTAAATGTCCATCAGTAGATGAATGGATAAAGATGTGGTACATATACACAATGGAATATCATTCAGCCGTAAGAGGAAAACAAATCCTACCATTTGCAACAACATGGATGGAGCTAGAGGGTATTACGCTCAGTGAAATAAGCCAGGTGTAGAAAGACAAGTATCAAATGATTTCACTCATCTGTGGAGTATAAGAACAAAGGAAAAACTGA
Organism: Phataginus tricuspis; assembly: GCA_029783875.1. Classification (NCBI taxonomy): domain Eukaryota; kingdom Metazoa; phylum Chordata; class Mammalia; order Pholidota; family Manidae; genus Phataginus; species Phataginus tricuspis. The sequence goes on along the minus strand of JAQQAC010003639.1, from coordinate 4,915,938 downwards.
AGGAACAAAACAGCAGCAGACTCACAGAACCCAAGAATGGACTAACAGTTACCAAAGGGAAAGGGACTGGGGAGGGTGGGCCGGAAGGGAGGGATATGGGGGGAAAGGGGGCATTAGGATTAGCACACATAATGCAGTGTGGCAGGGGACACCGGAAAGGCAGTATTTATAGAGAAGACAAGTAGTGATTTTATAGCATCTTACTACACTTATGGACACTGACTGTAGTGGGGCATGTGGGGGGGATTTGATAATAGGGGGTCTAGTAACCATAATGTTGTTCAAGTGATTGTACATTAATGATACCAAAAAAAAAACAACCACAAAAAAACTACTGGCTGGCATCCAGTCAGCTATAGCTGTTCAGACCCTAAGACAATTTATTTATTTGATACACATTTATTGAAACTCAAAACTAAAAATAAGATCTTATGCTTGGAAAATAATTTTTCTGTGAAAAAATTAAACACACTGTTTTGTGTATTTAATGAATTACCTTAAGAAAGTGAAATTATTTTAAATCAGAACTTTAAGAGTTCAGACTCTATCACGTATTTATTTTTTATTAAGGTATCATTGATATACACTCTTATGAAGGTTTCAAAAGAAAAACAATGTAGTTATTACATTCACCCTTATTATTGAGTCCCCCCCCATACCCCATTGCAGTCACTGTCCATCAGTGTAGTAAGATGCCATGGAGTCCCTATTTGTCTTCTCTGAGCTACACTGTCTTCCCCAATCACATATTCATTTTATATCAGTCACCAGGCATTCATCTTTTCTGCCAGATTGGCACTTCTCAGTGTGTGCTCTGAAGATTCTCAGGGGTCTCAGAGATCCTTTTAGGAGGTCTGCAGGGTCAAAACTATTCATATTAGTTCTCTAACTTCATAATAATTCTTTTCTCTCTCATTCTCTCATAAGTAACAGTGGAACCTTCCATAGGTTGTATGACATATCACAACAGACTGAGTGCAGAAGCTGACATGATAATATAGCTGTCAGATATTAAAGAACTTGCATAACTAAAATAATACTATTCTCACTATTTTTGGGAAAATAATTATTTTCATGTTATAGTACCAATATAATCAATTTGTTGTTTATAAATGAAATATAAATATATATATTATTTTTTTCCATTTTAGTTTCTGAAACAGTACATATTAATAGATATTATCCATATAAACAAAAACTCTCTGTGGTCCTTGATCGTTTTTAAGATTTCTGACATCGCATTTTAAAAACTGCTGTGCCAGATGACAATGAGAAATCAAACTTATCTTGTGATTTTCTGTTCTCTCCAGGATCAACCTGTTGCCCAAGTTTTAAAATAATTTGTAAGACCAGACTTTCCTTTGTCTGTAGGTCTGAATAAGTAGGCACTTAGTGGCCTACGGTAAGCTACTCCTTTCAACCTGCCTCTCCAGGAACATGAGTCTAGTGACCTAACTTGACTAACATTATCTGTCCTAGTTTGTAGAGATCATTTTATTCTACCCTTTTCCTGCCCTCCAGATACAGGGCAGCAGCTAACTTAAGCCAAGGTTAATTAAGATGGAATACTTATTACTTTGCTTTTTCATACTGAAGACAGAAGCTATACCAACAATTCTATCTTTGTGACTCATTGCAACATCACTAGAGGATATAAACTATTCATAAATACACTGAAAATCTCGATCAAGCTTCACTACTAGTGTAACATAGGTGGGCTATATTTATGCTGGCTGCTTAGCTCTTAGGGTGGTCCATGGGATCTGTGGTACCCAGAAACCCTTAGTCTGTATGGCCTTTGGCCTAATATACTGTGCAATGCACATATTATTTTCTATGTGTGCAATAACATGATGGGAGTGGGAAGCACTGACTTAGATCAATTTCTGATAAAATATAAAGCCTCAAAATTTACATATAAAGAAGAAAAAAGAAAAAAAGAAATTCAAATGGGAAATGGGATGAAAAAGGGAAAAGCAATAAAAAGAGAAAGGTCTTATACAGACCGATGAGGATGGTGTATCATTAGGTGAAGAGTATTACTCGAACCTGAATGCTCCCCACCACACACACACACACACAGGTGCACAGAGAGAAGATAGGTGAGATGTTTAAATAAGGACTCTTAGAGACAAAGAGAGTTTCTGTTTAGAGGACTTAATCCTTAGGTACACAAGTAGCACCTGAAAATCCCCCAATAGGCAAATCAGAGTCCCATAGAAAACAAATCCAGAAAGTCCTTTCCCTTTACAACTGAATTCTTAATAAACCAAACATGTTAAAAATTGCAGTGCATTCCATAAGGTGGAAAGGGAAGGAAAAAGTAAAAAGGATGTTTAGGCAGAGGAATCAGCATGTGCTAGCAAAGCAAAGAGATAAAGTGTGCTTAGGGAACTGTGCAATGTACGAACTGGAGGTGTGGGTGGCGACAGTGACAAGAAAAAAAAATCATACAGGTACTTAGGGGCCAGATCACAGGTGCCTTGTATGTTATGCTAAGCGCGAACTTTATCCTATGTCACTGAATTCACTGATGGAGTGATAGAGAAATCACTGATAGAGAGTCACTGTAAGCTAGGAGCAGAGGAGAGATGAATGGATTTGTACATTTAATACAGGAGTGTCATCAGCTAAAAGCTATTGTGAAAAATCTATGCTGTAAATGATAAAAGCACTGAACTAACGCTATAGCAATGGGAAGGAAAGTATGGATTTGAGAGATGCTAAGGAAGTAAAATTGATAGGACTTGGTGACTGAATAGATGTAGGAGGCAAAAGAAAAGGAAGAGTCAAATGTTTCTGGCTTGGCAAACGAAGCTGATATGGTGCCCTCAACCAAGCAGAGAATAGGATAAGAAAAAGCAAATTTGGGAGTGATAGATGAGTTGTGTGTATGCTGATTTTGAAGTATCCATGGGACAGTGAAATGGAACTATCTAGTAGGCAAATAAACTTGGAAAGGGAGCTTGAATAAGATACACACACACACACACACACACACACACACACAGATCTGAGAAAGAAATAAAAGAGTGAGAGAATGAGAATGTAGGTGGTAGTTTAACTGTGGGAATGGATGTGACTGCATAAGGAATACAGACTGAAAAAAGAACCAAGGTCAGAATCCTGGGATTCATAAAAAGTGAATTTAGGGGACAGGAAGGGCCAGAGGAGTCAATCAAATGAAGCAGAGTTCAAAGAATTTCAGTATCCACTGGATTTGGCAGTTTGGAGATCTGCGGTAATATCACCAAAGAAATTCAGTGAAATGGAGAATGTAAAGATAGTACTGAGTTAAAGCAGTGAAATATGAAGGCAGAGAAAGAAAGTGAAAATAGCCAAGACTCTCAAGAATCTTAGCTAAGAAGAGGAGGGAATGCTTTCAACTTCCTGCATCAGAAACACTTCTATCTAAAAGTAATATCCCACTTGTATTAGACAAACAGACTTCAAAATGAAGAAAGTAGCAAGAGATAAAGAAAGACATTACATAATGATAAAGGGGTCAGTCCAACAAGAGGATATAACCATTATAAATATATATGCACCCAACACAGGAGCACCGGCATATGTGAAACAAATACTAACAGAATTAAAGGAGGAAATAGAAAGCAATGCATTCATTTTAGGAGACTTCAACACACCAGTCACTCCAAAGGACAGATCAACCAGACAGAAAATAAGTAAGACACAGAGGCACTGAACAACACACTAGAACAGATGGACCTAAGAGACATCTACAGAACTCTACATCCAAAAGCAACAGGATGCACATTCTTCTCAAGTGCACATGGAACATTTTCCAGAATAGATCACATACTAGGCCACAAAAAGAACCTCAGTAAATTCAAAAATATTGAAATCCTACTAACCAACTTCTCAGATCACAAAGGTATAAAACTAGAAATAAATTTTAGAAAGAAATCAAAAAGGCTCAGAAATACATGGAGACTTAACAACATTCTACTAATTAATCAATGGGTTAACGACCAAATCAAAACAGAAATCAAAGAATATATGGAGACTAATGACAACAACAACAACACAAAGCCACAACTTCTGTGGTCCGCAGCAAAGGCAGTTCTAAGAGGAAAGTATATTGCAATCCAGGCCCATTTAAAGAAGGAAGAACATTCCCAAATGAATAGTCTAAAGTCACAATTATTGAAATTGGAAAAAGAAGAACAAATGAGGCCCAAAGTCACCAGAAGGAGGGACATAATAAAGATCAGAGAATAAATAAATAAAATTGTGAAGAATAAAACAATAGAAAAAATCAATGAAACCAAGAGCTGTTTCTTTGAAAAAATAAACAAAATAGATAAACCCCTAGCCAGACTCATTTAGAGAAAAAGAGAATCTGCACACATAAACAGAATCAGAAATGAGAAAGGAAAAATAACGATGGACCCCACAGAAATATAAAGAATTATAAGAGAATATTATAAGACTCTATATGCTAACAAGTTGGAAAACCTAGAAGAAATGGACAACTTCTTAGAAAAATACAACCTTCCAAGACTGACCAAACAAACAAGAAACAGAAAACTAAACAGACCAATCACCAGCAATGAAATTGAATTAGTAATCAAAAAACTACCCAAGAACAAAACCCCCAGACCAGATGGATTCACCTCTGAATTCAACCAGACATATAGAGAAGAAATAACACCCATTCTCCTTAAAGTTTTCCAAAAAATAGAAGACGAGGGAATACTTCCAACCTCATTCTATGAAGCCAGCATCACTCTAATACCAAAACCGGGCAAAGACCTCACCAAAAAATAAAATTACAGACCAATATCCCTGATGAATGTAGATGCAAAAATACTCAACAAAATATTAGCAAACCAAATTCAAAAATACATCAAGAGGATCATACACCATGATCAAGTGGGATTCATCCCAGGGATGCAGGGATGGTACAACATTCGAAAATCCATCAACATCATCCACCACATCAACAAAAAGAAGAACAAAAACCACATGATCATCTCCATAGATGCTGAAAAAGCATTTGACAAATTCAGCATCCTTTCATGATTAAAACTCTCAACAAAATGGGCATAGAGGGCAAGTACCTCAACATCATAAAGGCCATATATGACAAACCCACAGTTAACATCATACTTAACAGCCAGAAGCTGAAAGCTTTTCATCTAAGATAGGGAACAAGACAGGGATGCCCACTCTCTCCACTGTTATTCAACATAGTACTGGAGGTCCTAGCCATGGCAATCAGACAAAACAAAGACATACAAGGCATCCAGATTGGTAAAGAAGAAGTCAAATTGTCACTATTTGCAAATGACGATACTGTAAATAAAAAAACCCTAAAGACTCCACTCCAAAACTACTAGAACTAATATCTGAAGTCAGCAAAGTTGCAGGATACAAAATTAACACACAGAAATCTGTTGCTTTCCTATACACTAACGATGAACTAACAGAGAAATCAGAAAAACAATTCCATTCACAACTGCATCAAAAAGAATAAAATACCTAGGAATAAACCTAACGAAGGAAGTGAAAGACTGTACTCTGAAAACTACAAAACACTCCTAAGAGAAATTAACGAGAACACTAACAAATGGAAATTCATCCCATGCTCTTGGCTGGGAAGAATAAATATTGTCAAAATGGCTATACTACCTAAAGCAATCTATAGATTCAACAGAATCTCTATCAAAATACCAACAGTTTTCTTCAATGAACTGGAGCAAATAATTCTAAAATTCATATGGAACCACAAAAGACCCCGAATAGCCAAAGCAATCCTGAGAAGGAGGAATAAAACAGGGGGAATTACGCTCCCTCACTTCAAGCTCTACTACAAAGCTACAGTAATCAAGACAATTTGGTACTGGCACAAAAACAGACCCACAGACCAGTGGAATAGAATAGAAAATCCAAACATTAACCCAAACATATACAGTCAATTAATATTTGATAAAGGAGCCTCGGATATACAATGGGGAGATGACAGCCTCTTCAGCAGCTGGTGTTGGAGAAACTGGACAGCTACATGTAAAAGAATGAAACTGGACTACTGTCTAACCCCATACACAAATGTAAACTCAAGGTGGATCAAAGACCAGAATGTAAGTCATGAAACCAGAAAACTCTTAGAAAAAAACACAGGCAAAAATCTCTTGGACATAAACATGAGCGACTTCTTCATGAACATATCTCCCTGGGCAAGGGAAACAAAAGCAAAAATGAACAAGTGGGACTATATCAAGCTGAAAAGCTTCTGTACAGCAAAGGACACCATCAGTAGAACAAAAAGACATCCTACAGTATGGGAGAACATATTCATAAATGACGTATCGATAAGGGGTTGACATCCAAAATATATAAAGAACTCACACACCTCAACAAACAAAAAGCAAATAATCCAATTAAAAAATGGGCAGAGGACATGAATACACTTCTCCAAAGAAGAAATTCAGATGGCCAATAGGCACATGAAAAGATGCTCCACATCGCTAATCATCAGAGAAATGCAGATTAAAACCACAATGAGATATCACCTCACACCAGTGAGGATGGCCAACATCCAAAACACAAACAACAACAAATGTTGGTGAGGATGTGGAGAAAAGAGAACCCTCCTACACTGCTGGTGGGAATGCAAATTAGTTCAACCATTGTGGAAAGCAGTATGGAGGTTCCTCAAAAAACTCAAAATAGAAATACCATTTGACCCAGGAATCCCACTCCTAGGAATTTACCCTAAGAATGCAGCAGCCCAATTTGAAAAAGACAGATGCACCCCTATGTTTATTGCAGCACTATTTACAATAGCCAAGAAATGGAAGCAACCTAAGTGTCCATCAGTAGATGAATGGATAAAGAAGATGTGGTACATATACACAATGGAATATTATTCAGCCATAAGAAGAAAACAAATCCCACCAATTGCAACAACATGGATGGAGCTAGAGGGTATTATGCTCAGTGAAATAAGCCAAGCTGAAAAAGACAAGTATCAAATGATTTCACTCATATGTGGAGTATAAGAACAAAGAAAAAAACTGAAGGAACAAAACAGCAGCAGACTCACAGAACCCAAGAACGGACTAATAGTTACCAAAGAGAAAGGGACTGGGGAGGATGGGTGGGAAAGGAGGGACAAGGGGGAAAAAGGGGCATAACCATTAGCAGATGTAATGTTGGGGGGGAACAGGGAGGGCTGTACAACTCAGAGAAGACAAGTAGTGATTCTATAGCATCTCACTACGCTGATGGACAGTGACTGTAATGGGGTTTGTGGGGGGGACCTGATGAAGGGGGTAGTTTAATTACCATAATATTGCACATGTAATTGTAGATTAATGATACCAAAATTAATTAAAATAAATAAATAAAAGTAATATCCCTGTGCTTTAGATACATTGTCTTCTGGATCAGAAGTTTTATTCTATTTCTTTCTTTTCTGTTATCTTCAACCTCACTCTCTACTTGTTTCTTTTCACCAGAACTTAAACATGCTCCCCGTCTTAAATCAGCTCCCCATGTCCTGCACATCCTCTACTTCTACCCCAAAAATTTTTGAAAAAGCTCTCTTATGATTTCTTTTCTAATTTCTATACATTGTTCAACCTCCCTCCCTCTTTCATCTGGCTTCTATCCCTATACTCCATTGAGGCTGCTTTTGCCAACAGTTATCAATGATCTTAATGTGAAATTAAATGGATGCTTTTCTGTCTTGTAAATTACCTAATCACTCAGCACCATTTCACATTACTAACCATGCCCTCCCTCTGATGTTCTTTTCTCTTAGCTTTTTCACTGCCACGCTTTTCCTAGTGTTCTCTGTCTGTCTGTCTGGCAGAAGAACTAGACTGCTTAGTATGCACTGTTAGTTGCGTCACTTGGACAAATTACTTAACTTTATGCTTCAGTTTTCTCATCTGTAAAATGAGAATAATAACAGTACTACCTACCTCATTAAGTTACTTTGAGGATTCAATGTTTAGCACTTAGAACAGTGCCTGGGACAAAGTTAAGTTACTTATTAAATGCTAACTATTGATAATACCAAATAATGTATGGCTGTCATACCTCTTATCTCCTTTCAGGTTTCTTTTTCCTCTGCCTTTCCTAAAACTTGGTGTTTTCTCACGGTTCTCTGAAGGTTCTTCTCTTACTCTACACACTCACCCTGGGTGATCTCATTCAGTTACAGCAAAGGGTCTCAAAGTGTGCTCTGCAGACCCCAGGGACCTATAAAGTCAAAACTATTTTCATAATAATATTAAGACTTCATTTGCCTTTGTTACTGTGTTGACATTTGCAATGATGGTGCAATGTGGGTAAAATGTATGACACCTGAGCACAATCAAGGCCGTGGCACTAAACTGTAGTAGTTACTGTATTCTTCCTTGATATATCCTATTTAAAAAAAAAAGCTGTTTCACTTAAGAATGTCTTTGATGAAGTGATACAAATGATTACTTTCATTAAATCTCAAAATACATTTTTAAAAAGCATTCTGTGATAAAATGGGAAGTACACAGAAAGCACTTGTGCTGCACACCAAAGTATATGGCTGTTTAAAGGAAATGAACTTGTTTGAGTTGTGCACTGAACTAAACACTTTTTTCATTAAAAAAAAAAAGAATTTTTACCTGAAAGAATGGCTGGCAGACAAACTAAAGTTATTCAGACCTGGATATTTAGGAAACATTTTCTTGAATATTAATGAAATAAGCCAGTTACTTCAAAACTCAAACATTGTTGGCAATGATAAAATTCAAGCTTTCAAGTATAACACAGAGAAGACAAGTAGTGATTCTATAACATCTTACTACCCTGATGGACAGTGACTGCAATGGGGTATGTGGTGGGGACTTGATAATAGGGGGAGTGTAGTAACCATAATGTTGCTCATGTAATTGTATATTAATAATAGCAAAATTAAAAAAAATTAAAGCTTTCAAGTGAAAATCAGACTCTTAGAGAACTTATATCCACCTCTGAGCCAGACCACCTTCCAATACTAGACTTTTGATAAGATTGGTTATGATGAGATTAATATGATTTTTAAATATTGTATAATGAAATGTATTGACATTTGGGAGATCTGTGTAAGTCAGTGAACCAGTATTTTTCAAGTGACCAACACATGATATCCATTCAAAATGTAAGATAAACCAGTAGATTCTAACATGAGTGAAAAGCTCATTGATGGTTTCAGATTCTACAAATCAACCAAACTTTTTTAAGAAACTACTACTTCTTGTGTTTTGGTGTAGTGTCAAAGAAAGAAATACTTGTCCTTTCCAATGATATATCTGTATGAAGCTGCTTTTTGTTTATATATTATATACTTCAACCAAAACAGCCTATCACGAGAGACTGAGTGCAGAAACCAATGAGAAGAATCCAGCTATCTCCTATTAAACCAGACATTAATGAGATTTGCAAAAATATAAAATGAATGCTGTTCATCTCAGTAAATATTTTTTTTCTCTTGGAAAATAATTATTCAAAAAATTTTATTTATGTTAACATGTAATAGGTTTATTATTGTTTTTTTTAAATGAAATAATACATTTTTTATATTTCTTTTTTTTTTTTCAGTTATCCATTACTTTTATTTTTGGGGAAGGAGTGAAACATAAAAAAGAAAATAAAAATCACTTGCCATCCTATCACCTAGTATTTTTTTTAATACTTTTTTTCTTTAGAGTAGTTTTAGATGTACAACAAAACTGAGAGGAAGATACAGAGATTTCCCATACCACCCCCAACCCTACACATGCATAGCTGCCCCCCATTATCAACATCATTGACCAGAGTGGTACATTTGTTAACAACTGGTGGGTGAATCTGCATTGACATGTCATTATCATCCAAAGTCATTATTGGTGTTACACATTCCATGGGTTTGGACAAATGTAAAATATATATCATCATTATAGTATCATACAGAGTATTTTCACTGCCCTAAAAATCTTCAGTGCTCTGCCTATTCAATTCTCTGTGCACTCCCAACTGATCTTTTTATTGTCTATAGTTTTGCCTTTTGTAGAATGTCATGTAGTTGGAATCACAGTGTTTAGCTTTTTCTGGTTGGCTTTTTTCACTTAATAATATGTAATGATAGTTCTTCCATGTATTTTTATGGTTTGAAAGCTCATTTCTTTTTAGAGCTGAATAATATTGTGTTGTCTGGATGTATCACAGTTTATTTATCTATTCATTTACCAAAAGGATGTCTTGATTGCCTTCAAGTTTTGACAATTATGAATAAAGCTGCTATACATTTGTGTGCAGGTTTTTGTATAGACAGAAGTTTTTGACACCTTTGGGTAACACCAACGCATGCAATTGCTGGATCATATGGTAAGGGTATGCTTAGTTTTGTTAGAAACCACCAAACTGTCTCCCACAGTGGCTGTACCAGGTTGCATTCCCACCAGCAATGAATAAGTGTTCCTCATCCTTACCATCATTTAGTGTTGTCAGTGTTCCAGATTTTAGCCATTCTTTATAGGTGTATAGTGGTATCTGTAGTGTTGTTTTAATTTGCATTTCCCTGATGACATATGATGTGGAGCCTCTTTTCATATGCTTACCTGCCACCTGATAGCTTCTTTGGTGAGGTGCCTGTTAAGGTCTTTGGCCCATGTTTTAATCAATTTGTTTTTTTTCCTATTGCTGAGTTTTAAGAGTTCGTTGCATATTTTGGTCCTTTATCAAATGTGTCTTTTGCAAATATTTTTTCCCAGACTGTGGTGTCTTCTAATTCTCTTGATACTGGCATTCACAGAGCAGAAGTTTTTAGTCTTAATGAAGTACAGCTTATCATTTATTTGTTTCATGAATCATGACTTAGGTATTGCATTTAAAAAGGTATCACCATACCCAAAGTCATCCAGGTTTTCTCCTATGTTATCTTCTAGCAGTTTTATAGTTTTGCATTTTACATTTAGGTCTGTGGTCCATTAATTTTTATAATGAGTGTAAGGTCTGTGTCTAGATTCTTTTTTTTTTTTTTTGCATGTGGATGTCTAGTTGTTCCAGCACCATCTGTTGGAGAAACTAATTTTACTCCATTGTATTGCCTTTGCCACTTTGTCAAAAATCAGTTGACTATATTTATTGGGGTCTATTTCTGGGCTCTCTATTCTCTTCCATTGATCTATTTGTCTAGTCTTTCACCAATACCACACTGTTTTGATTACTATGGCTTTATAGTAAGTTTTGAAGTCAGGTAGCTTCAGTCTTCTAACTTTGTTCTGCTCCTTCAATATTGTGATGGCTATTCTGGGTCTTTTCCCTCTCCATATACATTTTAGAATCAATTTGTTGATACCCAGAAAATAATTTGTTGGAATTTTGATTGGGATTGCATGGAATCTGTAGATCAAGTTGGGAAGGACTCACATCTTGACAATATTAAGTCTTTCTATCCATGAACATGGAATTTCTCTCCATTTTTTTCATTTTTTATATTTCTAAGTTTTAATTTCAAATATAGAAAAATTGATAGATATGTGTAACCCACATAAATAAAAGCTCGTTGGGATATTCAGTAATTTTTAAGAGTATAAAAGAACACTGAGAACAAAAAGTTTAAGAATTACTAAATTATACTGATACTATTCATTCATGTGCTAATAACTCCCAGCCATATATTATTTTGTATATTCCCTATATATATGCATCCATGTCAGTGTATTTTTCTAAGTTCTTAAGAGAATGAGATGTGCTATGTACAAGCAAATGTGTTATACAAATTCGTTGTCCATGTGTGCTTGCTGTGTACAAGATACTGACTGTACTTTTCAAAGATACCTGTAACACCAAAGCCAACATTTCTTGCATGGTCTGTGCATAAATAATCTTTGCAGTTTCTTTTGAGGACTATTTTTTTTAATTGGCAAATTTGCTCTTAAAACAAAGCAGAAACAGACTAAAAAGAAAAGGACCTCTAAGACTCTATAGCATCTTACCATGCGGATGGAGAGTGACTGCATTGGGGTCAGGGGGGGACTTGACAATATGGGCGAATGTTGTAACCACAATGCTGCTCATGTGAAACCTTTAAAGGATTGTATATCAATGACACCTTAATAGAAAACGTACCTAAAAAATGTGTCTCTTGTAAACCTTTAAAAAATATTCCTTTTTCTATGTACATACATATATTTCTTTCATTTAACATATTTATTTTTTTAAATGGATGTGATTGTACAATCTAATGTATTTACTTAAAGTAGAAACAAGTGTGCTCATGCCAAAGAAGTACATTAGAAAAAAAGATTAACAAAAAGTTCTTTCTCAAGAGCTTTGATACCATCCCTCACAGTCCATGAAACAAGTGTTTGTGAGACATCAAGCCTATTTTAGCTAACAATTGTTAAAAGGAACTGAATCCACCTCCTCCAAACTCCCGTAACTTAACCTTATGGATACATTTATTATACTGTATTTTTTGTTTGTTTGGTTTTTTTTTTTACAATTTATTTTATTTTAATATCATTGACCTACAATTACATGAGCAATGTTGTGATGATTAAACTACCCCCTTCATCAGGTCCCCCCCACCAACCCTATTACAGTCACTGTCCATCAGCGTAGTGAGATGAGAAGCATTACTTGTCTTCTCTGAGCTGTACAGTCCTCCCCGTGCCCCCCCACCCTATGTCTGCTAATCGTAATGACCCTTTTACCCTCTTATCCCTCCCTGCCTGCCCTTCTTCCCCTGTCCCTTTCCCTTTGGTAACTATTAGTCCGTTCTTGGGTTCTGTGAGTCTGCCGCTGTTTTGTTCCTTCAGTTTTTTTTTTTCTTTGTTTTTATACTCCACATATGAGTGAGATCATTTGATACTTGTCTTTTTTGGCCTGGCTTATTTCACTGAGCATAATACCCTCCAGCTCCATCCATGTTGTTGCAAATGGTAGGATTTGTTTATGGCTGAGTAATATTCCATTGTGTATATGTACCACATCTTCTTAATCCATTCATCTACTGATGGGCACTTAGGTTGCTTCCATTTCTTGGCTATTGTAAATAGTGCTGCAATAAACATAGGGGTGCATCTGTCTTTTTGAAACTGGGCTGCTGCATTCTTGGGGTAAATTCCTAGGAGTGGGATTCCTGGGTCAAATGGTATTTCTATTTTGAGTTTTTTGAGGAACCTCCATACTGCTTTCCACAATGGTTGAACTAATTTGCATTCCCACCAGTAATGTAGGAGGGTTCCCCTCTCTCCACATCCTCGCCAACATTTGTTGTTGTTTGTGTTTTGGATGTTGGCCATCCTTTATACTGTATTTTAACCACTGATTTTCTTGCTTTTTTTCTGAGGGTGGACACCATGACTTAATTCATCTTTTTATCCTTGGCACATAGTTTGGTATTTAGCATATACTAAGATCAATAAATAATCGTTGAAGAATGAACAGATGAACAAATATGTAAAAACTTAATTCTCAACTAATAGGTAAAGTGTTTCAAGGAAATATACCACCTGTCCTCCTGGGTCATGAGAAAGCCTACCACCTCTATGTAGGCAAAGGCCACTGATTTCTGAAGAATCAGTTGAAATTCAAGTTAACCTATTTCAGTCTATAACCATTTCCTCAAGAACTAAACACAGCCACAAAAATCTGATTTAGTCTGAGACCCTCTATGCCTATAATTGAGACTTCACACAAACTACCCAAAAGCTAAAGCTACACTTTTTAAGAAACTCCATAACTTTGAGAATAGATATAATAGTGACTACTCTCAATGCCTTATCAGGACTTTGTGGCACCCTGTGTATGTTTAACTACTTGACAAACTTGTTTGTTTACTGATCATTAACTGCTTGACTGAAAAGACAGATGCAAAAAAGCAAAACTACAGAGCAATGCTTAGCTAGAAGACACTGTCAATCAAAGATTATTCAAAACAGACTATAACTGAGGATGTCGAGAAAAGGAACCCTTCTACACTGTTGGTGGGAAAGTAAATTGGTGCAGTCACTGTGGGAAGCAGTATGGAGGTTCCTCAAAAAAACTAAAAATAGAAATACTATAAAACCCAGTAATTCCATTTCTAGGAATTCCAAAGAAAACAAAATCCCTGATTCAAAAAGATACTTGCACCCCTATGTTTACTGTGGCATTACTTACAATAGCCAAGATTTGGAAACAACCAAAGTGTCCATCAATAGATGAATGGATAAAGAAGATGTGGTACATAAACACAATGGAATATTATTTAGCCATAAAAAATAAAGAAATTCTGCCATTTGCAACAACATAGATGAACCTCTTAGAAAGTATTATGTTCAGTGAAATAAGCCAGGCAAAGAAAGACAAATACCATATGATTTCACTTATTTGTGGAATATAAGATCAAACCAAAACAAAATGAACAAAATAGCAGTAGACTCACAGATGCTGAGAAGTGTCTGGTGGTTACCATTGGGAAGGGGTTTAGGATGGGTTGGTGGGGTAAGGGAGGGGAATAAAGGAGCACAAAAATTCTCAATCATAATTTAAGTTGGTCATGGGTATGGTAATACAGCATGGAGAATATAGCAAATGATTCTGTAACATCTTTCTATGTTGACAGATAGTTAAATGCACTAGTTGGGCTGAGGATTTAATAATGTGGGTGGGTAACTGGTGAACCAATGTGTGCATACTTGAAACTAATATAAAGTTGTCTATCAACTATACTTCAATAAAAAAATATACTATAATCATCACTGAAATCATTCAAGAAATGATTTACATGTTAAAAATCCCATTTTTCCTACTATTTTTAAGAAAGACCTGTTGTTTAAAGCATGGGCCAATATATTTAAGACCAATCACCTTCTGGTCCTAAAAAACCAAATATGAATCAAATGTGAATTTACATTAAAATATTCCTCTTGACTATATGATCTAGCAATTCTATTCTAAATATTTATCTGAAGAAAATGAAAACACAAATTCAAAAAGAAATATACATCCCTATGATCACTGCAGCATTATTTACAATAGCCAAAATATGGAAACAACATAAATTTCCACTGATAGATGAATGGATAAAGATGTGAAATACACACACATACAAAAACACAAACGGAGTATTACTCAGCCATAAAAAATAATGAAATCTTGCCTTTTGCAACAAAATGGATGGACCCAGAGAGTGTTATGCTAAGTAAAATAAATCAGACAGATACAGTATTTAAAATACTATATAATTTATATGTGAATCTAAAGAACAAAACAAACAAAATATAAAACTTTTACACACAAAGAACAAACTGATGGTTGCCAGAGGGACAGTAGATAGAGGGATGGACAAAATAGGGTTTAAGAGTACAATCTTCCAGTTACAAAGTAAATAAAACAGGAGGATGTAATATAGCATAGAAAATATAGTCAATTAAATTGTAACAACTTTGTATGTCCACAGATGTTAACTAGACCAATTGTGGTGACCATTTTTTAAGTATGTAAATATCAAATCACTACGTTGTAACCTGAAACTAATACAATATTGTATGTCAATTATTCTTTAATAAAAATAAGTAAAACAAAATTATCAGTATTTGAATCACTATTAGCACTGTTCAACAGAAATATATTGCAAGCCACATATATAAATTAACTTAAAGTTTTCTAATAACCACATTTAAAAATGTAAATAGGTGAAATTAATTTTGATAATATACTTTAACCCGATATATATCCAAAATACTATCATGTCAGTATGTAATCAACATTAAAAACAGATATTTTACATTTTCTTTCTACCCTGTCTTCAAAATCCAGTGTATTTTTTACTTAGAACACATCTCAATCCTGACTAGTCACAGCTGAAATCCCCCAAAACTAGTACCTACTGTACTAGCTAGTGGCTACTGTGCTAGACAGCACAATTCTAGATAATTCAGAGAATTCTTCATATCTAAGACAACTGCCTTTGTATGTAGGAAAATTTGTTTCCTTTTTTTTTTTTTTTTAGTTAGAAGTGGTGTTAACTCCTTTTGCAGTAACATCTGAATAATCTTCCCTAAAGATAAAGTAGGAGTGGAGTCAAACACAGAGCCCAAAACTCAAGTGAATTCTTTAGAAAGGCAGCTTTTATCTGCATAAAAATACCTCTGGAGAGGAGCCAAAATAGGTCTACCTCCCCCTTCCACTCTATGGAGAGGGGACAGCTTTCACTTGCTGCCTCCTCTCCATTAACTTTTTCTTTACCCAGTTAGAAGACCCAGTTTTCTGAATCAGGAAGTGGTTAAAGCAAAAATATCCAACTTGTTTCTTTTCTGTGACAAATATCATGTCTCCAGAGATAAGCCAGTAACCTGATCTCAGGCATGACAGTATTCAAAGTTGTCTGCAGAACATCAACTCCCACCATGCAGAAAGAGCTGGGGAAAGTTTTCCCAGAGAGAGGAGGGACACATATGGCTTCTGACCATCTGAAGCTTATTAGGAGGTGGATTCTTAGATGAGGGCAGGGACATGTTACCATCTTTTTCAACCTTGCTCTGCTGGATCTGCAAACCTGATTTAATTATGTGATTTACAATTCAATAATGCCCAACAGAATACCTTTCAGGATGCAGGGGAATGGGCAGTCTCGGCTACTGCCTAGTCAGAAGCTAATGCCCATTATTTCCCATGCCTACCTCCCCGGTCTGGAGGACCTACTAACACTGGGTCACCATGCTGTGACATGACATGGATCTGGGAAGAAGGCAGCAGGCCTGTCAAGAAGAGGAAAAAAGTTCTTCCTCCACTTAGCGGAAGTGGGGGAGAACAGGGAAAAAAAAAGGCAAGGCAGTAAGCAGCAGAGGCAGCAAGGCTTACAAGAGGAAGATGAAACAAGTGGTTAAGAAACGTGCACAAAAAATGAGTCACTACTCCTGCTGCCAGTTATATGACAAGCCAGCAAGTGAGTGTGTTCAGTCCCCTATGACAGAAAATGGTACTGAGAAGGCTTTTTGGTCACCCCAAGTGAGGTTGCCTTGGAAGTAACGAGAGAAGAGGGAATTGGAACAATGAATGAGCAGTATGGAGAGCTCTAATCTATCTCCTGTATAATTCACAAATAATTTTCTTCTGGCAACATAATCCTCCTATTGCAATACTGCATTCAAAATAAATGAGCTTATAAAGCTCTGATGGTGTCACTATTAAGTCTCAAGATTTTATTTGATCCCATGGAACAAGTGCTCAAGGGACTAGACATTAAATTTCAAACAATTTTATGTTTAAAATCCAATTTAAGTAAGACACAGTGGAACTAGCTTGGAATGCTCATTCCTTCAGGTCTCAATCATCAACACAGTATTAAAAGAAGTTTTAAAAAACAGGTGGAAAAGGTTCCTATACCTCTTTTGATAGGGTAGGGTAGCATGAATACGCTTATGGGGGGAGAGGAGATGGGAGAGGAAGAAAGAGAGGGAGGGAGGGAATGAAACTGTACAGAGCTACAGAAAACTGTACAAAGCTTACACATGCAAATAAATAAAGTGAAATTTAACAACAGAAACAAAGGAATTACAGTTTTGCCTCTCTCAGTCAAGCCAAATATCTACTTCAGGTTGAAGATCTACATTCTGGGCATCTGATAGAGTGACCCTTTTCAAACATTCAGTAAATATTTACTGAGCACATACTATACCCGAGGCATTTTGCAAGGTGCAGGCTACCACAATGCAACCAGGCCCACAAAGGAAAGCCTCCATTCCTGGGTAGGTAATAATCTCCTATCTACAGTTCTTCAGCAGAACAGTTAGCTCAGATACACTTTATTCATGGTCAGGCAGCTTTTCAAGTCATCCCTATCAGATGAAGCTGCAGTTCTTCAGGGAATGTGGGAACTTAAAAAATAAATGCTCAGTGTGGTTGATGAGAAGGTAAGAGCAAGTAAGACCAAACTGTAAATTCTATATTATTTGGGAGATTCTTAAAACGACAAAGAAATAATATATCAAGGGGCATAGTGTAAGGCTCATTAAAATGTGAACAACTTCAAGCAAAAAAAAAAAAAAAAAACAAAGTTCAAGTCAAACACCTTATATTAAAATAATCAAGAATAAGATGAGCATGGATTTGTTCTCCAAATCCTAGAATACTAAGAACAGGAGATTAAATCTTAACCCCTGAAAGGGTTTTAAGGAAGAGGAAAAGATGACCACATCACACATTGGCAAGAGCAAGGGACTGGCAAAAACTATCTGAATCTTGGTTCTAGCTCCTCCAGGTGAGTATGCAACCTCTGAAACTTGCAGGATGTTTATCAGCCTTTAGTTTACTGTCTGTAAAAAGAGGTTGGAGTTCTAGCTCTTACAGTATATGATTATTACATGAATAGGTTCTAGAAGCTAAGTAGGTAGGATTTGAGAAGTATGGGAAATACAACTACCTGTATCAATGTTTCTGTTATACCTCTTACTATATTCTAAGAGTGGCTTCTATTACCTTTATGGAAACCAGCAAAGCAAGAGAGGAATTGGTAATCCAGCAATCAATTCTATTGCTAACTAAGGAAGTAGGGTGTCAAGAAAAACAAAACAGCAAGACTGCTTCCAGGGTTAAACTTTCCTAAGATCAAAATGAGATGAACAAGGTGCCTGTCCTTACTAGCCAAGGAACATCATACTAGAGTGCTTTCAGCTCTCTATTCCCATCCGCCCCTAGTCCCCTGACACTGGAGAACCATAGAAACATTCAGATAGAATCCCCACAGGTAAAGGATCCTTACCAGTACTCTGCCGGGGGATATACAAGTCTTTACAGCTATATGGGGGAACTCTTCGGAAACCTGAAGATTTATGTACGTTTATTTAAAATGGGTGTTTATAAAGCAAAGACCTATTTCCTCTTACCACTAACATTGAGAAATTTCCGTTTCAGTATATACTTATATGAAAAGCAGAGAATTTTTTCCTAAGACTATGAATTGCTTTTTTCTGTCCTGAATGGTGTATTTTCCTTTTCAGTCATTACATTGTCTCTTTTTCAGCCTTCACATACAGACGCCAAAGTGAAGAGTACCTGGATCTAGATTACTAAGAGGGACAAGTAGTTTGTGCTTTCATCCCAGATATACTTAATACAATGACTGTATTTTAAAAACTGCAAGACAAAGTTTCTGAGGACCCAAAAAAGGCATTTAGATCTTTGGGTTTCATTGCTTCAGTTAAAAGCATCTTTATTTTTGCACTTAGAAAATCTAGCAGAGCACTTTGATGACAATACACAAATACTATGATTAAATGGATGAATGACAAGCTAGCTACATGTAACAAATATCTTTGAAAGATTTTTGTGTCAGAAATAGTAGACACACCAAAGAAATAATCCAAAACAGATAATACTAATTTTTCAGAGAGCACCAGATTATTTTATCTGCGAATATATCCCCATCCTAGAAAGGACACACCTGCTCTAGATAAAGGCCGAATGAACAAGATGTCAGAGTGCCATCCTCATTACCTGAGACCTATGTGAAAAAAAAAGTCTCCTTTCCTGGAGTCTGTGTAGACTTGATTAAAATCACCCGCAGCTGTAAGTCTACATTACAAAATTAGCACCAACCCTCAGTGAAAATCTTTATCTTAGATAGGCAGATATGAACCACTCAAAGAAACGTGACATCACTTTTACCAAGAACACATGGTCAAAGTATGCTGTGATTCTGCTAAACTCACTTAGAAGCGGGCTCAATACAGCTGTCCTCTAATAAACCCTACAGCTCCCCATCCTTTCAAAATAACCACTCCTCCTTAGATCTCAGGCCTCCAAGGCCTGTTCTGCAACTGATCTGTCACCTGCCCACTTTGGAAGCCTCAGGCTCCACCACACCCTAACCCTACCAGATTTACACTCCCCTACCGGCTGTGGCAGAATTTTATTGAAATACATATACACATACAAACGTCCATGAGCTGACAAACCAAAGCTTAGGGCGTAACTAATCCCGTTCCCCTCAACTCTCAGAAACTTACATGTCCTCACAAATCTTAGATTCCCAGGAACCCGCTCCTTTTGCTTGGAACGTCTGGCTCTTGTATTGACCCTTCTAGTTTCTGGAGCCCCAACTAGCTCTGGTTTCCGTGGCCCTTTCCTGTTTCTCGTTTCGGGTTCTCGGTCACAGCTCACACTCAATCTATTTCCTCGTCTGTAGACTCTTTGGAGGTTGGTAGGTGACCTGTCAGACCCCCACGCGATCTCCAGAATCCAAAACTGAATGGGCGCAGGGTCCCCCTCGATTCCCACTCTTTCATTGCCAATGCCCCCAACTCTCTGTCTTTACCTAGGCTCCGCGAACCACCTCGGCCACCCTCCGAGCATCCTGCCCGGCGCCCGAGGCTGTCCCAGCCCCCTGCTTCCGGGCTTTCCCTGCAGTTCTGCTTCCGGGCCTCGGCCTCTCCCCCGGGCCCACTTGACCGGCCCGCGCCCCCGGCCCTCCGCGCCGCTCGCTCGCGGGCTCTCACCGCTCGAAGAGCAGCCTCACGGAGAACACGCCCGCCGCCAGCGGGAACACCGAGAGGATGTGCCGGGCCCGCGGGTAGCCGTAGCCGTCGCCCGGCCCCTCGAGGTCGGCCCAGCTCACGTTCTGGGGCAGCCAGAAGCGTTCGCTCCACAGCCAGCCCCACAGCAGGCCCAGGGATCCCGCCACGGCTGTCGCCATCTTACGCCCGCCCCGCGGCCACCGCCGCCACAGCCTCAGCTGCAGCCACAGCCAACGGACCCGCGGGAAGGCGGCACCGGGGCGGGGCCGGAGAGGCAGCCACCCCCTTCCGGCCCCTTCTGGCCCCCGGCACGTATCTGCCCGCCTCCCGGGTGGGGCCAGACCTCTTCTCCGCCCATCTAGCCTCCCCGCCCACCTCCTTCATCGCAGCTTCCAAGGCCTCCTGTCTTTTTGACCCCGCCCCCCAGCCCTGGACACGCCCCCACCCCGCCCCGCCTCCATTCATTCCCAGGCCCACCCATTTGGGCTCTGAGTCCTTTCTGCTGGTTTCACCACGCCTCTCTCCCTTGCTCACTGTCCTATCCAGCTCCGGCCACATCCCTTATTGCAGGCATATCCCCGCTACGGGGACATTCTCGTTCTCCGTCCAGCAGACTCAAGAGCTGTTCCCGCCGCCGGTCAGGCCATACTTACCTCTCAACTCCCAGTCCCGTTCCCTATAGGGCTTATCTCAGCCATCTCTGCTGGTCCCGCCTAACTCTTCTCCACCGCCGGCGGGTTTTGTTTTCTTCTTTGCTCTCAAAGGTTTCCTCCCTTCGTGCTCGTCCTTGATCTCAACCCCGTTTTATCTGTTTCACTGTTTTATCCCCTAAACTGGACTTTTAAAGACCCTTTTTTTCTTTTCATGGGTAAAAGAAAATGGAAGATAGCCAAAGGAAAAAGAAAAATAAATGATGGTCGATATTGAATGAGGCTAACTTGTGCCAGGCACTGACTGCACTGAACATTTCACACAGGTTATTTAACTCCTATGAAGTAGGAATTTTTTTATTTCCTATTTTATGGGTGGGTAAACTGAGGTCCAGAGATGTCAAGCAGCTTGCCCAAGGTTATATAGGTAAGTGGTAAACCTGTGCATCTGAACTACAATCTTTAAACTCCAGAATCCTGAGCCCTTATCCTATAAACCTCCTTAATGTTAGGTTTCCATATTGAACACCGAGCTCTTTTTGGATCTACATAAGTGGAGGGGAGCCATAGACAAGAAACCTTCAAAAAACGAAACCCGAAATTGTCCCTGACCTGCCCAAGAACACTGAACTCTGGGTACTCTCTCTCAAAACCTGTTTACAAACTAACTAGAATGATCTGAGTAAGATTAAAAGAACTAAACCTCTATCTCTTGTTCAAGGACAGATAGAGTAACTTTATACCTAGTAAGGCATACTTACACCAGAAGTTAAAGAGTTTCAAGGGAGGAGAAGGGAAAAGGAGCCATCTTAAGGAGTAGACGAGAAGGTTTGCTTTAGCTCAGTGGTTCTCAAACTGTAATGTGCCCCAGTTCACACATTGGCTTGTCCCATCTCCTACATGGAGAGTTTCCTAAAAGTTTTCTGGGGCCCATCCAAAGAGATTTCAGATTCAGGATGTTCAGGGTAGGGCCCATGAATTTGCATTTCTCATTTCTAACAAACTGAGGCAACGTCATTGCTGCTGGTCTGAGAACCACTGCCTGTGGCCATTTTCATCCAAACCCAGCAACAGCTTAATGGTAACTACCCTATATTCAAGATATATTTTAAAAGAAAGAAACTCTCCCTGATCCCATGGAATTCAAATCAGAGCCCCGAAAGAACAGAAACCATGCATGTTAACTTGGTATGCAGGAACTAGCACAGAATGATCTTGGTCTCAAGATCTATCTCTAGAAAAACACATTTGTACTATTTCTCAATCTCGGGGCTGTTAGAAAACACACTGCTGATGAAAAATGAATGAAAGCAAAGTTAGTGCAATTTTCAGTTTTGGCCAGGAGTAATCTGACCAGCAAGCTGGTGGAACTGTGTAGGCCCTGTACCAGTCATGCACAGAGTTTCCTTAACCTTCTCAGATCCCAACCTGGCCCCTTTCTCTGCTTCACCGAGAGAAAAACTCACATCATCCTATTGCCATCATTGACATACCAAGTCCAAACAAGTTGCCTCCATTCAGAGAGCTGAGAGAATGAACAATAAACACTTTTGTTTGGCTGTAAGCTTTTTGGTTTTTTATGAACATGTAGAGTTGTCTGGTCATTCTCTTAAAAAGGACATCCTTTTATTATGTTCATTATTGAGCCAGTCCTTGTTTCTACTCTCTATACATAATGTGTCTAAAGCCCTTGAAGAGCCAAGAAAAGGGTTCTTCTAAGGATAACTTCAGTCCCCATGTACTTGATATGTGGTGACACATTTAACTGACATCTATAAATGCCAGCCATAGCGCTCAGGCTTTTTGTATCAAGTCAGTGGACATAGAAAGTACTGTGTGGATGGGTTAGAGTAGCAGTGAGTCATACAGTAGAGGTAGCTTAACTCAAGCCAGAATTGGATATTTTATGAATGTCAGCAGGAGCTTCTGGATTAGCTGTTCAGTAAACTGGGGTTTCTCGATGACTTGAGCCTGTGGTGGGGCCAAGAGCAGAAAGCAGTACCCTGCAATTCACCTACTAGAACTGCCTAAGGACCTTTGAAAATGTAACAAGATGACTCAAAAAGCTTGCCTATATCCAAGGAAATCCACACTCCCACATTCCCACTAGGAAAAAAAAAAGTGCCTTAACAATTGGGGCAGTTGCCTGAACAGGCAAGGAAATCAACCAACCAACTATGCCTCTGCCCAGAGTGGCAACCAAATCCATTTTCAGCAGGCACCACTGCAAATTCCATTAAGCATGTTTTGCATAATTGTATGCTGAATTATTAAGTCTTCAGTAAAATTAACAATAAAAAGCCACCACTTGCTTTTGAATTGGTAAAATGAATGGCTTATTTGGAATGTACACACTAATTTTATTGCAAGTTTGCTTTCAATTTTCAAAAGAAAAATTGTCTATCATTAGGAAGGAGGAACGTCAACGATCAGCCCAACTCCACCACCTAGTGGTGAGATGTACTCATAGCACTACGCTTCCGAGGCATCAGACCCATTTGCCTTTTCTTCCCAAACTGTTAAGGTAAAAGTAGGTCCTGAGAGACTGTAACAATGTAAAATAATAATGGAAAAGGAACACTGAAAAGTTCAAATGTAAATTAAAAGCTTTATTGAATAAAAATGTTTCAAACTAAGCAAGACTGTAAGAAAGCAGATTATTTTACATCTCTAAAATGTATTAGAACTGAATCTCTAAAAATGCAGTACAAAGAAAAGCCTATAGCTTAAAACCCCTTTCCCACATAAAATTTGGAATATCAATTATGTACAACAAATGTACTCAAATTATAATATTCCAAAGCCTTAATACTAGAAAACCATCCCCCCCCCTCCCCTACCAAAAGCCTATAATTGATTTAATTGCACCCTGGGATGCTGTCTGCCATAAAAATCAATACATTTCAAAGATGATAAGTATTAAAACACTAGTGTATGAGAAAGAGGATATCAGAAGTGGAATACAGAGCTTGGAGGTCTAAGCTCAAGTGATTTAAGGTGTTTTTTTCTGTTATTCTTCCTTTAAATTCCTCACTTTGCACTAACGTGCAACATGGCAAACAGCAATACAAAAGATCTTACAAAAATATTGTAGGTTTATGCAAATTCTGAGAAGCACAGATACTACCAAAGAAGAAGGCAGTCCCTTGGGGTGTACTCAAACTCACTGGCAAATACCATAGCTTATTTGGGAGACAGTGGATCTCTCCAAGCACCAAAGGTGCTCAAAAGGTGCTCCAAAAAGTTGTATCTCCATAATCCAGTTCAGAATGTGATTTACAGAGCAGGATGCAAAGCAATTAATTCCCCCATATATATCAAAGTATGAAAATTAACCTAAAATTTCTTTTTTAAAAGACTAAATATTTGATCTCTCAATAGATGAACACTCAACAATTAAACTGGTATTCATTTAAAAATATACAAACTGTGCCCTTTATACTAAAGTGCATTCAGTCATAATGTTTAGGTCCCTTAATCCCTTCTGTATGTTCCCTAATTCTATAATTGAATTTTGAGTGTAACAGTGTACTACTAATCATCTATCTTCCTATTGCCTTTGGGGAATGAAGTGGAATCTGGACTGTATCAGTTGGAATATTCCTCCCCCTTATAAGACCTGGAAGAACTTGTGTACATCATCATTACTAAAGTAGAGGATTTAAGTAATGTTGTCTCTAGCACTTAGAATTGGTTCACTTAAGTTGCAGCATGGGATTTTTCTGAATCAAGAACTCTTTTCCAAAGTTACTTCCACATAAATTACTGTTCATGCTGATACCTGTTTACATGCATCACTTTGATAAAGGGCAGTGGCTTACTAATGTTAACACTAAATTTAAGGCCCAGCACCACTGCATTTTGTCATTCCTCATCCTCACCCTCATCGTAGTACCGATTTCTCTTTATCTGTTCCTCCACAGACAGCTCTTCAACTACCTCTCCATCCCAGAATCCCACATCCTGAGATTTTTGATTCTGAGCAGTGAATTCTTGATTGGTGGTGTTTTCTACAAAGCTGGACCAATCTGTAGACTTGGCTTCTAGTGGAGACTGCTGTTTGAAAAGGTTTCTATCATCTTCACCTAAGTTTGCACCATTTTCTACAAGACTCTCACTCCCCATCTCAAAACCATGAACTTCCTTACTTCTCCCTGTCTCCCCTTCTTTAGATTCCTTGTCTTGCCAAGTTGTTTTTCCCACATTCCCATTCTTTTCGGAGGTGTTGGCATTTTCTACTTGTTTCCTTTCTGCTGCTCCTCCTCCTGTAAACTCCTCATTCTTGTCTGACATGCTCCAGCCTTTCCTGATAGGCGGGGACAAGGTTTTTGAGCTCTTGATGGAGGCGGTTCGAAATGAAGCTGCCACAGTGAATGGGCGGCTCCTTTCCTTCAGCGAAGAAGATCGTCTTAGCTTCTTCAGATCTAGATCAACATCCTCAGGAGCTTCAGGCTTGCTGACTTCATCCTCTGGAGGCCATTTGGGTTTGGATACTTTGATCCCTTCCTCCACGGCAGTCCCTGAATTGCCAAATTCAGTGGGGGGTGGCCAGGCAATCCTCAACTTCTTGGTTTCAGCCGGCTTGTCTTCTTTCTCTGGCTGAGAGGTGGCCTTGGCTTCCATACTTGCAGTCAGCACACCCACCTTAGCAATGGGGGCATCTTCTACTCCTGGGCTCTGAGGGGTCTCCCCTGCATTTGGTGGCTGTGCTGGTCTCTCCAAAGGCTCTTCATTTTCATTTTTGCTTGCCCACAGATCCTTGTGTGGTCTGTGTCCAAAGCCTTCATCATAGTTGCCCTTAGATTTAAAGAGTTGATTGAAGTGAGGCTTGCAATAGATTCTCCCATGTAAGGATGCATATGTTCCTAGACTGTTGTTAAAAGAAAAGGAGCATCAAGTTAACAAATCTGCATATTCTTATTTATGCCAGCAACTGAAATTTGGCAATTCCAGTATTTTCAGAGGATGTTAAGTGAGAAAAATATCTTTAAAAGCACATCAATCACCTAGGATTCTCTCCCCGCTTTTAAGAACATTTGGTCTATTATCCATATAAAAAACATGTTCACTTCCAGGTCTGCACCTTCAAAAGCCATTCTTCCCCCTGGTACATGCTCCTATTTTCAAATGACTTGACTCCCCTTTGTCAAAACTGTTAAAATTACTTCTTCATGAAGTCTTCCCTAGGCAATCCCACCTAGCTCTGTTCACTCATCTATTTCCTAAGTCTTTATAACCCTTAACTACTTATAAGGATATTCCTTTGTATAAAAGTAAGCTATGGGTTCATGGGTGTGTGGTGAGCAGTAGCCAAGAAGTCAGTCGACCCTAGCGTCAGTGCTGGGCAGGCCTTTAGGAGACTTGGAGTCTCTTGCAGGGTAACAATTTTTAAAGGGGGTATAAAAACAACAGAACTTCTACAGAATAAATATACAAATTCAAAAATTTAGAAAAATGTACTTTGGAGAAAAAAATGGGCAGAAAAAGAACCAGCAGAAGGAAGTTAGAGAGGCACATTTTGGCCCCAAAGAAGGGAAAGCTGTTGAGCTAGAGCTATCTAACACTGGAACTAGCTGCAGTGGGCTACCACCCTCCAAACAAGTGGCATGCAGATGCCAGGACATCTTTCAAGAGTATTTTGGAAAGGATGCTTGCCCTGGAAGGAAAGCTGGAAGGAGTGACATCCTGGTTATTTCCTTCTCTAAGACTCTATGATTAACATGAGTTAATATGGAGTTATTTCACCAATTTGCCATGCATATAGTCATACTTTGGGATACTTGAAAGAAGTGATACATAAGTTATTTTCTAAGAAAATGAAAGAATATATGGAAAAATAAATGTTCTTCAGGGTCTATTATTATTGCTGTTTTCATCATTTATAGTGCTTGGGACATTTTGACGTAAGAGCTTAGAAAAGTATCCTGTTGAGATTCCTTAACTTCATGATTCTATGATGCCAAGGGAAAACATTCTACCAAATTAGGGCACAGGGGGTTTTACCTGCAACCCATAGATTTAAGCTTCAGTCCTAACACATAAATTAACATATCAATGTACCAATAAGTTTCAAACATCACTATCGCTTCATGTGGCATACCTGTCGCTAAATGGTGCTTTTTACTTCTTTCAAGGGCCTTCAACAGTACATTATTAGCACACTAACTTTTAATACCAGTGCTCTACAAGCCAGAGACTCCCTCCGGAGGTCCAGCTATTCAGAGATGACTTGTTTTGGTCTGGCTTACCTAAGTTTGCTGTTGCAATAGGAGCAACGGAAGCAGCTGATGTGAAACACCTGCTGGTTAGCCAAGAGACGCTCCATCGGGTAGACTGTCTTCTGACATTCCACACACGTCTCTCTCACGGGGGCCTGAAACTTCTAGGAAAAGGAAAAAGAAAAGGACAACTTCAGTAGAGGCAGTGATGAGTTAGCACACTGCTGAGATGGGCCCTGGGATTTACTTTGTTATCTAAGGGTTCCTTCCCTTATCTAGCCTGCCAATTCTCTTAGGAACACTAAGCCTGCTGTAATTCTGTCAGCTGACTCTTTAAAGCCAAAAGGCTCTCCTGAATTCCCTTCCCAGGTTGTCTGACTGTTCTAAGTGTAGCAGCCCCTGAGGATGGGTGGAGTTAGCGCTAGGTTGCAGAGAAAGGCTTAGACAAGCCACTACGTACACATAAAAGTACACACAAAATGTTTCTGTGGACAGGAAATTAGGAGAAAATATCATCACACACAGAAGAAAGAAGTTTGTTTGATTCAAGTGCCAAGTAAAAGCTGGACAGACTTGTATATAAGAACGACTCTGAAGGGGAGAAATTTCAAGTAGAGGAAGAGCATTTGGCTTTGGAAACTAGGCAAAGACACTTTGATAAAGCATCTTTTAATCTCCTCTGCTTATAATCTTGACTTGCTCAGTCCACTAGGCATAATATTTTTAAATAAGTCAAAACCCATATAAATGAAACAACTTAAAAGAGACATAAATTATTTCATTAGGACTCCATTCGAAAGCATAGCTCAATAAAGCTATAGGTTCTATAATCTTTTTAAAAAGCAAAGGAGAATAAAATTATTATAATGGGCAGTAGGAGGTCATAATAGACTGGGAATTCACAAATGTAAAGTGTGGAAGAGGGATTGGGTGAGCACAGCTGTTCTAGCTGGTAAATCCAATCCTAAAGGATATAAAATAGTTGGTATTCTAGCACTGATGAAAGCCAGAATTCCAAAACTGTACGATTTTACATAAGAAATGGTCACATGGCTACTAGGGATGGGGGTAAGAAGTCTCTAGGTGTGTGTGAGTAACCCTTGACTTGCCGCAACAGAAAACACCTCAGCCAGCAAATACCTCAGAAAACACCTCAGAACAGCAGAAGCAGCTTAGGTAAAGGTGGCCAGGAAGCCCTCACAGGTACCTTGGGAGCCCCTTGGATGCCAAGACCAGTGTGGAGGTAATTAATGTGAACTAGTTCCAAGGCCCAAGACCTGAATGGTTAAGGTAAGCCTAAAATAAACCAGGTTATGGGCAAGATAGAATTTTTTAAGAACACCCAAAACAGAGCCATAAAAAATTCAGACTGCTGATTCACTTGCCACATGCTTCACTAGGAAGTAAAGCAAAAAATAGGAATGGCTTTCCAAGTAGATTTGGACAGGAAATGAGAGTAGAAAATGGGCAAAAATGGGAGTAAGGGGAAAGATGTATAGAAGGAATTTAAATAAAACTAGTGGTAAACTCCCAAACAGCACAGAGGGATTTAAGAAGGAGCAGAACTGAGTGGAAATGGCTTGTCAACAGCACCTCTCTATTCCTAGGGTCAGAGTCCTAAAAAGAATCAAAGACCACAGGCTAAAACCTAGTTTACCAAGCATAAGACAAGTATTAAATATGATTGAATGCTACTGTATTGAATGTTGTTGGAAGTAATTAGGGGCATTATTTGGAGCTCAGTATTTTTTTTTGTGCATGGACACTTCTAACAAGACAGGACCTAAGTGGAGATGTCCTACTATAGTTTTAATTAGGTTTTCTCTAAAAGGATTAAGTCCTTGTGTTGCAAGCAAATATATGAAAATGCAGAATAAATCTGGGTGTAACAATACAATTGAACCCATTGGAGAGAGCCTGTGCAAATCACAATTCACATAATGTAAAAATACTAGGCTAAATATATTTATTAAATTGAAAATCTTTTTCAGCAGGGTGGATTCTGCATTTTTAACACTGGACTTAGGAGAATATTTATTCTGGTCATAAAGACAGAGCAGGCGGTGGAAATTTCACATGGTATAAGAGGAACTGGATATTATTCTGCTAAAGGGGAATGGAGGCCCACAAAATATGCCTCCCTTACAAACACGCAGACAGAACACGCTGTTGCATGAGGGTGCAACCCAGTGAATAGAAAGGAGAACCTGAGAGAAAGCTGAAAGTTGAGCTCCCATTAGGAGGAAAGTGGAAGGCAGGAGCAGAAATTAGGTACCGGAGCAGGAAGCAGAAGCTGGAAGAGACAAACAGGAACCTTCGGTGAATACACAGCATTTGGTGCGCCCTGGAGTGCTGCACTGCAGCCGGGCTGAAGCTCAGTTACAGACTCAGATCCAAGAATAGGACCCCATTTTCCTTCTTCAAGTAACTGTTAATTGTGGCAAAATCAGCCTCACTCATATCTACCTGAGGCTGAAACATGTCCCAGCTCAGGAGAGAGCCTTTTATGAGCCTTCAGCCACATAAGGAGAGTCTCATTAACAATTCTTAGTGTCTTCCTACCTCCCACACCTGATGTACCATGGCTCTCTTGCATGGAGCCGTCACCCACACAAATGAAAAGTCATTCCTACTCCTCAACATCAAATTAATAGACCATTAATTCAAACATCTGATAACTACAAGCTTCTAACTAGCCAGACCTACCCAACTCCCATTATTCTTATTTGATTTTTACATAAACTTTTTCCAATATTACGTAAGGTTTATGAGGCAGCTGCCTAAGGGTACTTATAGTTTCATAAAAACAAGAGGATGCCAATATGGTAATATGCCAAGTCAGAGGGGCTATGGCTGTGCCTTCCCTTTATTTCCTCTGTCCTGGGCACTCAGCCAGTTTTCTGTAATTGCCCCCATGTCTATTCAGACAACAGGAAGCATAGTCAATGCCCAAAAATCTCTACCATTATGGTAAGCCTGGCGTACATCCTGCCCATGCCTTCATGGCATGCTCGGACTTGGCACAGCCACATATAAAACACTGCCAATATTCGTTAGACATTTTTATCTTGAAAATATATTTTTCCAGTTAGTAAGATTTTTTTTATCTCCCCTCCCTCACCATCTTTCACATGTAGAAACTAAAGCACCAAGACATAAGGTACCTTATCAAAGCTCACACAGTCAGTTAATAGAATTAAAATGAAAAGTCAGAACTCCAGGCTCACAAACCAATAGAGATTTTTTTTCTAAATTGTCCTGGGATGTTAAATTTCCATGACTAAAGGAAACTCTTTGGGGGAGAGCAGATGTCATCCCAAATGAAAATAATCTTGCCATAGGACTTTGAACAAACTACAGCTCTTTGCTTTGTTTCAAATTAAAATATATAGATAATATCTTTGGGAAATTTAGGAATGAGTGAGGTAATATATAAATAATTGATGTTCATTAACATGTTTTTCCCATATGAGGAAGCTTGCAGGCCCTCTGCTGATCAGCATCTACTTAAAGTTATTTTCCCATAAATTTGCATGGCTTCATCTACACTCTTTCACCCTCTTGTTTTACATATTTTTTTGTTTAATGAAGGCTCCAGTTGGGAGATATCCATATATATATATATGGGCAGGGGGTTTGGCAACAGGCAGTGAGGCTAACTAGATTTTAGACATTGTGAAATCAGAAGAATATTCTATGTTGATGTCAGCCCTCCATTCCTTAGATAGAACACCACAAAATGCCTTTCTTTCCCTCCTTTCCAATTTGTGAAAAATATCTAGGTAATTAAATTGAAAAGTTTCACACAATAAACAGTTGGGCCAGCTCTGTGTAGCCTTAATACTTCCTCTGGCTTTCTGTGAAACTCTTTGAAAGCATAAAAATGAAAGCTTTTTGGGGATATTCTATAAATAGACATCTATAAACAGACAGCTTTACATGGAGAGGAAAGGTTAGTGTTCTGAGAAAGCAGCAATGATGAAGATAGTGAGAAAAGATCCTAGATTCTAGATGACTATCTAGCATAATTTTGATAGTTTTGCAAAATAGCATAAAACCTGGACAGCCAGCAGGGCACAGAGGGGTCTCCACAGTGCATGTCCTCTCATGCAGTCCACCATGGTTTCTCTCCACATTTATTAGGACCAGCTCAGGAAGCCTGGGACTGGGTTGTCCTGGACACAGTAGGGGCAAGTGGGTACTCCTGGGACCTGTCACGTCTCCTTGCCTTTTCCTCCCTTATCTTCCTCTCTGGGAATATTCAGGGGATACCTTCTTTCAATGGGAGGACATAAAGCTTAAGAGACCTCTGGGGCTCTTGAGCAGAAAGATTCTGGTCCTTCTCACAGGGTTCACTGACCTCTGTTCCCAAAGCAACACGTTTTTGAGAATGAACCTGCAACTTCAACTTCATTAGCACCACGTCTCATCAACTGAGTTATCCGGCCAGTGTTCAGACTATATAAAACCCTTACTTGTACAAACCAGTATCATTTTTTAAATTTCATTAAGCTAAAATTTGAAATGAATTGAGTCTCTCCCTTAGATGTCCTATTTTCAGTAACAGACAGGCACCACGGAACAGTTTTTCCAGGATGTGTAGGACCCAAAAATCTATTCTGAGTGAACAAGTTTATTCTTAGCTGTAATTTCCTGAGATGAGGAAACAACTTCTGTTGTATGGTCTATAGCCATGAGACCAGTTGTGTCACCAGGTCTTCCTATAAACACTCACTAAAGCATCGATATACTTGCCTGCAGAATGTAAAGGGTAACTTGGAGGAAAAGAAAATACACTGCCCTTAAATAACACTGGAGATATGATTGGGTCCCACCCCTGGCTCTGTACACCACAGCCATTTGAGCTTTGGACTGTAGGCAAACATAGGAAGTGAGGCCAGTTTACTTTGGTCTTTATACAACGTTCAAAAACTGAAGGATATGTCCAGTGAAAGCAGGCCTTGCATTCTACTGCTGAGTGACCTGCGCCAAAGAAGCAGGCACAGGTCTGGGGCACATGCGGAGGGAGCCTTATTCCATCTCCTTCCCTTGGTGTGCTGGGGAAGTGAGAGGCACTAAGTGAGAGGCACTCTGTCTTACATCGCTCATAAGCTCAGACCCTGGAGTTTGAATCAGAAGGGGTCTCAAAGGTCCAACCTAGTACCAGGAGATCTGGCCTAGCAGGTGAAGAAGGGAAGTAAGACTGGGTGGAGAATTCAAATATAATCAAGAACAGGTTTTAGTTCTTAGATTGTCATGGAATTTCCCTAGTCCCTCAGTTCATGGCCAAGTCAGCTTTGCTGTTCTTGATCCAGAACCACAACCCAAGGGTTCGCATCCGGGAAGGGCTGCTGTTGGAGAGGAAATTAACCTCGTGGCATTTGCTACTTTACTGGACTCCAGATACTGGAAAGAGAAAGTGCTGACGACAGCACGAGCAGATCGCTAAGGCCAGAAGGCTGGGTCATGTTGGATACATGTGCAGATTTAATCACTGAACTCAGTTCTTCTCTCGGTTTACTTGTCCCCTCTTGCTACTTCCTTTACTTTTTGCTCCCTTTCAATAAGCTTTAATTACCCTCCTCACAAACTTCTGCTTCCTTTAAAATTTTCACGTTTATGTCTCCCCCCTACCCCATCCATTTCTGAATCCATCCCTTAAATCATGGTTTCTCCCCTTTCCCCCTTCTGTTTCAGACCCTCACCTATGTCCTCTTCTTTTCATTCTTTCTGTGCACTAGAATTTTCCTCAAGGGATCAGTCATACCCACAGTTGAGAGAAACAAGCATAGCAGATGTGGGCATGAGGTTGAGGCAATACAAACCATATTAAAACTAATTCTATTCCACCTATTGAATTTCTCTCAAGTGTTAAAACTTCTAAAAGAAAAGTTGACTGTTTATGAAAGCACCAGAGAAGAAAGACACAAAAGAATATGGGTATGTCTGGTTAATAATCCAAGTGAGTTACTGTATTAGTAAAGCGCTCCTAAAAGAGGTGTTGGCGTCTTTTTACCTTTGTTTATTTTTATGGGAATACATATTTGTTCATAGAAAGGGAAAAGACTACTTTTCAAAACTGAAGTAAAAGAAGGCCACAGATTGAGGAGCCTCATGAAATTTTCTTAGGGTACAAAAATTGGGTTCATTCTTTGCCATATAATATTATATGCCCAGTATAAGTGTTACTTGAACACCCATTTTTACAGCAAATGGACTGGCCAACCCCTGTTGCAATATACACATTCTTTCATTTAAATCAGCTAAACACCAAGTTCAAGTTCTTATGACCAGGGAGCTTATGGTCAAGTTCTTCAGACTAGGGAGCCACTATCTTTAAGCTGACATTGTCCAGAGGGCTGATTTTAGTTTAACAGATTTCACGTATCTCTCATTTTGTGGACTTTCACCCATTCACAGATTTATGGACTTGGACTTAAAAAAAAAAGAAAGTCATTTTCTTCAGCTGCAGGTTTCCTTAAAGCTTTCATGAATTTTCAGATTTCAAACAGGCATATTAGTGAGCCTCCCGTTTCTGATCCAAACACCTGAGTAGAAGCAACAAGATTTCCTGAGAAAGTGACTGGCTTATGTATGCCCTTATTTGGCATTTTCATCCCCAGGAAAGTAAAAACAGGTCAAAAGGAACACAATGATTAAAAGGTGCGATGAGCTCTACTAGCAAACCAATGTTAAAGGCTCAGAGAGAAATTACTGTTGTACCTTCACTGCTTTAGGAGGAGAACTTTCAGAAAGGCTGGAGGCTTGGGCATCTGGACTTAGTGGCTTGGGATGGACAGGCTGCTGGACCTCACTCTTTACCTGGGAGTTACCTGTTTTGAGTTACAAAAGGAAGACATTTTATAGCAGCTCATGGGAAGTCTCAGAAAAGCTTCCTCCTCAAAGCCAAGTTTTGACACTTTCACTACTGACAGACCTTTCAACACCAGGAAAAACACTGCTTTTCTGCTGATGGACATTCTAATGCTAAATAAACGCTGTGCTCTCCGGTTCTGTCACAAATCCAGTGGTTCAGCCAGGAAGCTTTCTCACCCTTTGCCACACACAGCAGGAATCCAAACTACCCCAGATGAGGCACTTTCTGCCCTGTAGTATTTGTTATTTCTTTTGAGGGTGTTTGTAGACTTTAATGACTTTTTGGTAGTTAGAACTCTCAAGTCCTTCAACTGAAGTTGGGAAGATGGGGGAATGTGAGGGCAGAAACACCATACTGTGTGTGTGCATGTGTGAATGACTGATTTGACACTTTTTTGGTCAGTCCTAGAACAGATATCCATGGATGAAGATCATGGAAAAGGGCTCCATGAATTCCCTAATCATTGACATGTCACCTGCGTTAAGTTAATTTCCTGCCAATATAGTCACTGCATGGAAAACTCAGAAGAGGCACAGAAAAGTCATTTACACAGCTATTCAGGAACCACAAAAGGATTCCTGAAATACTAAAGTCAACAAAGTACTGAAGCATTAGGGCTTATTTTTCAAATTCATGTTTTGCAGAACTAGTCAAAACTCAGAAAATGTCTAGGCCAAGCAAAATGATTATAAAAGGAATGTTCCTGGATTCAAGAAGAGTGAATTTCTCTGAAATTTTAAGGTAGGGTTTACTAGAGACCTGGCTAGCTCATACTTATACTTCAGTTGCTAAGTTTTCAGGGTCTAGTAAACTCATTAACCTGAGGAGGAACTATACATAAAAATCCACATATTTAAAAAGATAATAGGTAAGATAAAAATATATATTTAAAAAGAAAATCAAAATAAAAAATGGAGATTGTAAAGAAAATAGCCAAAAGCTTCTGTTTCTTGGAGAAGCGAGGCCCAAAATGAATTCAAAATAAAATCAAAATTCGCACCAACAGGAAAATCTCTAGAATCTGTCTAGAGGGTGGACTATAGTACATGTTTAATTAAGTAGGGAAAGATATTTTTAAAAGGTTACTCAGATACTAATTCTTTATCCTTATAAATGAATAAAATCCTTCTTGGCCAAATTTACATTACAATGAAGCTTGCAGCTTTAACCCTGAAAAGGTTTGTTCCAAAAGGCAGGATAAGTTCAATGAGAGAAACATCAAAAGTATTCCATTTCTGCCAAA
The DNA here is from genome assembly GCA_029783875.1 of Phataginus tricuspis. Lineage (NCBI taxonomy): Eukaryota > Metazoa > Chordata > Mammalia > Pholidota > Manidae > Phataginus > Phataginus tricuspis. Next base: position 4,880,476 of record JAQQAC010003639.1, on the reverse strand, counting down.
TTAATCATATTTATTTGAATTTAACTTCTCCCTAAGCCATGAAATTCAGTGTGAAGGGTATTCAAGCATCAATCCTTAAAACCAAGTGAAAGATTTGATCAGCTAAATTCCTAGATAGTACGTTACCTTCTTAGCACTGACAGCAATGGAGAAATACCCTGACTGAACACAGAATACAGAACAAGAATCTTACCCCCCAGCTCTAAGAACAAATGCTTATGGGAGTCATCTTTAACAGGGATGGACTGGGCTGCCAGGCTATTCTCAGTTGCCGAAGCCTACAAAAAAAAGGGGCGATTAAGAATCACATTAAAAATAAAAGAGCAAACTGCTGTTAATGCCATAAAAACCTGCTGACTGCAGTCAGTCACTGGTTGCCTGGGGGAAATAACGGGCCCCAGAACAGCTGAGCATTTAAACAAGAGGCAGCAAAATGTCTTTTATGAGGATATTAACATGCCTCTCAATTACAGAGTAAAGCGTGAAACAGACTGCACTCAGCTGCCAGAAGTGTGCATCATCTCCCTTCTAAAAGAACTTCTAAATGATATCATTCTACTAAAAAAAAAAAAAAAAGGCAAAACAAAACCCCCCATCAGGGAGAGCAAAGTTCCTCACCATTTAACCGTAACTTACTTCAAGGCAAGATAAAGTCTTTACATACAGGAACTATTCTTACTCTTTTATTTTCCTAATCCCTTATTTCAAAATAACCAAATACATTCTGCTGAAACAAATTTGCCAGGATAGAAGACCTTTTGATAGCTTTAAAAACCCATTTACCTAAAATCAACTTCCAGTATTATCTTCCAAGTTAGTTTCCCTTTTTAATCCCAGTCTCAGAATGGCAGTGTTTAACAAGATGGCAGATCTTCTGTATAGGTGTAAATCTTTTTCCCAGAAGCTATCAAATTTAAATAAATAAGGAAACTTCCTACTAGTTCTCTCTCTCCTTTCTATTGGCCACCCTGGTATCCTCCTTCACACTTAAAATCATGAAAGGTCAAGAGGTGACCCCAAACACACTTTCCATGTAATAGCCTTTCATTCAGATGTCAGAGATTGTATGGCCGATGCTGAATGTTTATATCAGGATGTCTAATGTACTGAGTAAATTTACAATGGAGATTAAGTTGTTGGCGGACCGCACCTGAGTTTCAGCACGCTCGTTTTTCTTCCCCACTACTCTCTTTTCATTACAGGAATTCTGACACGACATAAAACCAATGATAACAGCCAACATTTACTGAGTGTTTACTATGGGCCAGGTATTGGAATGACTGACATACATGTTACTTCATTTAATGATATGAAATAAATTTTCTAAAGTTGTGCATGGCCATTAAAAGCTCTTCAATTCTTGCTAATTAGTAGATGTTATCTACCCCAGGATGCTCTTCTCTCACCTCTAATTTAGTCACCTTGAACCTGCAGGGTAAACTCGATGCCAATCATGACATCATTGCATATGCCCAACCAGACGACCTCACTGCAGGAACAGCCAGGAGAGAGCACATGAGATTTTGCTCAAATATTTCATTAAAGAAAGCACAAATTCATTCACAAGAGGAGAAAGGGAAGAACAATATCTTGACAAAATATTTTATTTCAGGCAAGTTTACCCTAGCATTAATGTCCTTTTTTAACAAGCTGAAATTCAAATAGTTCTTAGGTACTGGTTAACAAAAGCCAGGCAAACAAGCCAAAAGGATGGCTGAGGCTCTGAAACGTTTTATGAATTTTAAGGCAGCCAAGGGTTTCTAAATCTGCAGTATGTTCTTGAAGACTATGCACTATCTGTATCTCCTTTCTTCCCCACCCACTCCTCAATTTGTGATTAATTGCACTGATGCCCTTTTAGGCTATAATTAAAATGTTCCCATCCCCCAGTTTAGCTCAGTTCCAGTTTCAAATCCGCATAAAGACAATCAAGAAGCAAACATGAAATCAGATATAGAGACAATCCAAACATTATTTTCCAGATGATCATTTTTCTAGCTATATCCCAAGGGTAGATGGGAGCATTTCAATGAGGGTATGTTTTTTTCTTGTTTCTTTTTTATAGAATATAAGAAAAATTCCAAACATATTTACTCAGCTATTTCTAAGACATAATCTCCCACTTTAAAAAATGGGAAAACCAGGTAGTCCAATGAGAGAACTCACTTGATACATGGCATGTGACTCATGGGACTAATATGAGCCTACTGTTGCAAGGCTGTATATAATCTATTGGATGATTTTGACTATGAAACATATTACTGCCAAATATTTTCTTATCTTAACATATATTTGTTTTGTTTTTGTAGAATGAAGTGATTTAATTTTCTTGATTTTATGATTCAAGTTTTCTAGCCATTAATCTGAGACCATTTTTCTACGTGCCTGCTTAAGTCCAAGTGTGTAGTGTATCTCACAATTCCTGCTGGTGTTCTGTCAGTATACCATACTTTTAAAAGTCTGTTATAGTCAAATAAATTTGAGAACTATTACTCTTAGCCTATTTTAATGATCTCCCCACCTTTTGGAAGAAGGGTCTCAAGGGTGTCAGTATGTGTAACAGAAGCAATGATTTTTCTCCTAAGATTGATCACTGTAGTAGATTTAAAAAAAATAAATTAATAAATTAATAAATTAATCTTAAAATTTTTATTTACAATTTATTTTGGTATCATTAACCTACAATTACATGTGCAATATTATGGTGATTAAACTACCCCCTTCATCAGGTCCCCCCCACCAACCCCATTACAGTCACTGTCCATCAGCGTAGTGAGATGCTATAGAGTCACTACTTGTCTTCTCTGAGTTGTACTGCCCTCCCCGTGCCCCCCCTACCTTACGTCTGCTAATCATAATACCCCCTTTACCCTCTTATCCCTCCCTTCCCACCCCTCTTCCCCAGTCCCTTTCCCTTTGGTAACTATTAGTCCGTTCTTGGGTCACTGTAATAGATTTGAAAGCTCTTTTTCCTCAACTAAATATTTGCTTATCATATTGACTGAAAGACAAAAAAGGCTGGATAATGGATTAGCAAAGAAAATGATAAATTCACCTGATACACTGTTACTCACTCCAGCTAAGCCACTCATCTAATGTTAAGTGCATTAAAACACAAATCTTATTTGCTTAAAATCTTCCATGGTTTTCTCTCTGTAGGACTACATCCAAACCCTTGGGGTGGCACAGAAAGCTTTCCAAGACCTGCCCTCTCCCTCTACCTGTCTCTCACCATTGCCTGTATGTACCTCATGTTCCAGCTAAGGCATCTGGGTTTGGATCTCTGGTTTCCAAAACTCTGCTGTCTGCCCAGAATGCCCTTCTTTTTCTTTACTCAACTTTTCCCTTATTCACACGGCCCATTTCCACATTGGCTCAGATATCACCTTCTTAAGTAAGTCAGGTTAAGTGTCCTCAGACTGAGCTTCCATGCTTGGCCCTCTCCTGGCACTTGTCACACTGCCTTATGATAGCCAACCTGTTACTCATTTCCCTTTACTCTGTTAGCTTTCTTGCAGATAAAGACCACACAGAAGGGTTTGTTTGTATTTTGTTTTTAAGCTTAGCATTTCCTATGCTTACATAGTGACTCATTTTGAGTGAAAGAATGAAATTTTCTTGCATAAAATGTGTTAAATTAAGAATATATAAATACTTTGGAGATAATATCTAATCAAAACAGATTTTTAAAAATCACTTTAGCTCAACGCCATCTGAGCATTAGCTAAGTGAAAGAATTTTCCAGTGAAGGTTCATTATCTGGGCAGATATAAGTCTCAGAGTTCCCCAACCAAAATTGTGTGACCTGCAAAAATGACAATCTGTCCTGGCAGCTGTTACCAAATTCCCAGACACTGTGCAGCCTAGAGTTAGAGTTGTTTCTAATTTTAAGCACCTAATTTAGAACACATGCTTCCCTGGCAACTGGACATCAGACTTTCCAACCCACCTTTTTGCCATCCTGATGGGAGCTGCAGACCTCGGGACCTGGGGGCACGTTCTCCTTTTGCTCTAATTTATGAGTTTTGATTTCACCACCATTGGCTCTCAATTCATTCTACAAAATAAAAATAATCTATGAATTAAAAAAGAAATCACTCTTCTATTCTCTTCATAGCTCATCAATTAAACAACCTTGGAATGTTAAAAAAGAAGTTCCTTTAAGAGGCCTCAGGTCAAATTAACCCTCCAACTCTCACAAGCAACACCCATTAACTAGTGAGATGACAAAAGCAGCTTTGTGGACACAAACCTCAGAGTTAAATGTCTATACAGGAGTCTAAAACTGGATGCTCATTAGAATACAGACACACGGACACAGACACACGCAGAAACCACCCCAGCACACAACGTTCTTGTGATTCACTCTTCCAGCAGCACAGCTTGTGGGAATGCAAAGCTCGTGAGTTTTATCAGAAAAGACCATTTTGGAGCAGGGGAAAGGAGATGCCAAGTGCCAATAATTAAGAAAATATACTGACCATATATCTAAATGCCCGGCCTGGAAAGAGAGACAGGGATGATGTATACATATGAAAGCTGAAATTATATTTAATGATACCATAAAATAACCTTTTTTGTCAGCCTTTCAAAAACACATTTTTTGCACAAAATTCATACATTTTACTAAAGACATACCTTATTCTATTTCTCATAACAGAGCCTCAACATAAAAAGGCAGGCTTTAGTACTGTCACAAGAAATAAACAGGACCACATTTTTTTTCCTTGCAAAGAGCACTTGGGGCAAAATATTAAAATGGACTTTATTTACCAGACCCCAAATAAATATAGCGGTAGATGAGTATGGACATTTCCTACCTTTAGTCTGCTTGTGATCTAGTGCCCTTCTATTCTCTGTGATCCTTTAGGCATGGGGAGAAAACAAGTAATTTATGGTCGGAGGGCCAATGAAGAGAGTGAGTGGGACTGACTGACTCAGGTATGGAGTTCCAGATTAAGGCATACAGCTCGGAGGGTGTGACTATGCGGTGGGGAGCTGGCAGCCTGCACTGTGCATCACAGTACTGCCCAGCAATGAATTCCTGACCCCGGCCTCCAGAATCACTGCCAGAGAGCGTGTGCCTTGTTACAACCACCCTCTGTGAGGGGCCTAAGAAATTCTTTAGAAATGAGATAAAATGTACTTTTTACAAGAATTCCTAAAGCGTTTTCAACTCTTAAAGTTTACAGAGCAGGAAACTGCAATGCAAAAACTCTATTAGGAGTTTCTTAAAAAGTCACTGAACAGGTTTTTCCACTTACAGTCACCTGGTCAGAATGTTTATGGCAGGAGAGTACTCCAAAGCAGCAAAATCCTAAAACAAGAGGGAATTAAGCTCCACAGATCATCTATGAGCTGAATCCCCTGGCCTGCCTTTTAAGAAATGTCTAAATTAGCTCATTTTTCACACTCACAGTGAATAATCAAGGTGAATATGCCTTAGAGACTTAGCCCACCAATAAATACTATTAGAGAATTCATACTTCATAATGTGGGGAAAGGAAGACTCAGCTCCTGGAATACATATTATGATTTCTAGTAGGCATCTGCCTGGGAACAAATAAAATTCAATACTATTCTTCCAACTTTGTTAAAAAAAATAGGACATCAAGAGATTAATGGCTTGGAATTTGAAATCTTGGAACAAATGTTGGAAAGATACTTATGTATGTGTACATGGGTATATACTAGTGTGTAGGTACAAGTAAATGGCATTTAAAAGGGAACTTCAGTGAAGCAGTTCTGCAGTGTCTGCTTGCCAGTGAAGCCAAGGAAAGTATAAAATGGAAAGACCCTCCATTCTGTTTAGAAAACTAAATTTTTGTGTTTACTGAGTATGCTATCTTCCTGTCATTCCCTGCCCAGCCTTTCTTATCCACTATTCTATTTCTTTAGAAAACCATTACATCATAAGGAGGGAAGATTAAGCAGACCATAGATTGTATGGTTTCATTAATATGTAATGTCCAGAATAGGCAAATCCATGAAGATAGGAAGTAGATCTGTGGTTACCAGGGGATGAGGGGAGGGAGGACCTGGGAGTGACTGCACAGGGATGGGTTTTTTTTTAGGGTGATGGAAATATTCTGGAATTAGTGGTGATGGTTGCACAGCCCTGTGACTATATGAAACATCACTGAATTGTGGAGTTTAAAATGGTGATTTTATGTCCTTGAATTATATAGTCATAAAAAATTGCAAAAAAAAAACCCCACCCTACATTAATGTTGAATAGATCTGCTTTCTCTCCAATACTCTTCCTTCCTCTCTCAAAAACAAAAATAAGTATTTCCATTAAAATTAACAAGATACTATTTCTTGAACAAGAAGATTAAGTAGAAGAGATAGGAAAACTCTCAGTGATATTACTGGATGGTAACATCACAAGAAAATGAATGGAGTGGGCATGAGGCCTAGGAAGACAAAGTCAGGATTACAAATGAGGCTAGGGTAGGATTTCTGCGAAAGAATGGCTGGGGACCATGGAAGGAGGCAGGGCTCCCACGTCAGGGTCTGGGGGACATTTCTAGTTCCTGTGCTCAGGGACCATTTGCTGGATAATGAACAAATGAATGACGCAGAACACATACTGTATAGTTGCTGGAACTGCTCTGTTTGGATACAGCTGCCTGATACTTGGCCATTCGATCCTTTATGGAAGTTTCTGACAGGCGTGGCAACTCCAGATTTCGCCTGCTTTCGATTTTCTCTGAGTTGAACATAGAAGATGACAACTGACCTGAAAGTATCCAAACAATGCACTTTATGAGAAGATAAAATGTGACTTCAATGGTTTCAAGACTCTAAATTTTGGGCTATTCAAATTTTATTTCTTCTATTAAATGTACAAAGAAGGAGACAGGAAATGTAACTGTCATTTATAGGTAATATTCATTCACTTTCTCAATATTAAAAGGAGAACCCTTACCATAATTAAGTATTGTATATATTAAAAATTTGGCTTATTTAACATGTGAAAAAATAGATCTCAATGCCATTTTAATTATTTGTATTTGTTGGATTACTAGAAGGCTGATTGATGATTTTCCACTTTATTATTTTTTCCTTTGGTGAATGCCTATATATGTCCCCTTCAAAACATAATTCCACTCTCAAGGCATTATGTTATCACTGGTAATACAGGCTAACCAATCTTGACAGAGGAACCTGCCCACCCATGGGAACCCTCAAGCCCCACATGACCATGGAGCCAAAACTGTCAGTAGAACTTGCCTTGTAATTGCACAAAGGTACCCTTTGGTTACCACAGGTTACCACTGAAAAGGATGGATTAAAAATACAGAGAATCTATTTATATAGAGCAATGAGATTTGATAATGGTTTGTATCTAACACACAGATTCCCTTTTAATTTGTGCCACTCTTCCTTTAGAAGCATTGGCTTTGAGGTCAAACTGTATGGCTACGAGTATTTTCTGTAAAACTTCACACACACGGAACTCTCTGCTTACCTGGGCCTATTTCCAAATCATCCAGAGAATAGCTGTTTTCAGAGATCCTCCTTCCACCTGCACTTCGACCTTGGGCTCGAAGGATCTGTTTGGAAAACAAAACCCAAAAGTAAGCTTTGTACAGAAGGCGGGAAATCTTGATTCAATGTTCCAAAAGGAGGATTGCAAACCTCCTTCATAAATAAAATCCAGAAGAGATGAGATTTTATATTCGTTTTTATATTCCGCAGAATGTGTTTTTAGTACAAACAGCAAGCATTACATATTCACAGGTGCCCAGGGAAAAATAAGTAACTCTCTATATAGCTAATGCTCTCTGCTAATGATCACTGCCTGACCAGGTTAATGAGAAAGCCTTGTAATTTAAACAGTCATTGGAGGAGAATCCTCATGTCCCAGATGACGCTGACATGTCTCCCGACGGCAGAGTCTTGGAGGCAGTATCTCCCGTTTCTCTTTTCCATCTGTCCTTGCTGGTTCATGTCAGCATCTTCTTTTCCCTGGACTGTCACATTACCTTTCTAATTGGTTCTTCTACACCTTCCTATCCTAGCAAGTCTTATGACACTGCCATTATCTCAAGTAATACAAAGTAATTTTTCCAAAATATAAAGCTATGTTACTCTTTTGTTCAAAATTCTTTAAGGATTCCTAATAATTCTTTAATCAGATCTAATGCAGTATGTCACAGAAGGGCAGTTCTAGATCTGGTCCCTAGCTACCCTCTCTAAGTATTGTCTTCCTCAACCTTTACCCTCCAGGAAAAGCAAACTGCCGTGAGGACCATGACACTGTGTGGATAAAGAAGGTTCCTGTGGCCAGGATTCTCACCTGGCCTTGGTCAGCTAGCTCACTACACATGTGTGGGCAGTATGTTGTTATTGACTTTATATAAAGAGCTCCGCCCAGTGTTCTGGGTCACACGGTGGCACGGCTGCAAGGCTACAGGAGAGCAGAGACGAGACTGAAATGGTGCCAGCGCTGAGGACAGAGACTGAGATGGCTGTGTGGGCAGAGAGGCCCAGAGGCAGAGACCAGCTTGCTGCATGCAGACTTGCTCTGAGGGGACAGGATTCTAGTGATTGACCTGCCACCGTGGGAATAAACTTGGGTATAACCCTTTCACCCAAGAACATTCTATTGTCATTTCTTTGGTCACATTGAATCCATAGTGAACTTACCCAGGGTTGAAATCTATTGGCAAGACACACTGTACCTGAGTCCCTCTAATGTTCTATCCTCTGTTATCTAGCAAAGGCCTGTTCCTTCAAGACTCGGTGTAAGAGAAGCAACATTTCCTCTGCAAAGACTGCCTTACCTCTCCCACATAAATCTAAGTAAGCCTTCTGTCCTCAAGGTACTGGTCGTCACACTTCTGTGACAATCCTTACCAAACTGTCGTGCTAGACTAAAAGAAAGCCTACTGAGGGCAGAGACCATGCTTAAAAATAATTTTTTTTTTATAGAAAAGTGGATAGATATAGATTTTTTTGAATAAAGTATTTTGTGATTCCCATGAATTACTACATTTATATTTCTCATATCTAAAGCAGATATCTAAAGTTGCAAATTATAATTTTTAAGACTGGAGAAGTAACTCAAGAGAAAGCCACTTAGTGTCACAGAATTTTCCCACACACAGTACACAGAGAATATGTCATGTTTATTCAGCTTGTAATGAGAGCCTTCAACTTGATCCTATCATTCAAATCTCAATTTATTTCCAGATAAACTTAAAGCAGGAAAGGTATCTGAAATCCAATATGACAGGAGATAAAACACTTAGCATCGATAACATATTAAAGATGGCGGCATGAGAGGTGAGACACAGGCTTCCTCCTAAAACCGCATATAATATGAAAATATAATTAATTCAACTAACCCTGAAAGAGCAACAGGAAAGAGGACTGTGCCACACTGCATACACCTGGAGAAAAGAGCAGACCTTACAGAACAGGGTAACGTACTAAAGATGTGGCCTGGCATGACCCAAGCCTTTCCCCCACCCCAGCTCACCAGCAGGAGGAAGAGAAACGGAGTGGGGAGAGAGTGCAGGCCTGGGACTACTGAATACCTAACTCCGGAGATCTGCTCTGGGAGCACAAACCTACATTTCATGGTGCTTGCATGATACTCTCGTGATTATGGGGTTGGAAAGTTAAGACAGGCAGAATTCCTGGAGAGACTGAGATTCCAGCTGCTTGTAGAAAGCAGGGATCCATATCTGGCTTCTCTGGGACAAAAGAAAGGCGGGCAGTCTGAGAGACTTCCTAACAAGGAAGCCCTTAGCAAGAGGGCTGCTAAAGGGGCAAGGACTGCACAGAGCTTACTGCTCAGGAGAGAGGACATGCAGACAAAATTGTCTGGGTGCACTCTGCCCAGCAAGTTGGGAGCTTTGCCATATAGACTCTCATATTTAAGGAGGAAAAAGAAATCTTCCTCCTTAGATGATCTTCAGGTGCTCCAGCTCCCCGGCTGGCTACACAGCTCCAAGGACCCCCTCCGTGATATGCAGCCTACTGCACCTTTCTCCCGGCCAGCCCCACCTGGCTCGCAAACCAGCAAACCCTACCCTGGCATTAGGCCAGCCAGAGGGAAGATCTGTCTATAGCAACTACAAACGCAAAGCATAGAGGCTTATACCTGTGTGCTTGGCCCACTGGTTCAGGCAGTGGAGACAGGCATAGCAGCTGGGAAGCAGGAAACAGCTCTTTCATCCCCCCAGGCACCAATACCACTCCCCTGAGACTCCTAACATTGCTTCAGGGACTGAGCAACTCCAGGGAGTAAAGCTTCTGGGCACTAGAGGGTGGCATATACAAATATGAAACGCCAAAGGAACCTGGTTCAGAGTAAAATTATTAATACAACTCCTGAGAAAGATTTAAATGACATCAACCTCATGACTCTCCCTGAAAGGGAATTCAAAATAAAAATCATTAACATGGTCATGGAGGTAGGCAAACATATTCAAGAACTCAGGAATGAATTCCGGTCAGAGATCCAATCGTTGAGGAGCACAATGGAGGGTATTAAAAGCAGATTGGATATGGTGGAGGAGATGATAAATGAAATAGAAACTAGAGAAGAGGAATACAAAGAAGCTGAGGTACAGAAAGAAAAAAGGATCTCTAAGAATGAAAGAATATTGAGAGAACTGTGTGACCAATCCAAATGGAACAATATTTGCATTATAGGGGTACCAGAAGAAGAAGAAGAGAGAAAAAGGGATAGAAAGTGTCTTTGAGGAGGTAATTGCTGAAAACTTCCCCAATCTGGGGAAGGAGATAGTCTCTCAGGCCATGGAGGTGCACAGATCTCCCAACACAAGGGACACAAGGAAGACAACACCAAGACATATAATAATTAAAACGGCAAAGATCAAGGATACAGACTATTAAAAGCAGCCAGAGAGAGAAATAAGATCACATACAAAGGAAAGCCCATCAGTCTGTCATCAGACTTCTCAACAGAAACCTTACAGGACAGAAGGGAGTGGCATGATGTATTTAATGCAATGAAGCAGAAGGGCCTTGAACCCAGGAATATTTTATCCGACAAGATTATCATTTAAATTTGAAGGAGGGGTTAAACAATTTCCAGATAAGCAAAAGCCAAGAGAATTTACCTCCCACAAACCATCTCTACAGTGTATTTTGGAGGGACTGCTATAGATGGAAGTGTTCCTAAGGTTTAATAGCTGTCAAAAGAGGCAATAAAACCATAGTAAAGAAAGTAGAACACCTAATTACTAAGCAAATGCAAAATTAAATTAACTATCCCCAAAGTCAATCAAGGGATAGACAAAGAGCACAGAATATGATATCTAATATATAAAGAATGGAGGAGGAAGGGAAAGGAGGAAGAAAAAAAAAAGAACCTTTAGATTGTGTTTGTAATTGCATATTAAGTGAGTTAAGTTAGAAGCTTGGATAGTAAGGAAGTTAACCTTGAACCTTTGGTAACCACAAATCCAAAGCCTGCAATGTCAATAAGTACATACCTATTGATAATCACCCTAAATGTAAATGGACTGAATGCACCAATCAAAAGACACAGTTACGGAATAGATAAAAAAACAAGACCCATCTATATACTGCCTACAAGAGACTCACTTTAAACTCAAAGACATACGCAGACTAAAAGGGAAGGGATGGAAAAAGATATTTCATGCAACTAATAGGGAGAAAAAAGCAGGAGTTGCAGTACTTATATCAGACAAAATAGACTTCAAAACAAAGAAAGTCACAAGAGACAAAGAAGGTCACTACATATGAGAAAAGGGTCAATCCAACAAGAAAATATAACCATTATAAATATCTATGCGCCTAATGCAGGATCACCTACATATGTGAAACAAATACTAACAGAATTAAAGGGGGAAATAGACTGCAGTGCATTCATTTTGGGAGACTTTAAAACACCACTCACTCCAAAGGACAGATCAACCAGACAGAAAATAAATAAACAGACAGATGCACTGAACAATGTATTAGAACAGATGGACCTAATGGACATCTACAGAACTCTCCACCCAAAAGCAACAAGATACACGTTTTCTCAAGGGCACATGGAACATTTTCAAGAATAGATCATACACTAGGCCACAAAAAGAGCCTCAATAAATTAAAAAAGATTGAAATTGTACCAACCAGTTTCTCAGATCACAAAGGTATGAAACTAAAATAAATTACACAATGAAATCAATAAAGCCCACAAACACACGGAGGCTTAATAACATGCTCCTAAATAATCAATGGATCAATGACCAAATAAAAAGAGATCAAGCAATATATGGAGAAAAATGACAAAAATTCAACACCACAAAATCTGTGGGACGCAGCAAAGGTTGTGCTAAGAGGGAAGTATATTGCAATACAGGCCTACCTCAGGAAAGAAGAACAATCCCAAATGAACAGTCTAAACTCACAATTAATGAAACTAGAAAAGGAAGAAAAAACGAGGCCCAAAGTGAGTAGAAGGAGGGACATAATAAAGATTAGAGCAGAAATAAAATTGAGCAGAATAAAACAATAGAATCAATGAAAGCAAAAGCTGGTTCTTTGAGAAAATAAACAGAATGAATAAACCCCTAACTCGACTTATCAAGGAAAAAAGAGAGTCTACACACATAAACAGAATCAGAAATGAGAAAGGAAAAAACACTAAGGACACCACAGGAAAACAAAGAATTATGAGAGAATACTATGAAAAATTATTCACTAACGAACTGGAAAACCTAGAAGAAACGTACAACTTTCTAGAAAAATACAACTTTCCAAGGCAGACCCAGGAAGAAACATAAAATCTGAATAGACCAATTACCAGCAAAGAAATTGAATTGGTAATCAAAAAACTACCTAAAAGAGACTTCCAGGAAGATGGCAGCATGAGCAGGGCGGCAGAAATCTCCTCCCAAAACCAAATATATTTATGAAAATACAACAAATACAACTATTCCTAAAAGAGAGACCAGAAGATACAGGACAACACCCAGCCTGCAGCTACACCTGAGAGGACTCGGCACCCCACGAAGCGGGTAAGATACGGAGCTGCAACCTGGCAGGACCCGAGCACTCCCTCACCCCAGTGCACCGGGGGAGGAGAGGATTCAGAGCAGGGAGGGAGTGGAAGCACAAGCCCACCAAATAACCAGTCCTCGTGATCTGCGCCGGGAGCACTGACACACTTCGCGCGGTGTATCGGAGATTGGAGAGACAGACGTACAGGATCCAAGACGGCAGGTCCACTCAGCCAGTTCCCCGGGACAAAAGAAAAGCATGAGCTTTTTTAGGGCTCTTAAAGACACAGGGGCCCAACAGAGGAGCAGGATCGTCCCAGCGCACTCAGCCAAGCAGGCTGGGAGTCCTGGGGAATTTCGGTCCCCTTGGACTGAGGCTGTGAAAAGCAATCGCTCAGAGACTTCCCACAGAAATCAGCAGCCTCTGATTCACTCCCTCTCTGGCCAGAGTCACAAAGGGCCCAGTGGCGCAGCATGGCTGCAGAATAGTGGTGCATCAGCGCCACCTACAGGATCCTCACAGAAACTACACCTGGCAGGAGTTTATTTATTTATTTTTTCTCTATTTTCCCTTTCTTCTTTTCTTCTTTTTCTGACCATTTCTATTGCCATTAAAAGACAGAGGAATACGGTACAAACAAAGCTTACCCAGACAACCCAGACCAGACAACCCCAGAGACAGAGCCTGATGGGATGGACATGCAAAACCTTCCTGAAAAAGAATGCAGAACAAAAGTCATAACCATACTGATGGATCTACAGAGAAATATGCAAGAGCTAAGGGAGGAAGTGAGGGAAGTGAGGAAAGACAATGCAGAGATGAGACAAGCGATCGACAGGTTTAGCAGCAGACTGGATGAGATGCAAGAGACTGTTAATGGAATAGAAATCAGAGAACAGGAATACAGAGAAGCTGAGGCAGAGAGAGATAAAAGGATCTCTAGGAATGAAAGAATTTTAAGAGAACTGTGTGACCAATCCAAATGGAACAATATTCACATTATAGAAGTACCAGAGGAAGAAGAGAGAGAAAAAGGGATAGAAAGTGTCTTCGAAGAAATAATTGCTGAAAACTTCCCCAAGCTGGGGAAGGAAATAGTCTCTCAAACTATGGAAGCCTACAGATCTCCCAACACAAGGGACCCAAGGAAGACAACACCAAGACACATAATAATTAAAATGGTAAAGATCAAAGATAAGGACAGAATATTAAAGGCATCTAGAGAGAGAAAAAATATTACCTACAAAGGAAAATCCATCAGACTATCATCAGACTTCTCAAGAGAAACCTTACAGACCAGAAGAGAATGGCATGATATATTTAACATAATGAAACAGAAGGGCCTCGAACCAAGAATATTGTATCCAGCACGAGTATCATTTAACTGTGAAGGAGGGATTAAACAATTCCCAGACAAGTGAAAGCTGAGGGAATTTGCCTTCCATAAACCACCTCTTCAGGATATCTAAAAGGGACTGCTCTAGATGGAAGCACTCCTAAGGCTAAAAAGAGGTCACCAGAGAAAATAAAATCATAGCAAAGAAAGCAGACCATCCCAATACTAACTAAAGGCAAAGAATAAAACACCTAGTATATAAAGAATGGAAGAGGAAGAATAAGAAGGGAGAGAAATAAAGAAGCATCAGACTGTGTTTACAATAACAACAAGAAAGTTAAGTTAAACTGTTAGTAGAGAGGCTACCCTTGAACCTTTGGTAACCACAAATCTAAAGCCAGCAATGGCAATAAGTACATATCTATCAATAATCACCCTAAATGTAAATGGACTGAATGCACCAAACAAAAGACACAGAGTTACTGAATGGATAAAAAAGCAAGACCCATCTATATGCTGCTTACAAGAGACTCACCTCAAACCCAAAGATATACACAGACTAAAGGTGAAGGGATGGAAAAAGATATTTCATGCAAACAAGGAGAAAAAAGCAGGTGTTGCAGCACTTCTATCAGACAAAATAGACTTCAACACGAAGAAAGTAGCAAGAGATAAAGAAGGACATTACATAATGATAAAGGGGTCAGTCCAACAAGAGGATATAACCATTTTAAATATATATGCACCCAACACAGGAGTGCCAGCATATGTGAAACAAATACTAACAGAATTAAAGGAGGAAATAGAAAGCAATGCATTCATTTTAGGAGACTTCAACACACCACTCACTCCAAAGGACAGATCAAAAAGACAGAAAATAAGTAAAGACACAGAGGCACTAAACAACACACTAGAACAGATGGACCTAAGAGACATCTACAGAACTCTACACCCAAAAGCAACAGGATACACATTCTTCTCAAGTGCACATGGAACATTTTCCAGAATAGACCACATACTAGGCCACAAAAAGAACCTCAGTAAATTCAAAAAGATTGAAATTCTACCAACCAACTTCTCAGATCACAAAGGTATAAAACTAGAAATACATTTTAGAAAGAAAACAAAAAGGCTCACAAATACATGGAGACTTAACAACATGCTCCTAAATAATCAATGGGTTAACGACCAAATCAAAACAGAAATCAAAGAATATATGGAGACTAATGACAACAACAACACAAAGCCACAACTTCTGTGGGACGCAGCAAAGGCAGTTCTAAGAGGAGAGTATATTGCAATCCAGGCCTATTTAAAGAAGGAAGAACATTCCCAAATGAATAGTCTAAAGACACAATTACTGAAATTGGAAAAAGAAGAACAAATGAGGCCCAAAGTCACCAGAAGGAGGGACATAATAAAGATCAGAGAAGAAATAAATAAAATTGAGAAGAATAAAACAATAGAAAAAAATCAATGAAACCAAAAGCTGGTTCTTTGAAAAAATAAACAAAATAGATAAACCCCTAGCTAGACTTATTAAGAGAAAAAGAGAATCTACACATATAAACAGAATCAGAAATGAGAAAGGAAAAATAACGATGGACTCCACAGAAACACAAAGAATTATAAGAGAATATTATGAGAATCTATATGCTAACAAGCTGGAAAACCTAGAAGAAATGGACAACTTCTTAGAAAAATACAACCTTCCAAGACTGACCAAGCAAGAAACAGAAACACTAAACAGACCAATCACCAGCAACAAAATTGAATCGGTAATCAAAAAACTACCCAAGAACAAAACCGTTGGGCCAGATGGATTCACCTCTGAATTCTACCAGACATATAGAGAAGAAATAACACCCATTCTCCTTAAAGTTTTCCAAAAAATAGAAGAGGAGGGAATACTCCCAAACTCTTTCTATGAAGCCAGCATCACTCTAATACCAAAAACAGGCAAAGACCTCACCAAAAAAGAAAACTACAGACCTATATCCCTGATGAACATAGATGCAAAAATACTCAACAAAATGTTAGCAAACCGAATTTAAAAATGCATCAAGAGGCAAATACACCATGATCAAGTGAGATTCATCCCAGGGATGCAAGGATGGTACAACATTTGAAAATCCATCAACATCATCCACCACATCAACAAAAAGAAGAACAAAAACCACATGATCATCTCCATAGATGCTGAAAAAGCATTTGACAAAATTCAGCATCCATTCATGATTAAAACTCTCAACAAAATGGGTATAGATGGCAAGTACCTCAACATCATAAAGGCCATATATGACAAACCCACGGCTAACATCATAGTTAACAGTGTGAAGCTGAAAGCTTTTCATCTAAGATCAGGAACAAGACAGGGATGCCCACTCTCTCCACTGTTATTCCATCGTAGTAGAACTTGAAGTCAGGGAACATAGTACTGGAGGTCCTAGCCACGGCACTCAGACAAAACAAAGACATACAAGGCATCCAGATTGGTAAAAAAGAAGTCAAATTGTCACTATTTGCAGATGACATGACACTGCACATAAAAAACCCTAAAGACTCCACTCCAAAACTACTAGAACTAATATCTGAATTCAGCAAAGTTGCAGGATACATGTTTTCCTATACACTAACGATGAACTAACAGAAAGAGAAACCAGAAAAACAATTCCACACAATTGCATCAAAAAGAATAAAATACCTAGGAATAAACCTAATGAAGGAAGTGAAAGGCCTATACACTGAAAACTACAAGACACTCCTAAGAGAAATTAAAGAGGACACTAACAAATGGAAATTCATCCCATGCTCTTGGCTAGGAAGAATAAATATTGTCAAAATGGCTATACTACCTAAAACAATCTACAGATTCAATGCAATCCCTATCAAACTACCAACAGCTTTCTTCAATGAACTGGAACAAATTATTCTAAAATTCATATGGAACCACAAAAGACCCCGAATAGCCAAGACAATCCTGAGAAGGAGGAATAAAACGGGGAATTACGCTCCCTGACTTCAAGCTCTACTACAAAGCTACAGTAATCAAGACAATTTGGTATTGGCACAAAAACAGACTCACAGACCAACAGAACAGACTAAAGAGCCCTGATATAAACCCAACCATATATGGGCAATTAATATATGATAAAGGAGCCACAGACATACAATGGGGAAATGACAGCCTCTTCAACAGCTGGTGTTGGCAAAACTGGACAGCTACATGCAAGAGAATGAAACTGGATTATTGTCTAACCCCATACACAAAAGTAAACTCGAAATGGAGCAAGGACCTGAATGTAAGTCATGAAACCATAAAACACTTAGAAAAAAACATAGGCAAAAATCTCCTGAACATAAGCATGAACAACTTCTTCCTGAACGCATTTCCTCGAGCAAGGGAAACAAAAGCAAAAATGAACTAATGGGACTATATCAAACGAAAAGGTTTCTGTACGGTGAAGGACACCATCAAGAGAACAAAAAGCCATCAACATATATAGGAGAATATATTTGTAAATGACATATCTGACAAGGGGTTAACATCCAAAATATATAAAGAACTTACATGCCTCAACACCCAAAAAGCAAATAACCCAATTAAAATATGGGCAGAGGATATGAAAAGACAGTTCTCCAAAGAAGAAATTCAGATGGCCAACTGACACATGAAAAGATGCTCCACATCACTAATCATCAGGGAAATGCAAATTAAAACCACAATGAGATATCGCTTCACACCAGTAAGGATGGCTAGCATCCAAAAGACTAAGAACAACAAATGCTGGCGAGGATGCAGAGAAAGGGGAACCCTCCTACACTGCTGGTGGGAATGTAAGCTAGTTCAACCATTGTGGAAAGCAATATGGAGGTTCCTCAAAAAACAAAAAATAGAAATACCATTTGACCCGGTAATCCCACTCCTTGGAATTTACCCAAAGAATATAACTTCTCAGATTCAAAAAGACCTATGTACCCCTATGTTTATTGCAGCACTTTTTACAATAGCCAAGATATGGAAGCAACCTAAGTGTCCATCATAGATGAATGGATAAAGAAGAGGTGGTACATATATACAATGGAATACTATTCAGCCATAAGAAAGAAACAAATTCTACCATTTGCAACACATGGATGGAGCTGGAGGATATTATGCTCAGTGAAATAAGCGAAGCAGAGAAAGACAAGTGCCAAATGATTTCTCTCTTTTGTGGAGTATAACAATGCAGCAAAACTGAAGGAACAAAATAGCAGCAGACTCCCAGACTCCCAGAAGGATCTAGTGGTTACCAAAGGGGAGGGGTGTGGGAGGGTGGGTGGGGAGGGTAGGAGAAGGGGTTGACGGTTATTATGTTTAGTACACATGGGTTGGGGGATCACGGGAAATACAGTGTAGCACAGAGAAGGCAAATAGTGAATCTGTGGCATCTTACTACATTGATGGACAGTGACTGCATTGGGTTATGGGTGGGGACTTGATAATATGGGTAAATGTAGTAACTGCATTGTTTTTTCATGTGAAACCTTCATAAGAGTGTATATTAATAATACCTTAATAAAAAAAACACTTAGCATCCTTTTGAATTCAACATTAGTAGATAGTTATTAACCTTTAAGCTCAACAGACTAATCAACTCCACAGCAAAGTTTAAGATAGTGAACTATCACTTTTTCAAGTTTTTCCCCTTGGAGATAAAAACATGCCGTCCCAAAAATCAGAGCCAAGGATTGGTTTGCTTGTACCATACCAATAAGAATACACTTTCTTGCAAATTCAATATATATTTAATATAATTTATCTCCAGTCACCTCTGCTATTCACATTATTAATTGAATCTATTTTTAATAAAAACCAAAATAAGCTGTAGCAGCTCTAACCTTGCCCCATCATAATTCAGGTCAGTTGTACCAACATTAACTACATCCACATGACTCATATGATGCAATGTACTCTTGTTCCAAGAGCAGCCCCCATCTAGAAATAAAGGTCATTAGCTAAAGGGAAAAGTTCAGCAAGATACCCTCCATCCACATTTTTTTGTTTTCAAAACATTTCTTTTTGCAGATAATTAAAGGAAATTCCAAAGACTCATTCCAAGTGCTGCTGTACTGTAAGATGATCACTATAAGAACTAGAATTTTCAGGGCTGAAAAAGGGGAAAAGCCTGGAAATACTATACCGTTTTTTAACCAAAAGGGAATAGGTTAATAATGGAGCAATATGTCAAATATTTACATTTTGTCAAAGGTAAAGTCAAAGTATAATTCCAAGAGTATGTGTTACATGTCTCAACCTGCAGAAAGTTCAGTTTTCTGTCTGTGCTTGTAGTCACAACCCTCACAACCCTCTCTGTCTCATGGGAGGTCCCTGCACTGATATTATTGGGAGCAAGACCACTTTGAACCAGAAAGCCAGCGCAGAGGCTTTCTTTCGTTACAGAGGCATAAAATTTCCCATCTTTGCTAGCTTTTTATTTAAACCTTTGGGTTAAGTAATTTTAAGTATTAAAAAAGTGAAGTGCAAAGCTATTTGGGCTTGGAGAAAAACAGAAAAATCTCTGGAAATCAAAGCTATACTGACACTGGTTCTGAGGAAGAACACAACTCTGAGATGAAAGGGCTTTTAATGAGATCCCAGGTGAAGCACTACGTGTTTCTTTCAGTACTTTTTCAACTCCAAACCACTCACATATTAAGAATAACAAGATTCCAAGTGCATTTACGATGAATTTTATGATCTTCATTTTACAAGTGGCAATTTGAGTTACAGGAAAAAGGAGGGGTTTCCTCCAATATTTCTCAAGGAAGTAGAAAAGCACAGAAAGAAAAAAACAGGAATTCTGATACTGAAATACCCTTCTGCAACATTTTTATCACATTTCAGCCTGTTTACTCAGATGCCTAACAGAGCCTAATCATCATAATCTGTTAAGAGAAGAGAGAAAAGACACTGCAAGACTTTCTGGAATTTCCTAGAGCTTTGGCCCCACCCCACCCAACAAGTCCTCCTTCCTGTCAGCTGACTGTAGGAACTCTCATTAGTGAAAACACCCCTTAAATATTCTCTGTGAATCCATCTACCAAACACATCAACATGAGGCAATAAGAGAATTAAGAGTTTGGGGTTTTTAGCCAGTAGTCTGTGGAGTTTCTTCTCTCTGGAAATTTTTTTTAAAGAAAAAAGTTAGGTCCCAAATGTCAAGTAAAAAACAGGATTTCCTGTCCTCTGTAATACTATTTTCAGGAAAAATTCTCTGTAAGAGTTGATTCTCAACACTTTAATTTACTAAGCGCCTCCCACCTCTCTCAGCCGCTTCCTTTAGCCTTTTAAATTTGACCTTCAGACTCTCTTATCCCTCCTAAATCAAGGGTAGAGGAAGGCTGACTTTTAAGGAAAAATGGGATTTTGCCGAACTATGTTTGTGGGTCACAGGGTGTGGATAAGCCTGGTTTTAACTTCTCAAAGTATTCAGAGATAAACATTTCCTTCCATCATGGACCCTCGTAGAAAAAAATTGAGCTCATTTAGGTAAAACAATACTTATCTCCAGATGCTGGGATTTCTCTACATTTTCTTTATTTTTAAGCATTCTACAATAATTATCTGTTACAATTAGGAAAAAAAGAAATTTTCATTTCTTTTATATTTATTAAATTCATATGTGGATAAAAATGACAAAACCAAATACTGATGAGGTAATGGGGAATTAAATATGTCCTTAGATTGTGCTAGTGGTGTTATAATAATATAATCTTTGAAAGCAAGCTGAAAATACATTCAAGGATTGTTTAATTAATTATATCTTTTGACCATAGTAATAACATCACTTCAAAATATAGCTCCCAAAAAAAAAATAACTAAAAATAAAATGTTTCTGCCAAGATGCTTAGAATTCTATTAGGCTAGAAAATAACTGAATTGCCAGAGAATGATTAAACAGTCTAATGAAATACATCATTGCTAACAAAGGATAACTTCATGAACTAGGAAGATATACAGGAAGGTCTGTATAGAAAGACCAAAAAGATAAGGCACACAGAACAGTGAGCTGGTGACGAAAACATGGAAAAACTAGTTTTGCAATGATAAGGATATCATTTTACACAACAGTGCACAGCTGGTGAAGGTCCTTTTTGCTGGTTTATTTGGCCTTTTCTTCTCCTTTCTGGTTTACAATATGTGTGCATGTGGTTGTTCAGAAGACTATTTAATTTACATAAGAAAAACAAACCTCCCAAACCCATAAACTTCTAACTTGAGTTTTAGTACAAATCTCTTGCATTCCAATGTGCTTCCTCTCTTCATTGCCCTGATGTTTTTTATTCAGTTAAGAGACTATAAAATGTGGGAAGAGAGTAGAGAGCTAAAGTCTTTGAGAGTATAGCTGTTGATTTTTTTTTAATTGAAGTGCAGTTGACATGCTAAATTATATTAGTTTCAGGTGTATAACATAGTGATTCAACACTTATATACATTATGAAGTGATGACCTCAATAAATCTAGCTACTATGTCACCATACAAAATTGTTACATATTATTAACTCCTTATGCCGTATATTGTATCCCCTTTTTATTTTGTAAGTGGAAGTTTGTACCTTTTAAACTGCTTCCCCTATTTCACCTATCCCCTTACTCTCTCCCCTCTGGCAACTACCAGATTGTTTTCTGTGTCTGTGGGTCTGTTTTGTTTGCTCATTTGTTTTGTTTTTTTAGATTCCACATATAAGTGAAATCATATGGTATTTGTCTTTCTCTGTCTTATTTCACTTAGCTTAATACTCACTGCAACCATCCATCACATCAAGAGTTCATTCCTTTTTAATGGCTGAGTAATCTTCCATATATATATATGTACCACTTCCTCTTTATCCATTCACCTATCAATGGGCACTTAGGTTGCTTCCATATCTCTTGGCTATTGTAAATAATGCTGCAGTTATTGATAGGTCTTAAATTTTTTCTGGTTTTCTTAGATTTCAAAGAAATGAAAGCTATGGCCAGTTGTTTTTATCCAACAAACAGTTATTAAAACATCCATGAAAATAGCGTTACATGGTAGAAGATGTACTATACAATTTCAGTCCTTGTTTTGATATTAATTAGACACATGACATAGGGCATATCAGTTAATTTCTCTGACCTCAACTATTTCCATCTGTAAAATAGGGATTTTAATATCCTAACTGCCTGTATAACCTCTGACAGCCCCTTAAAGTTCTAGGATTTATGTCAATGATTTGGATAGGGATTTCTCAGTCATTGTAACTCATCAATGAGTTAGAAGGCTTGAGGAAATGACTAATATATTCACCTGGATACACACCTATGTTGTGTAATTCAGAAGTGAGTCCAGTGGCAGGAAGACAAAGGTGATGATGTTTGAAGGGTACATGAAGTCTTTCTGGCCCCTCCAAACTCTAATAGCCAACATTGCTTAGAGGATATTCCAGTCCCCTGACATTATTTTTCAACATGTAATGACATTGTAATGAAATTGACTAGAAACCAGCATGTAGTTAGCGGGCATGAAAGTAAGCAGGAAAAAGATGCCTGGTCTCCAGCTGGCATGTCAAGGTAGCCATTCAGGGCAACAAACAGGGAGAAAGATCAGAATTCCTTGCCTGGCACCTTCACACTTGGATCCGTTATTATCTTACCTCAAAAGACAAAGAATTACTCGAAGTTACTAAAGACAAAGAATTACTCGAAGTTACTAATTATGGGTAAATGAAACTTAATTTCTACTGGTCTGAGGTCTTTATAAGAAATGATCTGCTATAGAGAGAAGTTAGTCAAAACAACAGAGAGCAGAGTTACTTACATTCTGAAATTACAGAAGAAGCTATAAACCATATGTAAATATAATAAATCAGCAAAAAAAAAGTTTTAATAGGATAAATCAGAAAGACAGCATTGATAGATAAACAAAGATAATTCTTCTATTTAACAAAACCAGTTAACCATATTTAAAAGCACCTAACAATATACTTATTGAAGGTTTAACGTTGGGTCGTCTTAAGATTTACAATTTACTGATAAGCAAATTAAAGATATACTCCCCTACATTAGGATGACTATATTAAGCCCCTCAGTGATTCTGATAGTTATTCAAGTTCTTTTGCTAAGTCCACCTTAAAATTATGACTTAAAAACATGCAATTAATACCAATTATGTACATCCTCAGAACTCCCAATAACTTACTTAAGACATTAAGAAAGAGAAGAAAAATCTTACTAAGATATCATTAAATAGATAAGGGAACACATGCAATTATTAACCAAGAGAGGAGAAAATAAAATGTTATGGATAATTTTATAACAATATACAGGTTCCCTATGGACACCTATCCATTCTTCAAGAAGGCAAATATATATTGTTTCTTTGATGTAGATTGTAGATTGGTTGGCTGTGGATAAAATATCTGCTGAACACAGATCAGACTTCAGCTTGGTTGACTTATTTTCTCAAGGGTTTGCTACACTACACCAACACATATATACTGTTCTGTACTAGTGTTATATAAAGCTAAACAAAACATCAAGTGTCACTCCAGGAACTCAGAAGAAAAGCCACAAAAATATTGGACTGTTTGAAGAAGGATAGTTTTACTTTCCTATTAAGAAGTGCAGCTTTTGTTGGCTGTATTCATATAATGCATTTGTGATGCCAGCCTGATATATATATACTGATCCTGGTGATAAGAGGAACAGAAGTTCTAAGGGAAGTTCAAGGGTTTAGGAATCTAAGGGGAAAGAAGTAGCAAACAAGTGAAAAGGAAGATGGGACAAAGGAAACTTCCATTTTTATTTTAGATACTTCTATTTTAGCTGAATGTACTGGTTGTAACATAAAATGAGTTAACACAATTAAAATATGACTAACTGGAAGCATGACAATATACTTATGAATAATGGGGAGAAAAAGAAAAGGAAAAAAAAATTTTTTCTAAATAGTTTTAATTCTATTTACTGATGGACAAACTTATCTTTACCTTCTCATTACTATCTCCTATTCTTGGTTAGCCCTGAAGAGTGTGCGAGCGAGTTTATGTGTTTTAGGAAATAGGGATTTTTGGTGAGGAAGCATTCTCTCTTTTCTCCTTTCTTCCTTTATAAACACTACATGGAAAAAGCCATAGTGAGCACCTGTGTAAAAAAATCAAGAGATATATTTGCATATTCCAGTCTTACTTTCTTATATCACATCTAATTGGTTCAATCTTGACCCAAGCAAAAGACAATACTTTAAATAGGTTGTGAAGGTAGAAATACTTGGTCTTTATTATCCTATCCAAGAATTTAGAACAAAGTATGTTAGGAACCAAACAGAAAGAACTGAGATTAAGGAGCCTACCATATGCTCCCTACATTGCTTTGTCATTCCTAGGCATGGAAGAAGATGCACTTAATTTTTTGTATAACTACATTCTGGCTTCTAAAGATTAGAGATTCAAATGTCAACACGACGATAATTGAAACTTGCTTATAACTAGTCGATCAGCTTTTTCACAAAAGAATGTCAGGAATAGTTACTTAAAACCCAGATCAACACACACATGAAGCTCGAGATGCTAAATCACACCCTCTGTATGTCACTGGCGGGGGGGATGGGTTCTTTTTCCTAGTAATGATAGACTACATGAATCCACCCACTATTCATTCACTCATAGGAATTAGATCACCGTGTTCAACTAAATCATCTGACCTGAATAACCTATCAATTCACCAAAGGTAGAAGATACATGAGGAATAGCCTTTAATCAATTCTCATTATTTGTCAGGTATTTGACTTCAAAGGTTCTTTTCTTCCTTTTACTAAATAAACACTAAGAGCCAAGTCATTGTGCTAACCACTGGGGAAGAAAAACATTATTACTTTGAAAGAAATTGTAGACTGGGGAGTATAGAAATTTAAACATGACTATTAAAGGAAGCATGATGTAAAGAGTCCAAAGAGAAGCAAAAAGACAATTCTACAGGTGAGAAAGGTTAAGTCATCTGGGAGAAACTGAGGTAAGGCCTCATAGCTCTTGATGGACCTTCAAAAGGTAGCAACCAGGGGACAAGCATGAATAATTTAGAGAATGAGTAGTAATCCTGTGTTTGAGTCTAAGACTGGTATGAGACTGGAAAGGTAGATTGGGCTCAGACTGTGGAAGACCCAAATATTAAATAATGGATTAGTTTTGAGGCATCAAAAATTTCTGATCAATGTATTAACATAATTTATAATTATATTTAGAAAAATAAATAGCAACAGTGTAGAGGATGGATGGGAAGAACGAAAAATGAGAGGCCAGTGGGGCAGGTTGTATAACTACTTTGGGACCAGATGGAATGGCCCACACTTGAGAAATGTGTAGAGGACAGACTTATTCAGGTGGCTTAATAAGTGACTGAGAGGGAGGAGGACAGGGGCCAAGGGAAGAACTGATTCTAAGCTTTACAGACCAGGAAATTTGATGAATGGTGATCCATTTAGGGGTTCCAGGGGTAAAGCAGGTTTTAGTTGGAAAGATGACAGATTCTTTTTCAGCTTTCTTGAATTTGAGTGCCTAAACAATATTCACAGAAATGTCTGACCTGGTAGGCAACCAGAAATATAGGGCTGAAGCTTGGGTTAAGAGTTCAAGATTAAAATTGGGGATTCACCTCAGAGAGTCATGGAAAGAGATGAGATTACATAGGGAGAGAGAAAAAGACAGGAAGGCAGAGAAGAGATCTGGACGAGAAATGGTCAAGAACAGAAATCATCTCAGACAAAGGGAGCAAGAGAAACTAAGAAAAGTGGACCTCAAGCCAGTTAACTTTGGCTCCTCTGACTAACTCTGATAGTAAGATAGAAGAGGGTGCAACATTAGACCACGCATTTCCATTAAATGTGCTCCCTGACCCTGCTCAGCTAGTTTAGATTTAATCGAGTTTTCTAAATTCAATTATGGAACCAAAGTTTCAGACAATTGGTACCTAATATATTAGTCTGTCTCACTGAAGTACTCATTTGTTAGCTCTGAAGTACGTTCTTACTTGCGTACTCTTGCTCCTAAAGGATTCTGGCATCATCCCTGTCATATTTCTCAGGGCTTCCTTTCAAAGATCCAATCTTGCAACTTCCTGATTAGAAACCTCATCCATGTTAAAGTTTAAATTATGTTGACAATAACCATAACCTAGTTTCAGACTATTCCTAAAGCTAAAGCAGACACAGCTTTTTAAAAACAGTTCTATTGAAATGCTAGACAAAACTTTAATTTAAAGCAACCTAGGCTGCCTCCAACATGGATAATGAGGCTTATTTAGAAACAGCTATAAAAATCAAGGGCGGCTGTGTCTTGCACTTTCTAAGCAGTCCATTAAGTGACAAATGACTATTGAATCAGCAAGTTTAGAGGGGCACCGGGTCAATCTTAGAAACGTCCCCCACCCCAACCCCGCGCTATCCTATACTGTTAGCAACCAGGCGGCTAGGTGCCATCAGGGCTCTTGTAGGACCCTTCTTTATATGAATTTTTCTCCACTCTGCCCAGCCACAAAGAGGCTTGTTCTGACCCATCTCTTACCAGACACTTATGAGAAAAAAGTCTCTCACCCGATCCTTACACATAATCAGCATTTTTGTCTGCTGCAGCCCAGTCATTTCCTACCTTAGGCCAGTTTCAACATGCACCAGCCTTCTGCACTGAATCTAACATTGTGTGTGCTGGCATGACATCAGCCGTCCTGCCCCTAACAGGGGCCGTGAGGAGGGGACTTACAATGGTGCTTTGAGTCCCAACAAAGCCCCTTCCTCTCTATTTAGGATTTCTGACATTTTTTTCTTTCCATTTAAAATTCTTCTTCCCATTTAAATAAAAAGAATTTGTTTTATTAAGACCATAAAGGGGAAAGAGGGAGTTGGCAGGCCTGGAGGACTAAAAATTGAGAGGGATGAGAGTTTAAAAGAAAGTCATAAATATGCTTTGTGGTCACATCTCTTGCCAACTGGTTTCGGTGTTAAAACAGAGCTAAAACTCATGCACAGAAAAGGGTTCTAGGTTTGTACACCTTTAAAAATTCTTTCTATATCCTCAGATGATCCCAAAACACTCAAGAACTTTCCTAGGCAGAAAAATGACCTGGGCACTCCAAGTTAGAAAGAGAGTGATGAGGTCTCACCAAACACAACTGAGGGCCCTAGGATGAGTTATCTATTTTTTAATCTCAGAAAGAATGCTTCATACCATTGCTTCACAAATGGAGGGATTTGGGCCAAATATTTAGCTTAAAAAAATTCGGTTTTCCCATCTAAATGGAATCAAGAGTAAATGATGGCTTTGCTTCCCATCAGATCTGTTTCTTTCATTATAATGACTGCTGTAACAAACCATCCACATGTACAAAGCCAGATATGCAGGGAAGTATGAGAAAACTGGAAAAATTTACCAGTTCTGCAGCCCCTGGATTGTGTTATAAGTCACCAGCATATGTAACTCATTTTCTAGTTAAGTAATTCCCTCTGGGGACCTGGTCTGCAATCCACACGAAGGATCAAATTTCATTAGCAGTTGTAGGAAACTGCAACCCTGTGCATTTGCAAGTCAAAACTCCTGAAGGCTACAGCTAGTCTGGCTATCTTCATTGATTTTTTCCTGGGAGAGAATTTTAGTTGATAGAAAACATTTGTTGCAAGGTACAAATGAGGAAGTTGAGAAGAAGGGAGGCAGCTAGCAAAGAGACAACCAAGCCTCAGTCTTAATGTTAAACTCTGGCCTTAACACTCAGCCTGCAGCTGTGTCCAAGCGGAGAGAGATTCAGCAGTTAATTCCACCCCGCAAAACTACAAATGACAAAAGGCACAGGAAGACAAATTAAAAGGGCAAGCATACAAAAAACACATAATCCAATCGGCGTCAAACTCTTCATTTCCAGACACCAACTTGAATCCCAGAGTATGCTTGATTTCCCGTGAAACTGGGTCAGAGACTCACAAATCTTAGCATCTACGGGAATAATTTGAGATTTTAATGAACTCACTTAACTTAAATCAAAAGACACACTGACCACATACTCGCCACTACCAAACTGTCTAGTTCAGAAACACAGCTTTATTCAGTTGAGTTGGCTTTCCCAAGTTTTAAACCAGCCCAATCCTTACCTTGGTTTGAGTTGGTTCGCCTTTCTCAAACATCATCTTAAGCCTGTTCAGCGGAACATTGTATTTCTCTATTTTGTTTGCAGCTTCTGTGTTTTCACTGATTTCCGGTTTTCCTACTTCATGCCTGGATTCTCCTAGACAATTTTCCATTCTTTTACTTTCTGTGGAGGGGTCTTTAAGATGCGCACTGTCCTCGATGCGGGGATACTGGCACTGAAAAAGGACTTCAGGAGGTGATCCAAGTCTAGGTCTGGCGCGGACCCGTTCCCCTTGGTCAGCTTCGGCCCCAGAGGCACAGCCGCTCGTCACTGCAGCGGGAGGATGGCTGCCTCCGTGCCTGACCTCAGCGCGGCTGTTCCGCAGGGGGTCTGTGTGAGACTCTGCTTCCAGCCCTGGGTTCTCCCACTTCTTCTTCAACACAGTCAGGATCCCCCTTCTAAAGTGCTGCGGGAGGTTTTCAGTGTTCTAGAAGAACAAGAAGTAAGTGCCAGTTATAACTTGCCTGCTCAAACATTCAAACATGTTGTTCTTTGTAAAATGAAAGTTAGAATTCTAAGCTGCTCCTGGTCCACTGGCGTTTGGGACAGCTGTGAACAGTTACAGCCCTGCCACATGGAGAAAGCATCCACCCCAGGAGAGGGAAAAGGAGAGGGGAAGAGAGAAAAAAGTCAGGAGCTGGAGCAGGAAGTGATAAAACAGGATAGCCTTATAAGGACAAAATGAGAAGCAAGGAGAGCCCAGATCTAATGATAGTTAGAGACAAGGGATTTTTATACAAAGATTAATGGGCAAAACAAGAAAGAAGAAGCAAAATACCAGTTACTTTAAGCACTGTAAATATGTATCACTAAAAGTTTGTCACTATGTGCCGCAAAATTACATGGTGAATCCTGATGTTTTTTCTTTTCAGTAGACAAAATGCAGTATAGCTAAAACTACCCAATGCCAGTAATGGAGGGCAGTAGCATCAAGGGTTGAAACTATTTGTAGAAATTTAAAGAACTCACCAGACTTTACATGTATTTGCATAAATGATATTTCATTATATCTGACATAATTTACATGCATACAAATTTTATTTTCACATAAGAACCTAATCCTCTTTTCTTCCTGCTCTTCTCTACATATTTATGCATGTATAAATTCTCAGTTACCAGAAATTTACAATTTCACAGATCCTGTGGTTGAAAAATATCCAGGCTTCATATGAAAACACTATCACCCCCTCTCTTGATTGAAGGACAGACTTGACACATCTAAGGGAGGTCCCTTTCACCTGAGTCAAATGGAATTAATTTATACATACAAGACAGACTGAACACAACCTTGCAACTGTAACTGTTGTTCCACAATAACAGAGGAAATATGCTTAATGAAGTAAAATTCAAAGTCCCGAACCATGAAAGTATTCCTATAAATAAACTAAGCAGCACCTCCCAACAAACTCCAAACTCCAATACCTGTGTGCTTTCCGATCCTAAGGTCTGTGACTCACTCTTCTTTCAACTAAGAAAGGACAAACCACATAGAACTGAAAGTCTTCGGGGAATTAAACAGGATTAGCAGCTATACTGGGAATTAAGTCTCTCACCCTATTACTCTGTTGAGTACACTCTCAGAGCCACGTCGCCTAGTACCAATGCTTGAAAAAAAAGTTACAGAACAACTGCTTGATTTCAGTCTTTAAATCTCTACTGACAAGATGAGTCACTGAGGGAAGCATGTATGGATCAGAGCTATAAGAAGCATGAAAATTTTTCTTATTGGAAAAGAGTGAATTAAGGAAACAGCTCCAGTCACTGGTGCTACCTTAACTGACACAGCCCTCTCCGCTCTGGGCTACCTCCTGCCACACAATGGATGAGTCACCTGGCTCTCCTACTTCATCTGCCCTGCCCAAAAAGGAGCCCTGAAAATCTCAGTGGCATTTTGCCTTGGTAACTGGAGACAACTTTTCTAGGTAATCATGTGGTCCAAGTATATTATTGACATGGAAAAATGCTCATAAGGTACTTTTGAGTGGTAAAAAGCAAATTATAAGACAGTGTGCCCCCATTTTATAATACACATATATATTTATAAATGTAAGCATAGAAAAGTAGTCTGAAAGAAAAGACATCAGGATGTTAAAAGGTTACCTTTGGATCACGGATTATGGCCATTTGTATTTCCTTTTTTCTCTTTACAATGAATGTGTATTCATTGTGTAATAAAAATTAATACAAAGATAAAATTATACATCATTTTCATATCACAAAAAAGCTTCTACAAAATATTAAACAAATTTTATGTTACAGTAGTAAGCAGCTTGAAAATTGTCATTTCTACTTGACTTGTGATTGCCAGGAAGAGGGATTTGTGTAAGAGTATCAACAGTGTCCAAAACAAGAGCCTGGGTGGAGGACATCCCTTAGGGGGCATTTTAATGTGGAGTAAATGAGCTCTTTTATTAAAAGGAGCTCTTAAGGATAAAGTGCAGAAGTGCTGGAGTGGAGACAAAAAGGGGAAGGGTAGGGCCGTGCGGCCTGATAGCATTAAAGGTCCCACACCCTCAAGTCACCCCTGGTGCACGACCTAGGCCATGCCGGCGGTCCAGGTCTTTAGGCCCTGGGGCGAGCAAAGATGGGGAGGCAGTGGCTACGGTCTGGGAAACACAGAGAAGGTACAGAGCAAAAGTGATACCTAAAAGCCGTTTGGGCAGCACAATGAAGAGTATTAGACTGAGGTAGCCTGGGTTATCACTGGATAGGGATTTGGGGCCGCTTATATTTTCTTCTCTTTATCTGTATTTTCTACAATGAACATGTATTAGTTGTATAATCCAGTTCCACCCAGCCAAGTGACCATGGCCAAGTTTAACTTCTGAAATTACCATACAAGGCTATTGTGGAGAACAAATGAGACTGTATTACAGCATATAGTATATTATGACACAAATAGGCACCTACTACATGGTGACAATTATTATTAAATGGGTGGTTCACCCTACTTCTCCAGCCACACCTCACAATGGTGATCAACCACAGTACCCAGTCATCTCCCAAATCCTGAACTTGGGTTACAGTCTCTTACTGTTCTTTCTACTCTCTCTATAGTTTCTACTGTTCCAGAGTGGGAGGGGGGCACAAAATAAGGTGAAATTCTAGTTGATGTCATTTGTATCAAGGCTTTAACTTTTTCCCAAGTATTTTCCTAGAATAAGGTAGTGGGAAGTCAAGGAGGCTGCAAGTTTTCCAGGGGCTGTTGGTTGCTACACTACCATAGCTTCCTTTCTCAAAGTGACATCTAGCATGCTGCTCATTCTACTTAGCAAAGCAGAGGATCTTGGCAGATTTGCCTCTGGACCTAACTGGCCGCCTCAATCCAGATCAGGCACACCCTGGAGATGCTATAAAGTGTCCTTTCTGCAGGAGTATTCAATTTGGAATTGGGATGAGTCCTAACCCTGTCACTCTGAGATGTATGGCCTTGGATATGTCCCTTCCTCTGTTTGGATCTCAGTTATTTCACCCATCATATGAAGTGGCTGGGTTGAATTAGCTTTAGCATTGAAATCTTGGCAAGGGAATCTTCATCTTAAAAGCAGGAGGATGTTTAGTTGGGAAAAGCAGTGGGGTTGGAAACATGGACTACCTGGATGTACAGCCTCCAAGGATGGGGCAGAAATTCCTAGGCTGAGAGTGTCTCAGAAAAGGGGTGGCCAGTCATTATGGAAATGAGTACCCAAATGGCACAGATTTCCAAAGCAGCACATTCCATGCTTGAAGGGAACCTGAAAGTATAACTGATGGTGGTATTAATGGTCTGTGTTTCTGTGTCCTAGATGTAAGTGGAAGAGGAAGAGAAAAGGAGGAGTACATTTCTGGGAATCCAGGCTATGTAAACTGATCCCACTATTTGCTGAGGAACCAGTATACCACTTGCTCCTGATTATTTCTCTCACTTGCTTTCCATGGTAAAAGGTAGGTATTCTTCCACCTGGTCACTCACTTCTATACATTTATATGGACGTTTCTCCCTGTTCTTAAAGAGACAGTAATATCACTGCACCATTGTTTCTACTCTTGTTTCACCAGTTGCTCCCTATCAGTCTCCTTTGCTGGTTCCTACTCATCTCTCTGACCTTTAAATATCAAGGTGCCCCTGAGCTCAGTCCTCAGACCTCTTCTCATTTCTATCTATATTCACTCCATAGGTGATTTCACATGCATCTCATGTCTTCAAATACCAGATACTTTGACACATACACATCTTATCTCAGCCCTGTTCTCTTCCAATTCCAAATTTAGGGATCCAAGTTCCTATATGACATCTCCACTTGGATGTCTTCTTAAGCACTTCACATTTAACATGTCCAAAACTGAGCTATTTTACTATTTCTCTTTCTCTAAACCTAGTTTTACTACAATCTTCTCTTTCTCAATTAATGGCTTTTTTCCACGTGTTTGGGCCAAATCATTGTTGCCATTCTTGATTCTTCTCTTTTTCTTTCCACCATCAGTATATGTCTTGATCATGTCTCATCACCGGTATAGGTACTACTCCAGTCCAATCCATTACCACCTCTTGCCTAAATCATTGCAATTGTCTTGTAATTGGGCTCCATTTTTCTGCCATTGTTCCTATGATCTCTTCCTTCTCTTTTAAAATTTAAGTCAGATCATATTACTTCTTTACATAAAAACCCTCAAAAGGCCCTCATTCAATTAAAGTCCAGGTCCTCACAACAGCCCTATATGACCTTGTTCTTCCTATTCCTCAAATCCACTAAGAATGTCCTCAGATCTCTGTTTAAATGTCTCCTCATCAGAGGCTATCCCTGACCACCCTACACTCTATTCCTATTACTTGCTTCATGTTACTTTTTTAGCTTCAATCACCATCTGACTTGCTAAATGAATGAGTGAAAGGGAAGAAGGGAGGGAGAAAGAAAGGGAAAAAGAGCAGAAGAGAGAGAGGAGGAAAGAAAAGAAACCAGCAGGTGAGTGAAATGATGGTAGCTTTTTCTCACAGTGTAGCAGAGGGGATCCATTTTCAAGTTACAGGAAAATTAAGCCAAAGACCTGGTCAGCACTACCCACTTAGAGAGAACAAATTGACAGGGGCATGTTATGTACTAATTTAAATAGGGTGGGTAGTGAAAACTGCCAGGAGGATGTTTTTGTAATCCAGTCAAATTAAAGAATTCGTGCCCAAATATGTGAGGTTTTTCCCTCATAAGATTAAATCAGTGGGAAGAGTAGAGACTGGGTCTGAGCCAAGAGCCCCTGTTCGGAGGTTTTAGCCTTTGATGGATCCTGCAGCTAAGAAACTTGCAAACTAGATTGGGTCCAGAAGTTTGCTCGAAACAAGGAACACAGAGGATGATAACAGCAGCACAACTGCTACCATTTAAATGCAGAGATTTAGAGATTCTGGTTGTTTGATTTGGGAAAAGGGACAAGAAACTTGTATTCTAATGTTTTTTTTCTTTTGCATAACTAAGTTTCATTTATTCCATCATTCACCCATTCAAAAAGTGCACAA
This sequence comes from Phataginus tricuspis, assembly GCA_029783875.1. Lineage (NCBI taxonomy): Eukaryota > Metazoa > Chordata > Mammalia > Pholidota > Manidae > Phataginus > Phataginus tricuspis. The sequence goes on along the minus strand of JAQQAC010003639.1, from coordinate 4,846,480 downwards.
TTTATGTAATGTGAATTGTATGCTAGGCATTGTGAAAAAGGAAAGACCTTGGAAGAGGTGCATGGAAAGAAAATGTCATCTGAAATAAGCAAGGTGATTTTTTCAAACCAAACGCTGTATTCTGATTTGAGCAGAAACAGTAAGCCATTTTATAAACCTCAGGCAAAAGACTTGGCCTTCTGTCTTTCATTCAACTCAGGAAAGAAAAAGTGGCTCAAAAGGAGAACCTCAGTGAAAAGTAAGATTCCCCCCACCGGAGCCCAGTTCTACTGAGCAAATGGCTCACGAATCAGACCAGGTGGCACGCAGGCCTGGCTCAGCTGACTTGGAGCACAGGCCCCTGGGGCGGCAGATGACTGGGCCACAAGGGCTCTGCTCTGAAAGTTCCATGTGCCCCGGCGCTTCCGAATACTTACATTTCTCTTCTTTTCCGTGTTTGCTTCTTCAGCAGCTTTCTGGTACCTTCAGAGAACGGGAAGGGGGGGGAGAAAATGTCCTCAAATTAAACTCTATTTTTACTTTTTCAATTTTTAAGAAAACCACTTTCTACATACCTATTTCTACCAGCAATTGTCTTTAATCAATTCTATTGGAAGAAGAAGAGAATTAGATCAGCCCTTACTGTCTGCGCTGTTCCAGGCATCTCCTCTGTACAAGAGAAAGATCCCAGTCAGTGAGGTTAAATGCTGGGAAATAACTGGATAAAGCGGAAAGTCTGAGTTTTAAGTTCCGGTTTCATCACTTAGTAACAGTGATCTTGGTCAACTCACTTAACCTCTCTAAGCTTCAATTTCCTTATCTAGAAAATGGCTTTATATATTGACTTTCAAGGTTGCTGGGAAGATTAAATGAGATCATGTATGTAAAAATGCCATGAAATTAGTCAAAGTCTATAGCACTGCATTAATCATAGTATGAACATTTCCCCTATATTAATGCCTCTGAAATCCTATAATTCTTGTCAGCCAAATGAATGAGAGTTAGTTACACTGCCTGTATAAGTGAGAATTTAGTCTAAGTTGTTGGTATTGTCACTTCAGCTGCAATAAACGTATTTGATGGTACTACACGTGTATCACGGAAAATGTCTTCAAATGACACTTAAAATGTCTTTAAAGAGATTATACTGTGATCTGGCATTTAAAGAAAAATTATTTTACTTTTTTATGTACATATAAGAGAGATATGGGAGAAAAGTTTACATACTATAAACAAGCATTAGTTCTTTTAATTAATTAATTGTATTCAAGCAGTATTTTTCCTTAGCGGCACATAAAACAGTGGCACAGCTTACAGTCAGTGGCATCATAGATTTGATAAACAGGCATATATAATTTTATTAATTTTATTAATACTCTTCTCATTTTCTCTGGTCGTTTTTATGGATCAGAAGATCTCTGGGAAACAACTGAAGTCCCAGGGCTTTTCAGGGAAAAGGCAGTCTGGAAGGTACAGGCTGCCCCAAATCTCCAGACCACCCAAGAACAACTTTAACCTGGCCTTTTCAGGGCCTCGGAGTCAAGCATTGAAGGTGGCACCATGCTTGGTGAATTACCACCAGGTGCCTCTCTTTGGACCCACATGCCTTGAACTCAGCACCAAACCAGCCCTAGAAAAGGGCCACTTAGTCTTTGTCTTAAGGCAGAATTTCAGAATTCACAAGACATTTGCAGAAGGAAAAGGAAGTGAGAAAAAAAGAAACAGAGCAGACTGGGAAAGGGCTAATTCTTTTACCAAAACCAACTTTCAATTCACAAATTCAGTACTTTCTTATTGTACACGTTAGAATAACCTTATCCAAAATAGAAGCCAGAGAAAAGTCCTGGTTCTGGCACCATGGCCTACCTGCTATGTAACCTGGGTAATATCACTTCATTGCCTTGGGTCTTATCTATAAAATTAAGTGACTATGTGAGAGGATTTCTAAAGTCTCTAAGGACTCTTCCAGTTCTGCCACTGTTTCAAATTTAACAGGTATTAGGGTAGGGTGAAAGGACTTCCAAATGTCTGGGATTTTATTGACCATAAATAGCTTATGGAAGAATTTGGGATTAGAACTATGGTAATATAAGCTGGAAAGACACTTGCAACTTATATTACAGACAAACGGCTAATTTCCCTAAAATATAAGGAACTCTTAACAATCAATAAGAACACAACAAACAACTTAATAGAAAAACGGGCACAGATATAAACACAGAGTTCACAGAAAAGAATATCAAATGGCTCTTAAACAAAAAGGACAATCAACCTCAAAATGAAAATTCAAACAACACTACGAACATTTTTTACCTATCAGGTAGGAAGTCTTTTTTTTTTTTTTTTTTTTAATAATTTATTTTATTTTAGTATCATTAACCTACAATTACATGGGCAATACCGTGATGATTGAACTCCCCCCTTCACCAGGTCCCCCCCACCAACCCCACCACAGTCACTGTCCATCAGCGTAGTGAGATGAGAATCGCTACTTGTCTTCTCTGAGCTGTACAGTAGCCCCCGTGCCCCCCCACCCTATGTCTGCCAATCGTAATGCCCCTTTTAACCTCTTATCCCTCCCTTCCCATCCATCTCCCCAGTCCCTTTCCCTTTGGTAACTGTTAGTCCATTCGTGGGTTCTGTGAGTCTGCTGCTGTTTTGTTCCTTCATTTTTTTATTTTTTTATTTTTTCTTTGTTCTTATACTCCACATATGAGTGAGATCATTTGGTACTTGTCTTTTTCAGCCTGGCTTATTTCACTGAGTATAATACCCTCTAGCTCCATCCATGTTGTTGCAAATGGTAGGATTTGTTTCTTTCTTATTGCTGCGTAATATTCCATTGTGTATATGTACCACATCTTCTTAATCCATTCATCTACTGATGGGCACTTAGGTTGCTTCCATTTCTTGGCTATTGTAAATAGTGCTGCAATAAACATAGGGGTGCATGTGTCTTTCTCAAACTGGGCTGCTGCATTCTTGGGGTAAATTCCTAGGAGTGGGATTCCTGGGTCAAATGGTATTTCTATTTTGAGTTTTTT
>JAQQAC010003639.1:4818053-4843057 GCA_029783875.1 Phataginus tricuspis | reverse complement strand
CCACAGTCACAGTCCATCAGCGTAGTGAGATGAGAATCGCTACTTGTCTTCTCTGAGCTGTACAGTAGCCCCCGTGCCCCCCCACCCTATGTCTGCCAATCGTAATGCCCCTTTTAACCTCTTATCCCTCCCTTCCCATCCATCTCCCCAGTCCCTTTCCCTTTGGTAACTGTTAGTCCATTCGTGGGTTCTGTGAGTCTGCTGCTGTTTTGTTCCTTCATTTTTTTATTTTTTTATTTTTTCTTTGTTCTTATACTCCACATATGAGTGAGATCATTTGGTACTTGTCTTTTTCAGCCTGGCTTATTTCACTGAGTATAATACCCTCTAGCTCCATCCATGTTGTTGCAAATGGTAGGATTTGTTTCTTTCTTATTGCTGCGTAATATTCCATTGTGTATATGTACCACATCTTCTTAATCCATTCATCTACTGATGGGCACTTAGGTTGCTTCCATTTCTTGGCTATTGTAAATAGTGCTGCAATAAACATAGGGGTGCATGTGTCTTTCTCAAACTGGGCTGCTGCATTCTTGGGGTAAATTCCTAGGAGTGGGATTCCTGGGTCAAATGGTATTTCTATTTTGAGTTTTTTGAGGAACCTTCCACAATGGTTGAACTAATTTGCATTCCCACCAGCAATGTAGGAGGGTTCCCCTCTCTCCACATCCTCGCCAACATTTGTTGTTGTTTGTGTTTTGGATGTTGGCCATCCTCACTGGTGTGAGGTGATATCTCATTGTGGTTTTAATCTGCATTTCTCTGATGATTAGCGATGTGGAGCATTTTTTCATGTGCCTGTTGGCCATCTGAATTTCTTCTTTAGAGAAGTGTCTATTCATGTCCTGTGCCCATTTCTTAATTGGGTTATTTGCTTTTTGTTTGTTAAGCTGCGTGAGTTCTTTGTATATTTTGGATGTCAACCCCTTATCAGATACATCATTTATGAATATATTTTCCCATATTGTAGGATGTCTTTTTGTTCTACTAATGGTGTCCTTTGCTGTACAGAAGCTTTTCAACTTGATATAGTCCCATTTGTTCATTTTTGCTTTTGTTTCCCTTGCCCGGGGGGATATGTTCATGAAGAAGTCACTCATGTTTATGTCCAAGAGATTTTTGCCTATGTTTTTTTCTAAGAGTTTTATGGTTTCATGACTTACATTCAGGTCTTTGATCCACCTTGAGTTTACCTTTGTGTATGGGGTTAAACAGTAGTCCAGTTTCATTCTCTTGCATGTAGCTGTCCAGTTTTTCCAACACCAGCTGCTGAAGAGGCTGTCATCTCCCCATTGTATATCCAGGGCTCCTTTATCAAATATTAATTGACTGTAGGTGTTTGGGTTAATGTTTGGATTTTCTATTGTGTTCCACTGGTCTGTGGGTCTGTTTTTGTGCCAGTACCAAATTGTCTTGATTACTGTGGCTTTGTAGTAGAGCTTGAAGTCAGGGAGCGTAATTCCCCCTGTTTGATTCCTCCTTCTCAGGATTGTTTTGGCTATTCGGGGTCTTTTCTGGTTCCATATGAATTTTAGAATTATTTGTTCCAGCTCATTGAAGAAAGCTGTTGGTATTTTAATAGGGATTGCGTTGAATCTGTAGATTGCTTTAGGTAGTATTGCCATTTTGACAATATTGATTCTTCCTAGCCAAGAGCATGGGATGCATTTCCATTTGTTAGTGTGGAAGTCTTTTTTTTTAAAGCTAACATGCTGAGAGTAAATTAATAAAACCTCTATAGGAGGCATTTTGTCAATTTTACAAAAATTATAAAATTACTGATGGACAGTGACTGTAATAGGGTTGGTGGGGGGGACCTGATGAAGGGGGTAGTTTAATCATCACAATATTGCTCATGTAATTGTAGGTTAATGATACTAAAATAAAATAAATTGTAAAAAAAAATTATAAAATTACAAAAGCATAAATGATGATTTATCAATTCTAGAATTAAGCCTATGGATATATTCACACAAGCAAAAAAACTTCTTCATTAGAAAATTGTCATAACAGTAATTGTAATGGTGAAAGAATGAAAACAACCCAAATGTCCATTAGCAGAGGACTAGTAAGTAAATGACAATGTATTCATGTAATGGCATACTATACAGCTATAAAAAGAATCAAGGGACAGTGGAGATGGTTGTACAACAATGTGAATGTTCTTAATGCTACTGAACTGTATACTTCAAAGTGATTAAAACTGTAAATTATATGTTATGAATATTTTACCATAATTAAAAAAACAACACAAAATAGTGTGGTCTTGGCATAAAGGCAGACATACAAATTGAGGGAATAATCTAGAGAGCCCAGAAATAAATTTTCACATATATAGTCAAAGGATTTTGATAAGGGGGGTCAGCACCACCTAATGGGTAAAGGACAGTTTTTTCAATAAGTGATGCTGGGAAAACTGAATATCCACATGCAAAAAAAATGAAGCTGGACCCTTATCTTATACAGTATATAAAACTTAAATCAAAATGGATTAAAGCCAAAGTATAAGAGCTAAAATTATAAAACTCTTAGAAGAAACCAGGAGTAAAGCTTCATGACTTTGCACTTGGCCATGATTTCCTGGAATGACGACAAAAACACAGGCAATAACGACAAAAAGCATAAGTTGGACGTCAACAAAATCTGTGTATCAAGGACACCATCAACAGAGTGAACAGGCAACCGTGGAATGGAAAAAATATTTGCAAATCATATATGTGATAAGGGATTAACATCCAAAACATACAAATTTTTCAAAATAACAAACATGGAAGAATATTGTACATACTATTCTGCATCTCACTTTTTCCATTTTAGAACAGCTGAAGTTTTCATTAAAAAATATGGTCTAAGCACTAGAAACAAAGTAGTGAAAGGAATAACCAAAAGAGATAATTCGTGTTCTTAGCTTACATTTAGGCAGTAAACACATAAGAATACACACATATAACAGTTACCAAAGGGAAAGGGACTGGGGAGGATGGGTGGGAAGGGAGGGATAAGGGGGAAAAAGGGTCATTACGATTAGCACGTAGCTGGGGGGGGGGGACACAGGGAAGGCAGTATAACAGAGAAGACAAGTAGTGATTCTATAGCATCTTACTACGCTGATGGACAGTGAATGTAATGGGGTGTGGGGGGGGACTTGATAATAGGAGAGTCTAGTAACCATAATGTTGTTCATGTAATTGTACATTAATGATAGCAAAATAAAAGAATACACACATATATGCAAACATATACATATATACAAATACATAGTGATAAATATTTTGAAGAAAAAGAACAGACTATTATTAAGTAACCTAACAAAGGACCCAATTGAGAAAGCAGTGGGTGGGGTGTGTGTAAAGGAAAGTCTCACTGAGATCTGAAGTTTGACCAGTAGGAGTTACCCAGGCAAAATGAGGCAATGAAAGCATTCCAGGCACAGAAAAATAACACATGCAAAGGTCCCAAAGCAAGAAATTGTCTCATGTGTATAAGGTACACAAAGAACCCCAGTGGTGCTGAAGTACACCGAAAAAGGGAAAGGGCAGGAGATGATGCTGGGAGGCAGGGGCTTTGTAGGCCATGCTAACCTCAATTTTGAATTTAATTGTAGGTCTGATGAATGGTCACTGATCCAATTCCTGTTTTTAAGAGTGCTCTGGGTGCTGTTGTGGAGAATTGAACTGGAGGGGGCTGAGAATGGAGGTGGCATTAGTGAGAGACAATGCTGGCTTCGCCCAGTGTGGTGGCATTGGAGATAAAGAAAAGTAAATAGATCTGAGATATATTTCAGAGATAGAACCAACAGGCTTGGTAATGAAGGGAGGGGAAAGAAAAGTCAAGAATGGTTCCTGGGTTTCTAGCAGCTGAGTCAATGGAAGTACTGTTTACTAGGATGGGGAATTTTGAAGGAGGAGCAAATTTGGGGATTGGGAAGATCAAGTTAATGTTAGACATGTTAACTAAAGCACCCATTTGGTGGTGTCAGTGATTAGATCCATGTGTCTAGCACTTAGATGAGAGGTCTGAGCTGATAATATAAATTTAGGCTTTGTCAGCCCCTAGATGGTATTACAGTCAGGGAGTTATATGGTATCATCCCTGAAGAGTGTGTAGAGAGGCCCAGAACTTGGTTCTGGAGACTCTAACATTTAGCAGTCAGCAGAGGACAAAGAGGTGATAGAGGAAAGGACAAGAACAGTCAGAGAGGTAGGAGGAAAACCAGGAGACTGCCAGAAAAGCCAAGAGAAGAAAAAACATGGGAAAGAAGAAATGCTAGGTCATGGAAGGCAAAGGCTATACATCTCCATTTAGCAACACAGAAGCCTTTGGTAACCCTGGCAGTCCTCTCGCATTAGAAATAGAATTAATTCACCCATATTCTTTTTAATGGATATTTGGATTGTTTCCAGTTTTCCACCATTACAAATAGTGCTTTGGTGCATGTGTTTGTACATATATATTTTTTTTCCCACTTGTACGAACATATTTGTCTGAATCCCTAAAAATGGAAATGCAGAAACACAGTGGATTATAGCTAGAAAGGAACTTAAAGCTGGCCTTTCACCTGTGTTTCCACACCCCTTGGCTAATCATCGACAGTATAGTACAGCAATAATTTAATATATGAAAATCAGAGCCAATTAGCAGACAGGTCCATTCTTAGTCAATTGTTCTCCAAGGCAAGGTATTTACACTGTGGTTAATTGGGTAAATAAGCTCAGAGGTTCCCTCCCCTTTACTGTCTTAACAGAAACATAGATTTAAAGAACGAGGATCAAAATAGTTTTCATCTTCAGTCCTGTCCTTTGAGCACTGAGGCATCTGTAAGGTGTATACACCAATAGCAGTCTTGAATCATGTCTTGAAACTCCTACTCAAATATCCCCCTTCTTTATTTGTAATGAACTACTTGCTAAATAGTAGATTCATAGGGAGAATGGTTCTGCACCACTGCTCTGTTCCAAGTCAGGTCCTTGGTACTTTTACACTTTGTCCTCCGAGAATGCTAAGAGACGCTGAGGTGCAATCCTTCTGAACTCAGTATTAGACCAGGATTCAGGCCTCAGATTTTCCTCAAAGGCACTTTAGAGCAACTAGTTCTAAAGTGAAGGTCACTGATTTGGATAGAGGGGAAGGTATTTTGAAGAGCCAAATTTGAGGGAAAAAAATATTTGCAATAAGATTTCTATAATTAAAAACCCATCCCTCTTAACTCGCCTGATTTCCTCATCCCTCCTCGTCTTCACATACGGAATTTACTCTTGCAACTGCTCATTAATGCTCAGCTGTGAGGCAGGCAGCTGATGGAGGATGCCAAAATTATCTGGGAATAATAACAACGTCTCCAACTTTGCTCAGGCCAGAAAACAGAGTTCCTGAGCAATGACTGTTGCTTGCATGCCCTCAAATAGAGCAAAGGGAAATGGAAACTCCCAAGTTTGTTCTCAATATATTTTCCCCTGAAATAATTTCACCACTAAAATGTTACAGAGAAACAAACAAAAAAAAGAGGAAGTTAACCAGGGAGATCTGAGGGTCAATTTATTCTTAATGAAGAAAGAACTAACACAGAAAACTAAATATAAATTTTTTTTCTTGGGACTATGGAGTGGGTAAAGTTATAATAAGAGGTGGAAGGGTTGTGTTGTGGGGAAGACATGATGTGGGGGCAGGGATCTGTGTGCTGGGCTCAGGTTTGCCACCGTCTTGGCGTGTGAACTTCAGTCAGAATTGCCAGACATCAAGCTCCTTATCTGTCAGATGAATGGGACAAAGGTTAACTAGATCAGTGGTTTTAAACTCCTCACTGCAGAATCCTCTTTTCAAACGGTATCTAATTTAGAACCTAAGGTAATGAAAGGGATCAAAGCAGGATGGCTGGGGGCCTCAGGCCTCAGGCTCAGCCCTAGGTGTTCCCATTTTCCTAGAACTCGTTCCAGAGGTTCCTCTGCAGAACTCAAGATAGCTTGAAAACTGGTCAAAGGGATCCTAGATTCCCTTTAATTCCAAAAATATGTGAGTCAAAGAGGAATCTTCTGCAAAGAAATGAAATTTCACCAAAAGAGTCAAATTTTAGTCACGCAAAGGATTTTGTTAGGCTGAAGTTGATGGTGAATGAAACCAAAGCTGGCCATCCTATTGATTCATCAATAGGACCTTCCTTACCTCAAATTTAATGATTTATATAGTATAGAGGTTTAGTAAAAGAAATAAGTCCATAGGTATAAAGTACTCATGCTAAAGCTCTGATGCTAGAAAAATGAACTCTTACGTACATATAAATGTAAAATGTATTGTTAACAAATTAGAAAGTAAAGCTCAGATAAATCTATAAACATCGCCGGATTAGGCTTCCTCCAAATACCCCTTTATAATAGTTTCTGATCAGAAACCTCCTAAGGTTTCCTACAGTCTCTTAACTAGACTTGTATAGGACTTATTAATTCTGAACCCCATAATAGGGAACATTTCAAATTGAAAATCAGGTCACTAGTTGATGCAAGTAGCAATTAGCATATGATTTGTGGAATACAGTCCTGCAATTTGCTTTGGGAATCTACAGTAAGTGAACCCTAAAAGCTTTAAGCGATATTAGCGATGTCTCCCCTGACTACAAAATCCACAGAAGAAATCCAGGCTGGTTCTCTGATTTTCACTGTCCTAAGTGCACATCACGCCTGTCCTACTTCTGTGCCTCATCTCCTGTTGTTCCCCTTCCTGGCCTACCAAATAAAATTCTATTCATCCTTTAACACCAGTTCAATATGTTAGAATATATGCACCAAAATAAAATACTGGACAGAAATAAATCAACATGTTAAATTGGGCAGGTTATTTTCTACATCTCAGTGTTCTCAACTATAAAATAGGATAATCTCCCTCCCTCCTAAAGTTTTTGTTAGGATTAGAAATAGTATCTATTTCTATCAAGAGTCTAGCATAGTGTCTGGCACACTGATTCTGATTAATGGATTTAGGATTTACAGTTTTGCATAATTGCCATTTGCCCTTATAACCTTCAAGGATAAAAGATGGTCACCCCATTATGTTAGAAGATTTGCACTTTCTGCAAAATTAAGGAGCCCTAAGATGCACAGTGTTTTCCAACTTCCTAACTTTCATCAATGCTACTATAAGATCCAAATCCTCTATCTTGAGAATTGGCTGGGCTGAGCAATGACAGAATAATGGGGTGGGAAGGGAACTGAGAAAGGGGTGAGAGTTTCAATGAAGTGAATGACCGAGTTAGGCAGCGAAGAAAGTGAAGCCAGGAAGGGGCCCGACATCCACAGCCTGGGTATCCTCATTTGGCCAAAGAGCAGGGTCAGTGCACAACAGAGAGTGGAACAGTGGAAGGACAGGAGGCTCTAATTGGAGAGTAGGTGTTCCAAATACACATTTCAGAGATGGATTCTGGGTGACGATAAAGTTGGGTTTGGATGCAGGGGCATAGGAGACAATGTGCAGGTGGAGGAAGTAGGGAAGATCAAGAAATTATGAGTCCAGAGAAGACAAGTAGTGATTCTATAGCATCTCACTACGATGAGACAGTGACTGTAATGGGGTTGGTGGGGGGGACCTGATGAAGGGGGTAGTTTAATAACCATAATATTGCACATGTAATTGTAGATTAATGATACCAAAATAAATTATAAAAAAAAGAACCAAAAAAAATAAATAAAAATAAAATTTCTAACTAGAAAAAATATATATACATATATATAAGAATAATCACACACACAAAAAAGAAATTATGAGTCCAGAGTATCAGGTCATTTATGTGGACCAGTGATCCTTCATTGGGGGCACTATTGAAAATGTGTGGGAATCTTACTGGGGTTTCTCCTTCACCCTTTTTTTTCTGTTTTGGTTGTCACAATGTCATAGGATGCTACTAACATTGGGAGGAGGGCACCATGGTGAACATCCTGCACAAGGAAGATCTGCCTCATCTAAAATGCCAAGAACACCTCCATTGAGAAACACTGAGAATTAAGCTGGCAGCTAGTGTCCCCAGTGAAGGCCTGGAGGTTGGCACACCACTGCCATGAAGGGAAGGATAAGAAGAATATAGTACAGTTAGAAGTGTAGAAGTGAGCCTCCAAGCACAGGTTTAGAATTTCAGAACAGGCATGAAAAACAACGGATGGGCAACAGCAGTGGAGATGTAGGAAAGCAGCAGTCCTGATTCCTAAGGCCAGAGTATTTCAGGGAAGCATATTCAGAAAGAGCAGGCAGCCACTACTCAGGGATAGAATGCAAGCAGAGGGAAAGCCAAGTTTCACTTAAAGAGAGGTGGGGCTAGGGAGGGTGAAAAGGGTAAGAATGTGGAGCAGTTTCTCTGCAGAACAGGGAATTTCCAAGTCCCATTAATCACATCTCAACACTGTCTCAAATCCTTCCCTTCCTTTCCATCCTGCTGCCCTCCACCCTTAATAGCTTTCACTTGGGTTCCCACAGCGACTTAATGTCTCCATGCTATCAGTCTCAGTATATGTTTTCCACTGTTGCCAGAAACACCTTTCTAAAATGAAGTCTAATCATGTCATTCTCCCTGCAAGAAAACCTTCAACTGTTTCTATTGTTTATCTAACTAAAATCTTAAAGTTAGCATGGCATTTGAGGCCTTCCATCATCTGGCCCTAATGAACTGTACCAGTCCCTTCTCCCCTTTGCATTTCTCCATGCCAGACTGCTTGCTTTCCTAGCCCCTTTATTCATGTTCAGTTCCCACAATCCTATGCTTAAACTTATCAGAAACCTCATTAATTCTGCTTTATGTTTACTTATCAGAAACCTTATTAATTCTGCTTTAGGTTTAAGTTCACAAGTTCATCTCTTCTACTTCCAGAGCCTCCTAAACTTCCCTAAAGGTACAAACCACCTGGGATACTTGTTAAAAATACAATTTCTCAGGCCTCCTCCCAGACATATGGAATCAGAATCTTTAGGGGAGGAGTCTGGAAAGCCATATAGGATGTTTTAAAAACATTCAAAATAATCTTTGACATTCCTCCCAGCACAAAGTAAAGTCAAATTCCCCTCTCTCTGAATATGAGTCAGTCTTAGTGATAGGCTTCTAATGAAGAGAATGTGGCAAAAGTGAAACAGTATAGCTTCTGAGGCTAGGTCACAAAAGGCAGCACATCCCCTGACTCTGATTGCCCCACTTTTCCCTTTTTCCCTCCCTCCCTCCGTCTCTGGATGTTTGCCCAGGGAACCCAGCCGAGTAAGCTGAGCAGCACATGGAAAAGCCACGTGGAGGTGTTCCAACCAGTACCCCAGCTGAGATCCCACCTGATTTGGGAAGGAGTGAGCCTTTAAATGACATGGCCCCCAGTCTCTGAACCACTCTGGCTGACCTGAGAGGAGCAGAGGCAAGCCCTGCCCAAACTGGAGACTCAGGAGAAAAAGAAATGTCGCTACTTCAAGCCATTACACTTTGGAGAATTTTTTTTTTTTAATGCAGCAACAGATAACTGGACCTCTATACTATTAACAGGTACCCCATGTAATTTTTAAGATGAAGGGAGTCAGGGGACTTCCTTGACTATATAGTATACTAACCTATACTATTAAGTCACCTGAGGTCAGAATTAAGTCTTAATAGCTTTCCAGATCTCAATCTCTTTTTTAATGAAATATTTTATATTTTTTCTTTTTTAAAAAATAAGAATAATACATATTTAACATAAAATTACAGCAACATAAAATGCATAATGTAGAAAGTAAAAGAGCTCTATGGTCTCACCCAACCTCCACTCTACCTCAAGTGATAACCTAAGTCAACAGTTTGGAAGGGCAGTGTTTTTCACAGAGCAGATGTTTGATGGATTTGTTATTGAAGTAAACCTGACATTACAGATTACAGAAACCTCCTCTGAGTACTTAGCTACATCCTAGATACAGCTCCCAGAATCACTTTCTTCAAATCTTGACCATCTTTCTTCTCTTAAATGTGTCGTAGCTTCCTGTTAACAAATTTTACTAGTGAGCTAGACCTACCACCTGCTGTAAGCTCCTCCTCACATGGAATCTCTATTTGAATGAAGTCCATGTATTTGCCATCCCTGGTGTATTATTTGCATATGCCATCCTCCAACGTTTGTTGAGCACCTACTATGTTCCAGTCACCATGCTACTTACTAGGCATATAGAATAAGCAAGAAAGGGACCCTCACATCAAAGAACTCATGGTCCAGAGCAGGAGTCAGACCTTTTCTTAAGGGACCAGAGAGTAAATAATTTAGACTTATACGGTCTCTGCTGTTGAAAGCAGCCACAGACAGTACACAAATGGACATGGTTGTGTTCTGATAACCCTTAATCACTAAAACAGGCAGCCTGTAGGCTATAGTTTTTCTACATAGTTTGTTTAACAGAATTTTATGCAATGATGAAAAGTTTCTGTGATGTCCCATGTGATAACTACCAGTTATATGTTGCTATTGGACACTTGAAATGTGGTCAGTGCAGCTAATGAACTGAATTTTAAATCTTATTTAATTTTAATTAACTTAAACTCAAGTAACCAGATATGTAGTGGTTACCATAATGGACAATGCAGGTATAAAGTACACCTGACACTCTCTTCTACAAGATAAAAATATGCCTCAAAACTCATCTCCACCAGAAAGCCTTTCTAACTAGCTTCTGCCCATGATGGTCACTCTCTCTTATTCTGTTTCTAGTCCTTATTCTTATTAATTTTGGATTTATTGACATTCTGTTTAACACTTATGTGTTTGTAATTATCTTTATGTTTTCTTTTTCTTCCCCCAGCTGAAATAAAAATTCAAGTACAGAGACTATGTCTCCTGATTATTATCATCCTTCACAGTGCCTTGATGGTTCTTAAAATCCAGAAGGTGCTCAGTAAAGCCATTTTATACCATTTACTTCCTTTACAGATTTCCCTGACAGGTGGCAGTGTTTGCTCGAGACCGATGGTCCTTTTGGACCAGGATCAGCACTTACTTGGAGAATATTTCTACAATAGCAGATGACTTGTTCTTGTTGACAAGAGAAAGTTCTTTGGCTGTTACCCTCAATGACAGTGAAGTCCATTGCCGTCTATTAAATGGAGTTGATTCCATCTTGTCTACAGATACCGAAATACCTATGCAGTAAAGAAAGTCACAATATTAGACACAAAAGAGGATTCTCCAGCATTCAAGCACCGGCAGCCATGTAGTATAAGTGAAAGAGCATGGAGTCCTAGATCAGCAGACCACATTTCTCTACCGTTTTCCCAAAAACCGTAACCTTGGTCAAATGATTATCTTTGGGTTGTAGCTTCCTTAAAATGAGGTTAGAACAGATGATCTCTAAGGTCCCTTCCAGTTCCATCACTTTATGGTGACCCCACTGTGCAAACATCAACTGGCCTTTCCCTGAACTCAAGTCTGCTCCAAAATCACATTTGGAGTGAAGTGTTCCCTCTTCTGAGTTACATCCCAGGGGAAGTACAATCAGCACCTCTGTAGAATCAGGTCCAAATTAGGATCTACCTACATCCAAGTTTCTTTTGGCTGCCCTCTCTCCCCAAGCTCTGCAGCACTGACCACTTAGTGTTGGGAGAGAGCCGGGGACACAACATGTGTAATATTAAAGATCGAGGGCTGTAAGGAAAGATAGACTTCAGTTGAAATCATAACTTTGTTACCTTGAACAAATTATATAATCTTTTCAGTTTTAGTTTCTTCAAGTAAAAAACAAAGATTAACACCTACCTTTACAGGAGTTTTGATGTGGATTTAAGAAGATAATATATCTAAAATACTAGGTAGCATCCTGCTCAAAGCAATCTACAGATTCAGTGCAATTCCTATCAAAATACCAACAGCATTTTTCAACGAACTAGAGAAAATCGTCCTAAAATTCATACGGAACCACAAAAGACCTCGAATAGCCAAAGCAATCCTCATAAGGAAGAATAAAGCTGGGGGGGATTATGCTCCCCAACTTCAAGCTGTACTACAAAGCCACAGTACTCAAGACAATTTGGTACTGGCACAAGAACAGACCCGTAGACCACTGAAACAGACTAGAGAGCCCTGATATAAACCCAACCATATATGGGCAATTAATATATGATAAAGGAGCCATGGACATACAATGGGGAAATGACAGCCTCTTCAACAGCCAGTGTTGGCAAAACTGGACAGTTACATGCAAGAGAATGAAACTGGATTGCTGTCTAACCCCATACACCAAAGTAAACTCCAAATGGATCAAAGACCTGAATGTAAGTCATGAAACCATAAAACTCTTAGAAAAAAACATAGGCAAAAATCTCTTGGACATAAACATGAGCAACTTTTTCATGAACATATCTCCCTGGGCAAGGGAAACAAAAGCAAAAATGAACAAGTGGGACTATATCAAACTAAAAAGCTTCTGTACAGCAAAGGACACCATCAGTAGAAGAAAAAGACATTCTACAGTATGGGAGAATATATTTGTAAATGTCATATCCGACAGGGGGTTAACATCCAAAATATATAAAGAACTTACACGCCTCAACACCCAAAAAGCAAATAACCCAATTAAAATATGGGCAGAGGATATGAAGAGACAGTTCTCCAAAGAAAAAATTCAGATGGCCAACAGACACATGAAAAGATGCTCCACATCACTAATCATCAGGGAAATGCAAATTGAAACCACAATGAGATATCACCTCACACCAGTAAGGATGGCCACCATCCAAAAGACTAAGAACAACAAATGTTGGCGAGGATATGGAGAAAGGGGAACCCTCCTACACTGCTGGTGGAAATGTAAGCTAGTTCAACCATTGTGGAAAGCAATATGGAGGTTCCTCAAAAAACAAAAAATACAAATACCATTTGACCCAGGAATCCCACTCCTTGGAATCTACCCAAAGAATACAACTTCTCAGATTCAAAAAGACATATGCAGCCCTATGTTTATTGCAGCACTTTTTACATTAGCCAAGATATGGAAGCAACCTAAGCGTCCATTAGTAGATGAATGGATAAAGAAGAGGTGGTACATATACACAATGGAATACTATTCAGCCAAAAGAAGGAAACAAATCCTGCCATTTGCAACAACATGGATGGAGCTGGAGGATGTTATGCTCAGTGAAATAAGCCAGGCGGAGAAAGACAAGTGCCAAATGATTTCCCTCATTTGTGGAGTATAACAACGCAGCAAAACTAAAGGAACAAAATAGCAGCAGACTCAGAGACTCCAAGAAGGAACTAGTGGTTACCAAAGGGGCTGTGTGTGGGACGGCTGGTGGGGAGGGTGGGAGAAGGGGATTGTGGGGTACTATGTTTAGTACACATGGTGTGGGGGATCATGGGGAAAACAGTGTAGCACAGAGAAGGCAAACAGTGAATCTGTGGCATCTTACTACACTGATGGACAGTGACTGCATTGGGTTATGGGTGGGACTTGATAATATGGGTATTTGTAGTATCCACATTGTTTTTTCATGTGAAACCTTTATAAGAGTGTATATCAATAATACCTTAATAAAAAAAGATTTTATAAGGCAAAATAAATAAATAAAATAAAATAAAAAACTAGGTAGGTTATAGGTTATAGTGGTGTTAAGAGCACTTTAAGTAAAATATATTAGATCAGCTTTTGTTATAATTCTTATTATTTTAAAGCCTATTAACAATTGGGGGAAGTATAATGCACTTTAAATTCAGAGGATAAAACCTCTGTTCTTCAATTCTTTTCTAAAATCCCTTCAAAGAAAAATAACTCAAAGAATACATAGAGCTGTGCCCTTGATACCACCTAGTCTCTATCCATTAACCTGAATTGTTTGGTTTTTGTCGTAGTAATTGCCAAAGGAGTTCCAATCTTTGTCCAGAAGAGGTGAGATTAGAAATGAGTCAACAGTTTCCTTATCTGAAGAGTGAAAAATTAGATGAAAGTATGACTTGCAGCTCCCTTTACAACAGCACAGAATAACCGATCTCTAGAATGTCTAGTGCATCAGGTACAGCTTCGAACAGTTTTGGCAGCAATGGACCATACAGTGTGTTTAACTTGCAACCTGGGCTATTGTGTCAACACTCAAAGTCCTGTGATGTAAAGTAAGTGATATGCCACCTTAAAAGATCACATTACTTTTCCACATGTAGTACCTGTTCTTCCAGCTAAAGCCTTGTCTGAAAACAATGCTGGTGTTGTTGTTTCCATTTACTTGTTTGTTTGAATCGCCATGTTGGAAGGCAACATAGAACCCTCTTATGGGAAGATGCTCTGGCATTAGAGACATGCATCTAAGTGGGAGTGTTGGCCCCACCACGTAAAGCTGTCAGTCCCTAAAACTTAGATATCTCATCCATAATATTAGTACTTACTTTATAGTATCCTTATGAGGAATAAAGATAAAGCAGAAAAAACCCTGACAGAATAAGTAAGAAGTAAATGTTGTTTTTTTTACAGTATCTTTATTCCCAGATAAAATAACCTTAATTCTATACATGCTGTTTGAAGTAAACTTGAATGTATCAAATAATATATGATAATTATTTGCCTATCTGTTTCTAGTTTGCAAATGACAGGCCCACTAAACACTGTCAGCCCTTTCTTTAACAAGGAAGAGATGCAGAAGTAATAATCAGCTAAACTTAATTATGTAAAACCACAATAATGACCCTGTAGGCCAAGTATAGGGATACCAATACTTTAAGACATTATTAGGTACAATTATGCTTCCAATGTAGATATGGATATAAATATTGTCTTCTACAGTGATCAATTCTGGATAAAAGAAAAAAATACAGAACACATGTTCTCAAATTTGTTTATAAAACAGGATAAGCATTAATTATTGGAGGGGCTAACTGTGATAAAGAAAAAGGCAGCTTAATTCCCAACTCTAATTCCATGGTTTTGATTACTCTCAGCCAGAAAGCCAGGAAAAGTTGGAACATCTATCTTGGTATAAGGGTAGGATAAACACATTTTATACTCAAGGAATGAGTAGGCTCAGACCCTGAGCACACCTCTCTACAGAAGTGTACTATTATTTCTTAACGTGATTAGCACCCTATGAAACAGATAAAGGTGAGAATCAATACATGATTTTTGATAGACTCTGATACCAGGTTACTGAGTAACCTTTTTCTACAAGGTGTAGGGGGAGGGCCCTGCCCACATAGTGCACATAGTCTATTGGGCTTGCCAATGTGTACACAAATGATTATAGCACAAGGAAGGATGTGGTTAGAGGCAATGCATGGTCTAGGAGTACAGCATCTGCTTTTCCAGCTTGGTGGAAGGGAAGGGAAGAGACATTGGACTGACTTGGGACCTACAGACCAGGCAGAATTTCAGCAAATGAAGGCACAAGGAAAGTGCATCTCAGGTAGGGCAAACAGCATTACACAGGGAGTTGAAGTAGCGTAGGATACCTCAGGCAGTTAGATTCTAGGTGTAAGAGAAGTTGAAGATAAGGTAGGCAAGACAGTATGGGGCCAGACTGGGAAAAGCCTTGAACACCATGCTAAGAAGTCTGGGCCACATTCCAATAATGGAAACAACTAGCCTGTGAATAAGCAGAGATGAGGTCTACTCTTAATGTGCTTACTCCTTTGCACACATATGAGCTTTATAGCAAAAAAAAAATTCCCTGAGCCCCAACCTCCACATCTGTACAATGAAAGCTCCACAGTGAATTACCCATAGTCTTTATGGTGGAACACAGAAAGTTTCTAAAAAAGAAAACAAACATAATGAGAACCATCCTTTAAAAGCTGATTCTACAGTAGTAGACATAATTTTTGAAGAGGCGAAAAGATTGGAATCTAATTTACTTGTCAAGAAGATCCTAAAATTGTCTAAGTGAAAGGTAATCAAGGTTTACATTAGGACTGGTTGGAGTAGAAAGGTGGGAAGAGAGAATTGACAGTTCTTAGAATAAAATGTACGGAGGGATAGAGAAGGAATCAAAGCTGGTATCATCAGACTTGAATGATTTGAAGATTGTTGATGCCATTAACAGAAAGAGTCAATACAGGAAGAAGAGGGAAAATGATGAGTTTTGTTTTACACATGTTGAGACATACATGCCAGCCCTTTCTTTAAAAATCCAGTAATACACAACAGGAAGCTACAAATTCTAGGCTAAGGTTAAAAATCAGACTCTTGAAGGGAATGAATATTTTAAAACATCTGTGTATGGGAAACATATCTCTCTTAATCTGTACAACCAGTTAACACAACGGTTTTTACTATCTATTTATGATGAAGAAACTGAGATTCAGAAATGTTAAATAATTTCACAATGATCACTTAGCTTTAGAGTAGCAGAGCTGGGATTCAAATCCGTATTGTTTGATTCCAATTTTCTTTCTGCTACAAGTAATGAATAATGATTAAAACTATCACTTTCATAATGACTCTATAGTATCTTACTATGCTGATGGACAGTGACTGCAATGGGGTGTGGGCAGACTCGATAATATGGGTGAATGTTGAAACCACAATATTGCTCATGTGAAACCTTTATAAGATGTTTATCAATGATACCTAATTTAAAAAAAAGATATATAAGTGTAAAGTGCTATCCAGTTAGGCACTCAATAAATGTTTTCTGAATGAAAAAAAAAATCACTTTCAGCCAAGGTAGAAAATTGGGTAGCAAAATCTCTGAAACACCTAGCTGCAAACCAATAAAAACTATCTTTCAGTAAGAGAGCAGTGGCAAGTAATCTTCCCAGAATGGTGAGCGTCAGATATAATCATTCTTTCAGAGAAACTTAAATTTGCCTTGGGCCCCTTTGAAATACTCTCCATTGTAAATATCTTCGCTTATACAGGTTTGCATTATGGGGTTGCATTCTCAGACTTGAAGACAATTTCCTTAATCCTAGAAATCCTGTTAAGAATGAGAAGGGCACGTACCAGCCCCTGGAAAGGCCCATCCAGAAAGAGCTATTCAGTCTGTGCTCCAATATTCTTGAATATTTTTTCTGAAGGCACAGCTGACTTTAAGATCCAATCCATTGCAACATGGATGGACCTAGAGGAATATGCTAAGTGAAATAAGTCAGGCAGAGAAAGAAAAATACCATATGATGTCACATATTCAGAATCTAAAAACAAAAAACATAGCAAAATGAACAAAACAGCAGTAGACTCAGACACTGAGAAGTGACTAGTTGTTACCACGGGGGAGGGGTTGGGGTGGGAGGGGGATAAAGAGGCAAAAAAATCTCAATCATAAAATAAGTTGGTCATGGGGATGGAAGTGCAGCATGGAGAATATAGTCAATGGTTTTGTAACATCTTTCTGTGGTGACAGATAGTGACTGCACTATTGGGGGTGAGGATTTAATAATATGTGTAACTGTTAAATCACTGTGCTGTATACTTAAAGCTAATATAATATTGTATATCATTTAAATTATACTTCAATTTAAAGAAATGATATAATCCATTGCATTGCCACATACAAATAATAACAGTAGCTATCACTTATTGGGTACTTACTAACACATTTATCCTTACAACAACACTGGAGACAGACTAGTGTTATTTCCTTTAAAAAAAAAAAAACTATGGTTCACTGAGATCAAGTAATTTCCTTAAGATCCTATAACTAATATATGGCCCATACAGAATCCACTGTTCAGACTCCAAAATGGCCTCTTTGGTCATATGCATTCTACTCTCACCTCAACTATGAAGGAAGAACTGCTGGACTGGCTGGCAGTTGTACGCAAGAGTTAAAGTAAACGGTATAACAAACATAACTCTAAGATTTTTTGTGTCAGAGCCTGGAAGGACAGTGATATACAAAAATAATAATGGGATACATAGAAAGGGAAACTACTTGCTAAGAAGGAAGAGGCCTTCAGTTTTAGATACATATGGCAGATTTCTACATCAAGAAGGGAGCTTAGAAGTCAAGTAACCAAATCCCCTTTTTTACAGTAAGGGAATTGAACCACATAAAGGTCCCGTAATTTTCCCAAACACACCAGCTAGTGGAATGAGAGCCAGAGTTCTAATTCCCAGTTCAAAGTTCTTGCGTTACACCAGGTAGCCTGGAATGGGAGATCTACAAGTCTTGTGGGTGAGCTATAACCTGAAGATAAAGGTCTCTCAAGGTCCTTGAAAGTTTAAGGGTTGGGCAATGACTCACTGGGATATTTGGCCCCAGGTATCTGCTTCCTTAAGCTATTGCTTAGGGTGAGGCCTGTAGCGCTCTAGGAAACCTACTCCAATAAATTCATTTATAGAGTTACCTAACCATGAAAATTGTCTCCTCGAAACCAGCTGGAACAGAAGTAAATGAGCTGACCCTAATAAAATCCTGTTCTTATAAATCCAACCCCGGTTATATCTTTCTCTCTCTCCCTCCTTCCCTTCTTCCCTCTTCTTCCCTCCCTCCCTCTTTCTCTTTTTTTTTGGCTCCTAAAATGATTACTTGTGCAAAGGGCATAGTTGCCTGAACTTAGCCTCAAAAAATTCGAGAGAACAAAGGACAAACTTAATTGCTAGGAGAAAATGTTATTTTATTTAGAAATTGATGGTAGAGTTTTATTATTTATTTATTTATTTTGTACCAAGGACTAGTTCTGATTTGACTGTCAACAAGTAAAAGGGAGCAACTAATTAAAAGAAAAAAAAACAATCTAAAAAACTTCAAGGTGCAAAGGAAAATTTTAATAGCAACATGAAATATGTTCCTACTTTTTTTTTTCAGAATACTAAAATACACTTATTTCTAAGGGTATATTTTTACACAAAATACAGTGACTAAATTCACATACTTGAAAAAATTTTGGGAAGTTGATAGCTTTTAAACCTTTTATTTTGAGATAATTTTAGATTTACACAAGAGTTGCAAAGATAATACAAAGGTTCCTATATATCTTTAACCTGGCTTTATCTTACATTACCACAATACAATTATCAAAATTGGCATGGTAGCATTAACTAAACTACAGACTTTATTCAAATTCTACCAGTTTTCTGCTAATGTCTTTTTTCTGTTCCAGGACCTTACATACACTGCATTTAATTGTCATGTCTCCTTAAGCTCCACCCCAGTCTCTGACATTTCCTCTGTTTTTCCTTGTCTTTCACGACCTTGACGCTTTCAAAGAGTACTGGTCAGGTACATCCCTCAGTCTGGGTTTTTTGGTTTCTCCACTGAAAAGACCCAGGGCTTCTTGGAGAAGTGGTTGATTTCAGAGCTGGGACAGGGCAAATACAAGATATGCCTGGAACATCTCACAGTGCTCAAAAAAAAGTTTCAGATTAGATCAAGGTCGTAGAATTTTGATAAGACCACTTCAGAGCTGATGTGCCTTCCTCAGTGTACCATGAGAGGGGGTACAGGATGCTGATGTCTTATGACTGGTGATGGCAACCATGACCACTGGTTAAGGTGGTGTCCGCCAGGTTTTTCCACTGTAATTTACAGTTGCTATTGTCTTCTCTTTATAATTCAAAAATATCTGGGGGGAGATACTTTAATCCTGTTCCTCCTTAAACTTTTACTCACTAATTTTAGCATTCATGGGTGGGTTTCACCTTCAGCAATGTTTATTGTGGAGTTCCAGTGTGGTTTGCTACTACCCTCATTCCTTCTACATTTACTAAGTGGAATTCCTCTATAAGGAAGAATTGTCCTTTCTCCCTCATTTATGTATTTATTCAATCATTTATTATTTATATTAGTATAGACTCATGGATATTTCTTTTATTCCCTGGGTTACAATAATTCCTGGATTATTTTATTCCATGAGCTATTTTATTTTGTTGCTCAAACTGTTCAAGCTTTGGCCATCTGGAGCTACTTCAGCTTGGCTCTAGTGTCCTTTCAACATGCCACCAATTTTCTTTTTCCTCTTCTTTTTTTTTTTAGCACTTCCTTACTTTCTAGCACTATAAGGTGTTCGAGACTCATATCTGCCTGCCCCAACCCTGCAATTAACCACTTCTCCAAGGAGCCCTGGTTCCTCTTATTAGAGAAACCAAGATCTGGACACTAAGATGTGCTCATTGCTACTGAGCTATCACTGCTTCTAGGCACTCTATGACAGGACAGACCAGGAAAATATATGTATGTATATATACATAACTGTGTTTCTATATTTATCTCTATATATACCTCTTTAGATATAAGTATAGATACAGATATATATAGATATATTAACTATAAATCCACAATGATACATCTGACTCCAATCTAGCATAAGATTCATTCTAGCATCCCCTTTTATTTGTAACTTCTTTCTCTGATAGTAAGAAGACTAATTCCATAGAATTTTGACATGAAAATAGATCTAGAATCTCCAAACTTATGCCATTACCAATTTCTACTCCCTTGATAGACCATCTATTTTTCTATTCCACCTGGAATGTTACCCCTTCCTCAATCTATTCACCTCTCAAGACTCAAGTGAAGGACCACTTTCTCAATCCTTTACTGAACAGCCCCAGCCCTATTTCCAGTCAGCATAGGTCACTTCCTCTGCCTTATCATAATTTTATAAATCCTATTCCACAGAAAGATTCTTGAGGTGAGAGGACAGATCTACTTTGCCTCTTGCCCTCCTAGCATCTAGTACCATCTAAATAGAAGGAACTCTATAAATATGTCTTGAATGAAATTGCATTAATATTTAAATTTTATATAAAATTTTATCAGTACAAAAAAATGAATACTTTTAAGACAGTCCCAAAACTAGTTGTTGATAAAGTACATACCATTTTCAGAAATGTGACTTAGCACGTTCAATTTCTGAGATAAACTCAAGTGATATGAAAAAAATGGAACCACTAGGTAACTTCAAATACTATACATAAAAGGGTCACTATTATTCAGCAACATGGTGACAGTAGGTATGTTAGAATTATATTGCTCCTCTTCTTAGAAAAGCTTTAGCCTGATTTCTATAGAAACATGTATCACAGACAATAGGAAAATTTTAACAATGAACAAATTTCCAGGGGTCAGCAAAGATGCAGTTGTCTGTATCAGGACAGAGTAACTTCAGCAACAATTTGTCTCTTTTCTTACCTCCTTTTAAGGATATTATGTTCTTAAAAAAGATCCAGAGCAAATGTAATGAAAAAGAGGTTATGTAATGAGAAGCAATTTCACTTTTGGAAACTGCTCACCAAAGAATCTGTGCAACTTTCATTGGGCGCCTACAAAATTCACTCTTAGTGAATCACAGATTCACTTTGCCACCCCAAAGATAAAAGAATAAGAAAAGAAAGTACCCTCAGACATAACCTTTCCCTCTTCTCCCCTGTGTGTGGGGAAAAATAAGTGTCACAAAGTCTATCTGAGCTCCTAATCTTTCTCTTCTGTATTACCAAAACTTTACTTCATCTCCACCTTTGTCTTTGCTCTCTCCACCTAAAAACATGCTCACATTTCTGATGTGTGTGTGTGTGTGTACACATATCTGAAATATGTATTTTTGAATTAAATAAATAATCCTCTTTTCTCTTAAGCCTCTTTTCCCTTCAAGCTACCACATCACCCTTGATCCTACCTTCACAGCCAAACCTTAGCCTCCAGGTACTCACTGTTTCCATTTTCCTATCTTCCTTTCATCCCTCTGCCCACCTGTATCTGATTCTACTACCATCCTACTGAAATTATTCTCCTAAAGATCTCTTAACTGTCAAATCCAAGGACTATGTCTCAGCTTTTACCATTCTCTGTTGCCATCTGAATTGCTGATTAGTCCCTCATTTTTGAAATTGTATTTTTCCATAAATGGAACTCTCCTGGTTCCTTTCCCAGCTTTCAAACCATCCTCAATTTTCTCACTGAATCTCCCTCCACTCTCCCCTGTTCTGAGGCATTATTCAAGGATCGGTTTCTTCTCTTTGGGTGAGCTCAGCCACTTCCAAGTCAACAAGGTCATTCATACCAGGTGATTCCCAAAGCTATATCATAAGCTGTAGCCTTTCTGACTTCCACTGCGTGTTGGATAGCTTTATATGTCGCATAAATACATAGCATAACACAGTCTAAATCATATGTATCCTTCCCTCTCACCTCTACCCCTCAAATTAAGTTTATTTAACAAGTAATTGTTCTCCAAAGATTATCTAGCACATGAATTTTTGTTTATATCAAACAAAATAATATAACATGAAAGACAGTATGATGTAACAAAATGTGCACAAGTTCTGAGGTTAAAAAGAGGACTTACAGGTTCTTACTCTGCCTCTTTCTAATTGTGGTGACCATTGGCAATTTAGTCACCTCTCTGAGGAGTATACCATCACATACCATAACCTGTCAAAAATTCTATATAAAATGTCTAATACAGGAATACACAGGAGAGAGAGAAAGGCATAGAGGCTAACAGCATAGAGCATTCAAACATGGAGTTTGAATCTAGGTGTTCGAATCTCACTAGCTGCGTGATCTTGGGCAAGCTATTATACTTTCTCAGTTTCCTCATCTGTAAATTGGGGATAATATATTATAGCATTGTCCTGGGGATTAAAACTAGTTCCTAAACTTAAGTATGTACAATACCACCTAGCACCTAATAAATACTCAATAAATATCTATTATTATATAATTATATTAGATATAAGTAATTATATAGTTGTCATATATTTTATAATTATTATTTATCAGGAAGTTTTCTTTCACAACCCTCTTTATTTTTTTTCACATGTGGACTTAGTGTAAATGTTTTCTCACATTTTTAGGTAGGCCCAACTTATCTCTCTTGAACCCTGGCCCTTCTTTATATATACTCTTCACTTTGTTGGAAAATGCTTTAGCCCCTCCGTGGCCTTATGCTATAGGTCCCATATTAAATGACACTTTCCTTTAGAGGCCCTCCCTGACCTCCCAAGCCTGGGCTAAGGGGTGCCTTTTAAGTTCCCAAAGTACTAGATTTGCCCCTAACACTGATCACATTATAATTATATATATTTCGAACCTAGTGTTTGAGGTTTCCTATCACATGTTGGAAAATACTGAATAAAAGGGTCTAAGACCTACATGTATTCCAAGAATCACACTGTATTTAACTCTCAGAACAGTGACTGGCACGTGGTGGGCACTCAAGTATTTATTTAATAAAGGGAGGGATACCAGGTATCTTAAATCATTTGTTGGATTCAGCTATTTCTATAGACTAGTGCTTTGGGGCAAGAGAAAATGAAACAAAACAGTGTGTTGTGTTTGCTTATTCTAAGATAAATAATTTCAAATTATGGGAAACTCATGGTTATAGCCATCAAAAAATGCACTAAACTCTCTTGCACTAAACTCAGAATAAAACGGAACCCTATCAATGCAGTCTGTTTTAGTTAACTCCCTCTATAGTCATAATTCAGATATTTCCTACAAATAACTATTTGGCAAGGTTAACATCCAAAACATATAAAGAACTCACATGCCTCAACACCCAAAAACAAATAACCCAATTAAAAAATGGGTGGAGAATCTGAACTGACACTTCTTCGGCCAACAGGCACATGAAAAGATGCTCCACATTGCTAATTATCAGGGAAATGCAAATTAAAACCGTAATGAGATATCACCTCACACCAGTTAGGATGGCCAACATCCAAAATACAAGAAACAACAAATGTTGGAGAGGATGCAGAGAAGGAAAACCCTCCTACACGTTGGTGGGAATGTAAATTGGTTCAACTGTTGTGGAAAACAGTGTGAAGGTTCCTCCAAACTCTAAAAATATAAATACCATTTGACCCAGGAATCCCACTCCTAGGAATTTACCTAAGAATGCAGCAGCCCAGTTTCAAAAAGACAGATGCACCCCTATGTTTATTGCAGCACTATTTACAATAGCCAAGAAATGGAAGCAACCTAAGAGTCCATCAACAGATGAATGGATGAAAAAGATGTGGTACATATACATAATGAAATATTATTCAGCCATAAAAAGAAAAGAAATCCTACCATTTGCAACAACATAATGGATCTAGAGGGTATTATGATCAGTGAAATAAGCCAGGTGGAGAAAGACAAGTACCAAATGACTTCACTTATCTGTGGAGTATAAAAACAAAGCACAACTGAAGGAACAAAATAGCAGCAGACACACAGACATGGAGAAGGAACTTAGTGGTTAACAAAGGAGAGGGAGCAGGGGATTAAGGGGTACTATAATTTGTAATCACAATATAAGTAGGTCATTGGGAAGGCAGTACAGCACAGAGAAGACAAGTAATGACTCTACAGCATCTTACTATGCTGATGGACAGTGACTGCAATGCGGAGTGGAGGGGGATGACTTGATAATATGGGTGAATGTTGAACCACTGTGTTGTTTATGTGAAACCATCATAAGATTGTGTATCAATGATACTTTAATAAAAAAAAAAACACAAGTATTTGGCCTTTCAGGTAACAAGCCAAATAGTAATTCTAGAACCCAAAAGGGACCTAAGATGAGAAATAAAAGGGGAAAAAAGACTTAATTCCATAGGTCACAACCTTGACATAAAAATGTACACAATCTTGTACATAAGATCACCTAGGAAGTTTGTTTAAAATACCAATTTCCACCCTAAAGACTCCACTCCAAAACTACTAGAACTAATATCTGAATTCAGCAAAGTTGCAGGATACAAAATTAACACACAGAAATCTGTTGCTTTCCTAT
Organism: Phataginus tricuspis; assembly: GCA_029783875.1. NCBI lineage: Eukaryota > Metazoa > Chordata > Mammalia > Pholidota > Manidae > Phataginus > Phataginus tricuspis. The sequence continues at coordinate 4,818,437 of JAQQAC010003639.1, read as the reverse complement.
ACACTAATGATGAGCTAACAGAAAGAGAAATCAGAAAAACAATTCCATTCACAATTGCACCTAAAAGAATAAAATACCTAGGAATAAACCTAACGAAGGAAGTGAAAGACCTGTACTCTGAAAACTACAAGACACTCCTAGGAGAAATTAAGGAAGACACTAACAAATGGAAATGCATCCCATGCTCTTGGCTAGGAAGAATCAATATTGTCAAAATGGCAATACTACCTAAAGCAATCTACAGATTCAACGCAATCCCTATTAAAATACCAACAGCTTTCTTCAATGAACTGGAACAAATAATTCTAAAATTCATATGGAACCAGAAAAGACCCCGAATAGCCAAAACAATCCTGAGAAGGAGGAATCAAACAGGGGGAATTA
>JAQQAC010003639.1:4787151-4813053 GCA_029783875.1 Phataginus tricuspis | reverse complement strand
CGGGGGGTACTGTACAGCTCAGAGAAGACAAGTAGCGATTCTCATCTCACTACGCTGATGGACAGTGACTGTGGTGGGGTTGGTGGGGGGGACCTGGTGATGGGGGGAGTTCAATCATCACGGTATTGCCCATGTAATTGTAGGTTAATGATACTAAAATAAAATAAATTATTAAAAAAAAAATACCAATTTCCAGGTCCCATCTCACTTCTTTAGTCCAGTGTAGGTTCAGGAAGATCTCATTTTACAAGAACCTTGAATTGATTCCTAGTGTTCGAGGTTTCCCATCACATGTTGGAAAATACTGAAATAAAAGGGTCTAAGACCTACATGCATTCCAAGAAAAAAATGGAAAAACAGCAGCATAAAATATTTTTATATTGCCCACTTCAAATTTTATATTGCCATTCAAATCTGGCAGTATAAAGAAAATCATTGCCCTTTAAAGGCAGACTAAGGTTTGGACCAAACTCTGGGACACTGAACTGATACAATTGTTGCCCACCCTCTAGGTTCACCTAGAAATTCTCTGCTTGGGAGGCACAAAATTATTGTGTAGACCAATGACTTTGATAATAAAATTGAGGTCTTCTTATTCTTTTTTCTCTAATTTGGATTGTTCCTGAGTTTAAAATGCTGCTTGGGAAAAATATACAAGGTTAAAACGATGGTATTTGAACAGAAATTCCAACTTATTTCTATCCACTGAATATGAGGGCAACTAAATTTACTGAGATGTCAAAATTAAAGTCAGGAAGCCAACAGGCTGTAATTGTTAATCTGACACTAATTAGCAGTATTACCTACTAAACAAGTCATCTCTCAGGGCCTCAACTTCCTCTTGGGTGAAATTAAGGGGTCAAAATAGCCTATTGTTTTTCTAACTGCAGGTCACAATTAGTGAGTTGTGTAATCAACTTTGGTGGGTCAGACTGGCATGTTTGTTCATTAACGGAAAAGAATAAAATGAAATAGAAAATATAAGAGTATGTCACACATAGTATTGGTATTCTTTTCTAAAGCTTTTGTTTGAGTTATTCGTATGTGAATAAACTGGGTAAGAATGTAAAATATTTGTTATTGTGGGATGTGGTTAAGAAGTTATAGCTTGACAAGAGTTGGTGAAGATGCAGAGAAACTAAAACCCTCATACACTACTGATGGGAATGTAAAATAGTGCACTTACTTTGGAAATTGTTGGCAGGTCCTCAAAAGATTAAACACATAATGATCATATGACACCCAGCAATCCCTCATAGTGTGTATGCATGTGTGTGTACCTCTGAAAGAAATGAAAACACATTCCACACAAAAACTTATACACGAATGTTGATAATAGTAGTTATTCACAACAGCCTCCAAAGTGGAAAGATTCCAAATGTTTATCAACTGATGAGGGAATAAACAGAATGTGGTCTGTCCACATAAAGGTATAGTATTAGGCCATGAAAACGAATGAAACACTGTTATGTGCTACAACATGGATGAACCTTGAAAAGATTATGCCAAGTGAAAGAAACCAGTCACAATAGGTCTCATATCATATGATTCCATTTATATGAAATGTCCAGAAGAGGCAAATCTATAGGAATAGAAAGTAGACGAGTGGTTGCTTAGCACTTGGGGGGTAGGGAGACTGCTAGTGAGCATGGGGCTTTTCTGGGAGGTGATGAAAATGTAAAATTGATTGTGGTGATGGCTGCACAACTCTGTGAATATACCAAAACCCACTGAACTGCACACTTTAAATAGGTAAATTGTAAGGTATATGGATTATATTTTAATTGAAAAAACCCTGTTATTTAAAAAAATTAGTTTGACAGCAGTAGACTCACAGACACTGAGAAGTGACTAGTGGTTACCAAGGGGGAGGGACTGAGGCAGGTAGTGGGAGAGGGAGAGGGGGATAATGGGGCACAATAATTTGCAGCCACAATATAAGTTAGTCATAGGGATGGTAGTACAGCATGGAGAATACAGTCAGTGATTCTGTAACATATTTCTGCATTGATAAATAGTAACTGCACCAGATGGGGTGAGGATTTAATAATGTGGGTAACTGTTGAATCACTGTGTTGTATATCTGAAACCTACATAAGATTATATATCAATGATACATCAATAAAAAAAGATTTCAGTTTGAAAGTCATTAGATGATAGATGATCACTGAGGTTCCTGAGAGCTCTCAGCATGCCCTCCACACAGGGCTCACATCACCCATCACATCACATCACCGAGGTTGTTTCATTATTCTCACACCACAGCAGTATCATGGAAACACTAGTTGATTCCAGTTCTGATTCCAGTGCTAACCAGATGCATGGCAACCTCTCTGTACTATACTTCTACATAAAATGAGGATGATAAAAGTATGCTACAGGGTTGTTCTAAAAATAAAAGGAGATAATAAATGCAAAACAGTGCCTGGCACATTGCTTAAGGTCAGTCTTTGTATGCCTCTGTGTCTAAGACACAGTCAATAAACACTATTCTAATGGTCTCATTAACAGAACATCTATTCGAGCTTAGCTTAGTTTACATGTCATATTGTCTTAAGAAGGCCTATGTAATAAGGCTCTGACTAAAAATAATTTATAAATGTAATATTTGCTTCAGCTGTTTTCCTTTTTTAATTGCAGAAATTATTCTACATAATACTACATAATGGATGTAATATTACTAATTGAAAATAAATTAGTGATCTCTTTAAAACATTGAAATGTTTACTTCGTCATTATTAGAAAAACTACCTATTTCTTAAAGGTTTGTTTTGGGCACTTTGAGAAATTACTTTTTGTAGCTTTTATTCAAAAGCCATATTAAACATGAATCACTTTTTTACTATAAATGTAACTAAATTATAAAAAGGATAAGTCCAGATGTAAATGTTGGGCCTTTCATAAGGTTCTTGTGCAATTAAAATTTTTTTCATCTTTTAATTAGGTCAGTAGTTCTCAAAATGAGCTTTAGCAGCCAAAGTGGAATCCATCAGCACTCCTTCTGTCTCCCCAGACTACCTCCCTACCTCCTCTCCCCCTTTCCCTTCGGGAACCTCTACTCGAAAGGTCTTAACAAGCCCTCCAACCTTGAGCTACCATTTTCCTCACTGTCCAGCTTCCTTATCAGAGTGATTGGTCAAGGGACAGGGCTGTTCATCATAAACAATTACGTGGAAACAAACCATATTAGAAAGAGAAGTCCCTGCCTACTCTTATCCCCACCTTCCCCCAAGCCAATTCCCAAAGGAAGCCTCTGTCACAGTTTGGAGTATAAATTTTCTCATATCGCCTATCTGTGATAATAATAGTAAATACATAGCGCTATGTGTCAGTCTCTGTTTTAAACATTCTACAAATATTATCACATTTTATCTTTATAACTCACAAGGTGGATGCTATTATGATGCCTATTTTACAAATGAGAAAACTGAGGCACAGAGATATTAATACACATCATGTATCAATACCTAAATTTTTGAAAAATTACAATGGTTTTATGTTAATGTGCTGTTCAGCAATTATTTATTTCCTCTTGGACATCTTCCCACATTAGGACATACAGCTCTACCTCAACCTTTCATTACCACATACCATTTTACTCTGCAATAGTCTTTAACTTATTTATTTATATATTTTTGCTATCATTAATGTACAATTACATGAACAATATTATGGTTATTAGACTCCCCCTATGATCAAGTCCCCACCACATACCCCATTACAGCCACTGTCCATCAGCGTAGTGAGATGTAATAGAGTCAGTCACTACTTGTCTTCTTTGTTATACTGCCTTCCCCGTGTCACCGCCCCCTACATTATACGTGCTAATCGTGATGCCCCTTTTTCTCCCTTATCCGTCCCTTCCCATTCATCCTCCCCAGTCCCTTTCCCTTTGGTAACTATAAGTCCATTCTTGGGTTCTGGGAGTCTGCTGCTGTTTTGTTCCTTCAGTTTTTCATTTGTACTTTCTTATTTTTTCTTTTTGAACGTGGGCAAACTTCTGCTTTATTTGCAGGCCTACCTCATATCCTATTTTTTTTATTTTGCTATTATTAATATACAATTACATGAGAAAAATTATGGTTACTAGAATCCCCCTATTATCAACTCCCCACCACATACCCCATTGCAGTCACTGTCCATCAGCGCAGTAGGATGTCATAGAATCACTACTTCTCTTCTCTGTGTTATACTGCCTTCCCCGTGTCCCCCTACCCAACCCCCACCCCTGCTACATTATGTGTGCTATTGTAATAGCCCTTTTTCCTACTTATCCCTCCCTTCCCACGCACCTTCCCTGTCCCTTTCCCTTTGGTAACTGTTAGTCCATTTTTGGGTTCTGTGAGTCTGCTGCTATTTTGTTCCTTGCTAGTTTTTCTTTGTTCTTATACTCCACATATGAGTGAATACATTTGATACTTGTCTTTCTACACCTGGCTTATTTCACTGAGCATAATACCCTCTAGCTCCATCCATATTGTTGCAAATGGAAGGATTTGTTTTCTTCCTATGGCTGAATAATTTTCCATTGTGTATATGTACCACATCTTCTTTATCCATTCATCTACTGATGGACACTTAGGTTGCTTCCATTTCTTGGCTATTGTAAATAGTGCTGTGTTAAACATAGAGGCGCATATGTCTTTTTCAAACTGGGCTGCTGCATTTTTGGGGTAAATTCCTAGGAGTGGAATTCCTGGGGCAAATGGTATTTCTATTTTGAGATTTTTGAGGAACCTCCATACTGTTTTCCACAACGGTTGTACTAATTTACATTCCCACCAGCAGTGTAGGAGGGTTCCCCTTTCTCCACACCCTCGCCAACATTGTTGTTGTTTGTCTTTTGGATGTTGGCCTCCTAACTGGTGTGAGGTGGTATCTCATTGAGGTTTTAATTTGCATTTCTCTGATGATTAGTGATGTGGAGCATCTTTTCATGTGCCTGTTGGCCATCTGAATTTCTTCTTTGGAGAAGTGTCTGTTCAGCTCCTTTGCTCATTTTTTAATTGGCTTATTTGCTTTTTGTTTGTTGAGGTGCATGGGCTCTTTATATAATTTGGATGTCAACCCCTTATCGGATATGTCATTTATGAATATATTCTCCCACACTGTAGGATGTCTATTTGTTCTACTGATGGTGTCCTTTGCTGTACAGAGGCTTTTTAGTTTGATATAGTCCCATTTGTTCATTTTTGATTTTGTTCCCTTGCCCAGGGAGATATGTACATGAAGAAGTCGCTCACGTTTATGTCCAAGAGATTTTTGCCTATGTTTTTTTCTAAGAGTTTTATGGTTTCATGACTTACATTCAGGTCTTTGATCCATTTTGAGTTTACTTTGGTGTATGGGGTCAGACAGTAATCCAGTTTCATTCTCTTGCATTTAGCTGTCCAGTTTTGCCAACACCAGCTGTTGAAGAGGCTGTCATTTCCCCATTGTATATCCATGGGTCCTTTATCATATATTAATTGACTGTATATGTTTGGGTTTATATCTGGGCTTTCTATTCTGTTCCACTGGTCTATGGGTCTGTTCTTATGCCAGTACCAAATTGTCTTGATTACTATAGCTTTGTAGTAGAGCTTGAAGTCAGGGAGTGAAATTCCCCCTGCTTTATTCTTCCTTCTCAGGATTGCTTTGACTATTCGGGGTCTTTTTTGGTTCCATATAAATTTTAGAACTATTTGCTCTAGTTCATTGAAGAATGCTGTAGGTATTTTGATAGGGTTTGCACTGAATCTGTAGATTGCTTTAGGCAGGATGGCCATTTTGACAATATTAATTCTTCCTAGCCAAGAGCATGGGATGAATTTACACTTGTTATGTCCTCTTTAATTTCTCTTAAGAGTGTCTTGTAGTTTTCAGGGTATAGGTCTTTCACTTCCTTGGTTAGGTTTATTCCTACATATTTTATTCGTTTGGATGCGATTGTGAATGGATTTGTTTTCCTGATTTCTCTTTCTGCTCTTTCATTGTTAGTGTATATGCCACAGATTTCTGTGTATTAATTTTATATCCCACAACTTTGCTGAATTCAGATATTAGATTTAATCGTTTTGGAGTGTTTTAATTTGTTCCTATACTCCACAGATGAGTGAAATTATTTCATACTTGTTTTTCTCCACCTGGTTGTTTCACTGAGCATAATACCCTCTAGCTCCATCCATGTTGTTGCAAATGGCATGATCTGTTTTCTTCTTATGGCTGAATAATATTCCATTGTGTATATGTACCACATCTTCTTTATCCATTCATCTACTGATGGACACTTAGGTTGCTTCCATTTCTTGGCTATTGTAAATAGTGCTGCGATAAACATTGGGATGCCTATGTCTTTTTCACACTGGGCTCCTGCATTCTTAGGGTAAATTCCTAGGAGTAGAATTCCTGGCTCAAATGGTATTCCTATTTTGAGTTTTTTGAGGAACCTCCATACTGCTTTCCACAATGGTTGAACTATTTTGCATTCCTACCAGCAATGTAGGAGGGTTCCCCTTTCTCCACATCCTTGCCAACATTTGTTGTTGTTTGTCTTTTGGATGTTGTCCATCCTAACTGCTGTAAGGTGATATCTCATTGTGGTTTTAATTTGCATTTCTCTGATGATTAGGGATGTGGAGTATCTTTTCATGTGTCTGTTGGCCATCTGAATTTCTTCTTTGGAGAAGTGTCAGTTCAGCTCCTCTGCCCATTTTTAATTGGCTTATTTGCTTTTTGTTTGTTGAGGTGCATAAGCTCTTTATGTAATTTGGATGTCAACCCCTTATCTGATATGTCATTTATGAATATATTCTCCCATACTGTAGGATGTCCTTTTGTTCTACTCATCGTGTCCTTTGCTGTACAGAAGCTTTTTAGTTTGATATACTCCCATTTGTTCATTTTTGCTTTTGTTTCCCTTGCCCTGGGGCGATATGTTCATGAAGAAGTTGCTCATGTTTATGTCCAAGAGATTTTGCCTATGTTTTTTTTCTAAGAGTTTTATGGTTTCATGACTTACATTCAAGTCTTTGATCCATTTTGAGTTTAGTTTTATGTATGTATTTAGACAATAATCCAGTTTCTTTCTCTTACATGTAGCTGTCCAGTTTTGCCAACACCAGGTGTTGAAGAGGCTGTCATTTCCCCATTGTATATTCATGGCTCCATTATTGTATATTAATTGACCATATATGCTTTGGTTTATATCTGGCCTCTCTAGTCTGTTACATTGGTCTATGGGTCTGTTCTTATGCCAGTACCAAATTGTGTTGATTATTGTGGCTTTGTAGTAGAGTTGAAGTCACGGAGTGTAATTCACCCCTGCTTTATTCTTCCTTCTCAGGATTGCTTTGGCTATTCGGTGTCTTTTGTGGTTCCATACAAATTTTAGAACTATTTATCTAGTTTATTGAAGAATACTGTTAGTATTTTTTAGGGATTGCATTGAATCTGTAGATTACTTTAGGCAGGATGACCATTTTGACAATATTAATTCTTCATATCCATGAGCACGGGATGTGTTTCCATTTATTGGTATCTTTTTTAATTTCTCTCATGAGTTTCTTGTAGTTTTCAGAGTATAGGTCTTTCACTTCCTTGGTTAAGTTTATTCCTCGGTATTTTTTTTTTTTGAAGCAATTGTGAATGGAATTGTTTTCCTGATTTTTCTTTCTGCTGGGTCATCGTTAGTGTACAGGAATGCCACAAATTTCTGTGTATTAATTTTGTGTCCCACAACTTTGCTGAATTCAGGTATTTGTTCTTGTAGTTTTGGAGTGGATTCTTTAGTGTTATTTATATGCAATATCATTTCTTTTGCAAACAGGGACAGTTTGACTTCTTCCTTACCAATCTGGATGCCTTTTATTTCTTTGGGTTGTCTGATTGCCATGGATAGGACCTCCAGAACTATGTTGAATAGAAGTGGGGAGAGTGGGCATCCTTGTCTTGTTCCCCATCTTAAAGGAAAAGCTTTCAGCTTCTTTCTGTTTGGTATAATGTTAGCTGTGGGTTTGTCATATATGGCCTTTATTATGTTGAGATACTTCCCTTCTATACCCATTTGTTGAAAGTTTTTATCATGAATGAATGTTGAATTTTGTCAAATGATTTTTCAGCATATATGGAGATAATCATGTGTTTTTTGTCCTTCTTTTTGTTGATGTGGTGGATGATGTTGATGGATTAATGAATGTTGCACCATCCCTGCATCCCTGGGATGAATCCCACTTGATCCTGATGGATAATCTTTTTGATGTATTTTTTAATTCAGTTGCTAATATTTTGTTGGGCATTTTTGCATCTAAGTTCATCAGGGATATTGGTCTGTAATTTTCTTTTTTTGTGGTGTCTTTGCCTGGTTTTGCTATTAGAGTGATATTGGCCTCATAGAATGAGTTTGGGAGTATTCCCTCCTCTTCTACTTTTTGGAAAACTTTAAGGAGGATGGGTATTAGGTCTTCACTAAATGTTTGATAAAATTCAGCAGTGAAACAATCTGGTATAGGAGTTTTGTTCTTAGGTAGTTTTTTGATTACCAATTCAATTTCTTTGCTGGTAATGGGTCTATTCAGATTTTCCGTTTCTTCCTGGGTCAGCCTGGAAGGTTGTATTTTTCTAGAAAGTTGTCCATTTCTTCTAGGTTATCCAGTTTGTTACCATATACTTTTTCATAGTATTCTCTCATAATTCTTTGTATTTCTGTAGTGTCTGTAGTGATTTTTCTTTCTCATTTCTGATTCTGTTTATGTGTGTAGACTCTCTTTTTTCTTGATATGTCTGGCTAGTGGTTTATCCATTTTGTTTATTTTCTCAAAGAACCAGCTCTTGCTTTCATTGATTCTTTCTATTGTTTTATTCTTCTTGATTTTATTTATTTCTGCTCTAATCTTTATTATGTCTCTCCTTCTACTGGCTTTGGGCCTCATTTGTTCTTCCTTTTCTAGTTTCATTAATTGTGAGTTTAGACTGTTCATTTGGGATTTTTCTTCTTTGCTGAGGTAGGCCTGTATTGCGATATATTTCCCTCTTAGCACGGCCTTCACTGCATCCCACATATTTTGTGGTGTTGAGTTATTGTTGTCATTTGTCTCTATATATTGCTTGATCTCTGTTTTTATTTGGTCATTGATCCATTGATTATTTAGGAGCATGTTATTAAGCCTCTGTGTGTTTGTGGGATTTATCGATTTCTTTGTGTAATTTATTTCTAGTTTCATACCTTTGTGATCTGAGAAGATGGTTAGTACAATTTCAATCTTTTAAAATTTATTGCGGCTCTTTTTGTGGTCTAGTATATGATCTATTCTTGAAAATGTTCCATGTGCACTTGAGAAGAATGTGTATCCTGTTGCTTTTGGATGAAGTGTTCTGTAGATGTCCGTTAGGTCCATCTGTTCTAATAAATTGTTCAGTGTCTCTGTCTCTGTACTTATTTTCTGTCTGTTTGATCTGTCCTTTGGAGTGAGTGGTGTGTTGAAGTCTCCCAAAATGAATGCATTACATTCTATTTCCCCCTTTAATTCTGTTAGTATTTGTTTCACATGTAGGTGATCCTGTGTTGGGTGCATAGATATTTATCATAGTTATATTCTCTTGTTGGACTGACCCCTTTATCATTATGTAATGTCCTTCTTTGTCTCTTGTGACTTTCTTTGTTTTGAAGTCTATTTTGTCTGATACAAGTACTGCAACTCCTGCTTTTTCTCCCAATTAGTTGCATGACATATCTTTTTCCATCCCTTCACTTCTTGTCTGTGTATGTCTTTGAGTTTGAAGTGAGTCTCTTGTAGGCAGCATATAGATGGGTCTTGCTTTTTTTACCCATTCAGTGACTCTATGTCTTTTGATTGGTGCATTCAGACCATTTACATTTAGGGTGATTATCCATAGGTATGTACTTATTGCCATTGTAGGCTTTAGATTCGTGTTTACGAAAGGTTCAAGGGTAACGCCCTTAGTATCTGACAGTCTAATTTAACTCACTTAATATGGTATTACAAACACAACCTAAAATCTCTTTTTTTCCCCTCCTTTTTCTTCCTCCTCCATTCTTTATATATTAAGTATCGTATTCTGTACTCTTTGTCTATCCCTTGATTGACTTTGGGGGTAGTTGATTTGCTTTTGCTTTTGCTCAGTAATTAATTGTTCCTCTTTATTTGCTGTGGTTTTATTTCCCCTGGTGACAGCTATTTAGCCTTAGGAGCATTTCCATTTATAGCAGTCCCTCCAAAATTCACTGTAGAGGTAGTTTGTGGGAAGTAAATTCTCTCAGCTTTTGCTTATCTGAAAATTGTTTAATCCCTCCTTCAAATTTAAATGATATTCTTGCTGGGTAGAGTATTCTTGGTTCAAGGCCCTTCTGCTTCATTGCATTAAATATATCATGCCACTCCCTTCTGGCCTGTAAGGTTTCTGCTGAGAAATCTGATGATAGCCTGATGGATTTTCCTTTGTATGTGATCTTTTTTCTCTCTCTAGCTGCTTTAAAAAGTCTGTCCTCATCCTTGATCTTTGCTATTTTAATTATTATATGTCTTGGTGTCGTCTTCCTTGGGTCCCCTGTGTTGGGAGATCTGTGTACCTTCATGACCTGAGAGACTGTCTCCTTCCCCAGATTGGGTAAGTGTTCAGCAATTACCTTCTCAAAGCCACTTTCTAACCCTTTTCTTCTCTTTTATTCTTCTGGTAACCCTATAATGCAAATATTGTTCCGTTTGGATTGGTCACACAGTTCTCCCAACATTCTTTCATTCTTAGAGATCCTTTTTTCCCTCTGTGCCTTGGCATCTTTGTATTCCTCTTCTCTAATTTCTATCCCATTTACTGTCTCTTCTACTACATCTAATCTGCTTTTAAATCCCTCCATTGTATGTTTCATTTCAGATATGGAATTTCTTTATGATTTAATCTCCATCTTAAATTCGTCCCTGCGTTCCTGAATATTTTTCTGTGCCTCCATGAGCATGTTTATGATTTTTATTTTAAACTCTCTTTCAGGAAGATTGGTGTGTTCAGTTTCATTTGGTCCTTTTTCTGGGGTTTGTGATATTTTGGTGTGAACTGGGTTCCTTTGATGTTTCATAACTTTATGTGGTGCCCTCTAGTGCAAAGAAGCTCTAGTCTCTGGAGCTGCTCAGCCCCTACAGTGAGGTTGGGGGTCGTACGGGAGTGGCACTGGTACGCTGGGGCAGGAAAGAGCTGTTTCCCAATTCCCGGGTGCAGTGCCTGTCTCCAGTATCAGAGCCAGTGGGCCGAGCACACAGGTGTAAGCTTCTGTGCTTGGTGTCTCTATCTGTTTTAGGTGCGGCCTCCGGCTGGCCTGATGCCAGTGCAATGACTTCCGGTTTGTGACCAGGTGTCGGCAGGACAGGAACAAGGTGCAGCAGGCTGTGTGTCACAGTGGGGGTGCCTTGGAGCTGAGTAGGCAGCCATGGGGATTGGGTGCCTGAAGCTCCTCAAATTTCCCAACCCACTGGGCAGAGTGCGCCCAGACAACCTTGTCCACCTGTCCCTTCTCCTGGGCAGCAAGCTATGTGCAAATCCTGCCCCTTCAGCAGACATCTCGCTGCTAGGAAGCCTGTCAGATCACCTGCCTTTCCTTTATACCAGAGCAGCCTGATGTGGATCCCCGTCCTCCACAAACAGCTGGAATCTCAGTCTTTCAAGCTCTCCGCCTGTCCCAGCTCCCCAACCCCAGCAACCTCCAGAGCACCACACAATGTAGGTCTGTGGTCCAAAGCAGACCTCCCGGGCTGGGTGTTCAGCAATTCTAGGCTTCCACCCCCTCCCTGCTCCGTTTCTTTTCCTCCCCGCAGGTGAGCTGGGGTGGGGGAAGGGCTTGGGTCCTGCCAGATCAAGGCTTTCGTACATTACCCTGTTTCATGAGGTCTGCTCTGTTCGTGAGGTCTGTATGCAATCTGGTACAGCTTTCTTTCCTGTTGCTGTTTTAGGGCTATTTGTATTAACTATATTTTCACACTATATGTGGTTTTGGGAGGAATTCTCTGTCTCACCTCTCATGCCGCCATCTTGAATCCCCCAGTCTGTAACTTATTTAACCAGGCCCCTGTCAATGAATATTTGGGCTGCTTTGGGTTCTTCATAATTAAGAACAAGACTGCCATGAACATGCTTCTACAATTGCCTACTTGGAGGTGTGCATCTATGGTGTAAATTCCTAGAAGCAGCATTTCTAGTTCAATAGGCCTAAGCATTAAAAATTTTAATAGACATTCCCAAGTGTTCCTCCAAAAAAGTTGCATCAATTTATATGCATTTTTGCATCAATTTATATTTGAACCATCAGCTTTATGAGAAAGTCTATTATTCACATCCTTGTCAATACTGAGCATTAGTAATCATTTATTTTTTTCCAATCTGCTAGATGTGTGAAAAATAATACATTATTGTGTTAGTTTTCATTCCTTTAATCGTAGGGAGGGTTTTCAAATGTATGTTGGCCACTCAATACATTTACTTTTTGAAACTACATTTATTTTTTAAATGTCATTTATAAATTGTTTATTATCACTACACTTAAATTACTTTTTAAAATTGCACAAGGTCTTTCTGAATATCATGTGTAACTCCTTGTACAATTCAAATTGCCTCTTACAGCAGCTGTCCTTTCCTGGTATCTGATTCCTATCCAGATCTCATTAATATTCTTTCCAAATAGAAATGTTGCTTGACTATACAGATGAGATCCTTGTTTCTGTAGAGTTCCTTTTGGTAGGGAACCCATCCCTTGTCTGCTTATTAATATTCCCACCAGAGCACAGCCCTGCGAGAACTCTGACTGACACTGTGACAATCCAGGCATTAAGATCACTCGGGTTGTGCTTCAGCTGCTATCCTCAACTGGCCAGTCTTGGGGTGGGAGTGGGGGGCATGTGTGCTCTGTCAGGATCATCTTCTGCATCTGAATCTCTCATGTGGAGTCCAAACATATCTAATATTTCTGAAAAGAATCCCCTATGATTCCACTGTAAAAACAGCTTTGGGAGTTCAGTTTCGGTTTGATTCCAGGGTTATTAGGCCAGAGCAGGGAAGCAGACCCTAATCACTACCATCTAGAGAGCTTGTATCAGAATCAGGTAAAAGTTTGCCATCTTAGCATAAGCCTGGGGATCAGTTATTGAGCACTGGCCACACGCAAAGTGATTCGTTCCATTTGACCACCTTATGATACCAGGAGGCACATATTCTCATCTTACATAGGAAGAAACCAAGGCTAGTAAGGTTAAATAACTTGCTCAAGCTCACACAGCTAGTAAGTGGCAAAGCCAGGATTTGAACCAGTCTGACAGATCCTATGTCTGCACTAATGACTTACTTGTAAACACCACCTTCCTGGTAGCTGGGAGTGGTCTGAGGTCAGTCTTACCCTCCTAAGTGTCTTGAAACTAGAAATGGTAAAGGCTGGGGCAGCCTGTGTCACCTCTAAGCTTGCTCCACGTTCCTTTCAGCTCAGGTCTACCTTTTGAGTCTACCACTTACTGGGCAACATTAGGAAAATTACTCTAAGCGTTAGTCTCAGCATCTCTAAAATGTTCTTTTAGCTCAGGGCTAAAATAAATGCTTAATAAATAATGCTGGTGGCAGTGGCAATAAAAGAACTAACATTTACTGACCATTTACCATGTGTCAGACACTGTTTTGTTTTGATATATAAACTATTCATCTTCACAGTAACACAATCAGAGTATTATTTTCCCACTTTACAGATGAAGAAACTAAGGCTCAGAGAGGTTAAATAAATGTTAATTCATTCTTTTTTTTAAAGAGGCTGGGATGGAAACAAAACAACCTCTAGCAGAGAGAATACATCAGAAATGCAATTCTACTGTACACTGTATTTCAGGGTCAACTTATTTTGTTAAATCAGCAATCAAAAAATTTTTCAAGCAACTCTACTGTCATCTCAAACTGGTAGTGGCTTCCAGTAACATCAAATCTGCTCAAAATCCTGACACCATTTCTCTGCACCAAAAAGCCTAAATCTCTGTCAGTTATACCTTGTAAGGGTCAAAGTTGAGGTGTCCTCAACACCTCTGTAAAAAGTCTCAGTTGAAGGTGATACAACTATCACCTTCCTACATGACTTCTATTACTTTATTCATTCATGGGAATATCTGATCTTCTTGCACTTTGGAAACCCAAATTAGCTTTACATAATTGTAATCTTTGCATACCTTCTTTAGACAGGTAAAATAGTAAACTCCAATGACAGCCTTTAAAAACTGATCTTGGTCTAAAACTTTTAGATCCTGAAGAACAATCAGTCCAGAACTTTTCTCATCTCCTTTTTTCTTTAAATTAGGAATTATCAGCTCTAACCCAAGTTTCATTCTGTCTCTCTTTCAGATCTAATTTGTTATTTATTCACTTGGTTCTTCCTCCTTCCCCTCCCAGCTAATAATTAACTTGTTAGAAGAGCAAACATAAGCCAATGGAGTGAGGTTTTTTCCAGTATTTTTTTTTCACACATAGTAAGAAAATCTCTATCAGTAAGTAGAAAACAGATAATTATGTCAGTACATTCAAGTTTAAAGTGAAAAGTAGAAAAAGCATAGTTAATTGGTAGAGGAATGTGGAAATTTATAGTTGACTGAAGCATTGCACAAAGCATAGATTTACTCTGAACAGCCTGTTTCTCCTTTAGCCTTTGTACCATTCCATACTTTAACATCAGACGCATCAAATATCAGTGCCTGGTACAGTGTAGGGGCTCAATAAATATCTGTTATACGAATGCAAAACAGTATTCTACTAGTTCTCATACATATCAACTATTCTACTAGTTGGCATATATATTCTACTAGTTGTCATATATATCAACAAAGTCCCACCTACATAACTGAATAAACTGCATGCTCTAAACTACATGCTACTTGCCAATTACATGCTTAATTAAGACAAATTAATTAAAGAGTCTTCTTTACAATGACAAAGCAGAAAAGATATATACACTACTTTTAGAAGGCCGTTTCCGTTAAAGATATAACCTCCTTATACCAGTCCTTTGTCCTTAATAATTAATCAAGTTTTCTCCAAATACAGGCCTCCTTAGTTTCACTCTTGGCCACTTCCAGGAAGGGCCTGGCTTCCATTCTTCTTATCTGAAATTTTAGATGATGTATTTTTTTTTTCAGAACTTGCTCAATCTGAAAAGCCAGTTCAGATCAATTTAACCGATCCCTTTAAGTAGAACTAAAATGGGTTTACTGAAGAGTGACTCTTCCGTAGGCAAGTTCTCTAACATTTCTTTTCTGTAAAAATTCTAGTAGCTAACCCAGAACAATGCTTTAATCAAGGATAAGCATAGCTGAGGCTAGTCACATAAAGAACTACCGAATCACACAGACATAGAAGTGATAAAATTTTGCTACTTATGTGAACCAATAAAGGCATCTTATTTCTTAAGGACTGTGACAAACATATTAATGTTTTGATAAGATTTTAATGTTCGCCTTCTAAAAGATACTTCAAATTATGGTGCTGTTTAAAAAAGTTATTGAGAGGCATTTACTGAGGATTATATATTAAGTGGTCTTTTCGTTGGCATGGGAAAGTCAAATTCTTTGGGTCTCACAATAGATGGCTATGAGGGTTAAATGAGAGAACAAAAGTAAAAGTACTTTGAAAATTATAAATTTCTATAAAAATCATTATCATTTTTTAATAAAAATTCAAAGCCAGTTTCAAGAAAAAAAAATGGAGTTAAAAAAAAAGAAGTCTCCCTAATGAGGAGAAACTGGAAGAAATTAGAACTGATTAGTTACATTATCTGCTTCAACTAGATGTTAACAAGAAACCCCTTGTTTAAAGCTGCTGATGAAAATCTAACACACTATCCTATTTCAGGGTATGTGGTAAGTATAACGAAAATAATTTCACCTTTCCTTGGAGATTCTAATATTTTTCTCCTAGAGAAGAAAAGCAGTAAAAAACTTCTGGTTGTTTCAGGATTCTAGAATGTTGGATTCTAGTTTTGCTATACTTGCTTTTAAAAATGTAATGACAGCTAATAGACTAGTAATGGCCAGCAGTAACAACTCTGGCAGTAGATGCTGACAGTGTTAGTAAAATAGTGGACTGGCACCTGTGAACACCTTCAAAAATCTGCACTCGTATGGAACTGAATCCTGGCTATCACAGTATCCACACTTTTGTCCTGCTGCCTTCAGAAATCCTTCAGAGACTGCTACCTGATTTGAACCTTGATGGAACTACCTCAGCTGTTGTCCATTAACAACAAGAAAACTTTGTTGTCCATCGAAGAACAAAAAAACTTTGGATTGCAAACCAAAACAAGACTTGTTAAAATGAGGAGTCTATCTTCAAGGCTTATTCATTCATTCAACAAATATTTATTGAACACTCACCATGTGTCACCAGTACTCTATTTAAGGATGTAACATTAAAAATGCTAGACCAAGGTCTCTGCTCTCATGAAGCTTCTATTCTATGGGGGAAGCAGGACAATTAAACACTGTGATTAGTGCTGTGAAGGAAATACAAAGAGAGTAACTGGAGTGGTGGTAGGAAAGGGGACAGATGTTTTGATAGCGGTCAGGGAAGGCCTCTTTGAGTGAATGACATTTGAGCTGAAACCTGAATGATGGGGAGGAGATGGGCAGCCAGCCAGGTAAAGAGAAGAGATGGGGGAGTTTTCCAGAGAGAGAAAAGAGCAAATGCAAAGGCCCTGAGACAGGAATAATATGCTAGAGAATGAGTCAGAAGTATGAGACCATGACAGAGACTAGTGGCAGATTAAATAAGCATTTATAAGCAATAGTAAAAGATTTAAGTTTCAGTCTAAGTGTGATGGGAAGCCAAAATTATTATATAATAGTGTTTGCAAGATGAGATATATTTCATATATTCTATGAGTATTTAACTGCTTATTATATGTACAAGGGCTATCAAATGAAAAGGACAGGCAAGGTTCTCACTTAGCTTATAATCTTTTAAGGAAGCAATAATTATAAATAGTGACAGCATTAAGGTAAAAATGAGCTAAAAATAAAGTGCCAAGAGAAGACTGGGTAGGAAGCCATTCTTCTTCAAACAGAAGAAATGAGAAAAGACTTCTTTCTTAAGTAGCATTTTATTTGGGCTCTTAAGGAACAGGATTTTAGCAGGAATGGGGAGAGGAAGACGAGTATGAGGCTGTGGGAACTGCATGAGCAAAGGCACAGAGTCAGGAAAGGACAGGGTGGGTCCAGGAAACCATGATTCATTGTATGGTTACAGTGCCAGGTGGGTGAGTAGTGATGTGGGAGATAAGCCTGGAAAAATAGCCTGTTAGGATGTGGGAATGGGGGTCTTGAATGGCATGTAGAGAAATTAAGACTTAATTTATGTGGCCTTTGATTTCCCTTAAGTGTGTAAATGAATCTCTTGAGATACTTGTTAAGACTGCAGATTCCCAGGTCCCACCCTGCCAGATATATTGATTTGTTGGTCTAGGTGGGGCCTGGGAATCGACATTTTAAACTAAAACCCCAGGATATTCTGAAACACCTAATGAGGGGAATCATACTTCGAATGTTTTTTTTATGACAACTCTGGACTGATAGGGAAATACTGAAGCTAACTCTAAAGATTACTCAAGGACTCTAGCAAAACAGAAGGATCTGAATTTGAAGACTCAGAAAAGATCCATTATAATTTACTGGGATAGACTCAACCAGACTTGGTGATTGATTATATGTGGGGGGAGAGGACTGACATGTTCAAGACAACTTCAAGCTTTTTCCTTTGGGATACTAGGTGGACCGAGGTGCCTGATGCATAGATATTACCCACGTGGTCTACCAGATAGTTGGTAATATAGATCTGGAGCTCAGAAGATATGCAAAGGCACCAAACATACTGGTTTGGCACTCCAAAGTAAACTCAAGATGAATTAAAGATAAGAAGTAAAGCCATAAAAATTAGAAGGAAATCAAAGTGAATACTTGACCCATCTCTGCATGGCAAAAGACTTCTAAATAAACAAACAACAAAAGAAAAGCCAAAGAAGATGATATATTGATGAGTAGTAATATACAATATACAAAATTAAAAGGCAAATAACTAGTTAAACATTTGACCAGAGGACAATTAATATTCTTAAAATGAAGACCTTATACAAATCACAAACAAAAAACACTAAGAACAGACTGTTTGGAATAGTGGAAGTTGTTAAATAACTTGGCTTGGCAACTTAAGCCTCTTGACATAAAATGAGACTTGCTTTACATCCATTAGAAATGATGGGGCTTTAGGCACCGATGAACAGGGTCCTTATGAGTTACTTCACCATGTCTGCAACTGTCAGTTTATGGGAGTGCCTAAAAAAATACCAAACTTTGCAACTTTTGTTGCCCTGAGGGCACAAACACATTAAATTGTCCCCAGTCTCCATTAAAACTTGCTACGCCAGTGGAAATTGCCTTTATTGCACCCAGTCCTTCCCCAGGCACTATATATCTAAAATGGATGAAGAGTTAGGGATGGGACAGAAAACAATTTCAGAATGTCTAGCAAATAGTAGCTCATAAATCCTCCTCCCTTCAGCACAGAGATTGTATGGACTTCGGGATCAAAGTCCAACCCTCTCATTTTACAGATAAGGCTCAGAGAGGATAAACGACTTCCCCCAAATCACCTAAGAGGTTGGGAATCCCAAGTTGGGAATCCCCATTTTCAAGCCAGCACCCATCCATTCTGCAGAGCTGCTCCATCAACCACAAACTCTGCTTTCTCATAACAATGGGCACTTAAAACACCACAATTTCAGCTTCTGTACACTTTCCACTTCTTCACTCCATTCATTCAATATGGCCTAAAAAAATATGTACTCCCTCCTCCAAAGCCCCAAATAAATGAAGGAACCTCAAACAAAAGAACAACATAATTAAAATCTTAAGACCCAAATAAAAATGGGAATGGGTTAACCAAAAGACAATTCATAGAGGAAGAAACTGAAATGGAAATGAATGTATGAAAAATGTTCACTCTTACTAGTAATTAAATAAATACAAATTAAATCACATTTGCTTATCAAATTAGTAAAGACAAAAAAACAAGATTCAGTATTGCAAAGGATGCACTAAGATGGGCATTCAAAATCACTATCGGTGAGAATGTTGGCCTTTATGAAAAGCAATTGGCAGCAGGTTTAGTATTTTTAAAATTTTCATGCCTTTGATTCAGTAATTCAACTTCTGGGAATCTAACCTAAGGAAATAATGAACAATTTATACAAACATTTATGCATAAATTTGTTCTCAATTTTTTCACTTATTAATAATGTAACAATCAAAATACCCAAGTGCACAGATTATCCAACATCAATACAACAGGGTATTCAACATCCAATAAAATGTTTCAAATAATTTTGATGCTATGGAAAATTAAGACATAATGTAAAGTGAAAAAGCAGATACAAAACGATCTATTGTAATAGTAGGAGACCAATTACCTACATGTTTATGTGAATGGGTGTGTTCAACATCCAATAAAATGTTTCAAATAATTTTGATGCTATGGAAAATTAAGACATAATGTAAAGTGAAAAAGCAGATACAAAACTATCTATTGTAATAGTAGGAGACCAATTACCTGCATGTTTATGTGAATGGGTGTGTTTGTGTGTGAATCAAAGGAAAAAAAAAACAGACTGAAAGTAAGTACACTAAACAGTAGCTTTCTCTGGAACAGATTATGGATAATTTGTCTTCTTTATAATCTATTTTGTCCCCAGGTTTTCTATAATGATCATATATAAGGTGTAGGTGAAGTCATGGAAATAAACCAGTATATAATGAGAACAGGATGCTGGACAGGGGCCTGGCAAACACCCACATTTAAGATGCCAAAAGCCTGAGCTAGTGGAGGAGCTTAGGAGGAAGTGTTTAGATCATAAGATGGCAAACCAAATAGTCATGTCAAGAAAGCCAAATGAAAGGAAGAACCAGAAAAGTTGTCCACTTGGTCAAATGTTGCCAGCTCTAAGGAGGACAGTGACAGGGCCACAGAAGGAAATCACTGGGTACTATGCATGGACAACAGGTTTCCCCTAGTGCTGGAGATAGAAGCCAAATCTGAGCAAATACTACCTGTTCAGTAAAACTGACCATGAGGAAAATAAGAACTGAGCCATTTGCCTACATTTCAGTTTACGGGGGAAAAAGGTTGTGGAAGGCTAAAACCAAGTAAAAGCACATCAGGATTACTAATTGATGGGTACTAAAACAAAAATTGGCAATACTTTGGCATGCAAGAAAAAATGTGTTTAAGGGATTGTAAAGTTTTCCACATAGTAAGTTCTAGGATAGGATATATAAGGGGAAGAAAATAGCTTCACACTTGCTTTGAGAAGTACAAAAAAGTTGCATCTTCTTTTCCTAAAGATGGAAGTTCTTAATTTCAGTGTAGCATAATTAAGAAGTTCTTTAAAAGAAAATAAGAATTTAAAATTTCACAGTATCATCTTAACTTCTCATGACTGTACACGTGAAGTCTCTAGAAACATTTTCAAGTATAAAGAAATCATTTGACATGTTAAATACTGGATTGATTCCTGGATCCAATCTCCTACTTTTTTTGAAAAGAGGATTGCATTAGCACAATAATTTGACTGAGTTTTAAGGGCTTTGCATCCAGCCACAGAATAAACATATCAGTATGGTCCTACCAAGAGTACCATTTACCATGGAATCTCAATTCCACAATCATTAAGTAGAAACTACTCAATTTACAACCACTCATTTGTTACTCAAGAATCTTAAGAGTCTGTTTTGAGTACTTTAACATCACCTGGAGATTACTGTACACAATCCAAAATAAAGTACTTTAACCTCCTATTGAAAACATACAGTCAAAGACCATAGCAGCCTTAAGAAAAACAAAACAAAACAGTCTTTTCTTATAGAAATTCCTGATTTAGGAACCAAGTCAAACATTTTCCTATCTGAAGAAAGAGAACAATTCCAATCTAAATGAAAGTCATCTATTCAGGATTAAGAATGCTTGAAAACTAGTTTTGCTGTCACCATAAATAATAACAAATGCTCCCAGTTTTGTTTAGGTGGCCTTTCATGGCAAAGATGTCTAATGATCACTCTCAACATTCTTTTGTGCCTCTGTACCTTTCTGGTACAGAGGCTCTAAGTTAATTATGGTTGACTGTTGAAAAATACCAGAGGAAAGCCAAAAATTTGAAACCCTAAGAGGAACAACAATTAAAATTGTACTTGAAAACATTATAAGGAAACAGCATAAGCATTGTGAGTACACAAACACATGCAAATACCTACTGCCTTCCTAAAAATTTCTGGTAGATCACTTTCCTAGAGTGTAAACAGAAAGAAAGAAGGTAAGCAATGTCAAAGAGATGTATGTGTGTCCATCAAGTACCACATCTCAAATTACCAAATGAAACAACCACCATTTGTATTATTAACTCAAAATCTCTATTTCAAAATGAAAATACATAACCATACAGAAGGGACATGTCACGTTCATCCATACCAGAACACTGGCAAACAGCAGGCAACCAATAAAAGTTTACAGTTATGAAGAGCACTTAAGACTATCATAGACTTCAGATCATCAAAACTCTGCAAAGAATTTTGAAATGCTTCTGACCCTTTCCTCCTCTACCCATCTACTCACCCTGTCTCCCATTCGAAAAAAGGAAAGAAAAAGACACTTTGAGGGTACCTTAGCAAGAAAAAGTACCCTCTGTCATCAAGATGTGCTGTTAATAGGAACACTTTCACTTCCGAAGCTTTCGCTGTTTAGAATTACTAGAAAGTTGAAATTTGGCCCACCTTTAACCAGAGTTAAACTTGAATGTACCAATTTAAACAGTTGTACAATGGAGTAACTTTTGCAAAATCCACTGCTTTGCTATGTTACTGATACACTATTCTCTTCCCAGGGGCTCTACAATTCAGGGACTACCTGATAAAAACACTTCCAGGCCCAATACAGAACAGTGAAAATAGCTCCACCAACTATTTACTGAACTGCCACAGAACGGACCACAAGTCCGAATCCCACATTTGAAAGACCATAATGTTGGCACAATACAACGTGAGAAATATGAATGATACAAATATATGGACCGAAGAGAATAATTCACTATTACTCAAAGGTTTTGTTATTATTTATTTTGTTTTGCTTTTAAGGAAAAGTGGAAGCGGGAATTAAAAAAAACTATTATATATCGGTACTCCCACAGGATTCTGGGCTGATCTCTAGTATAACACTGACCTTACTAATACTGTTATCTAGTCATCTACCTAACTCATTTCATTTTAGGCTCTTTTAGAGTAGTGGCATTTGGAACTTTGAAGCCACAGTAGGACTGACAAAACAAGAGGCATTCAATGTTTTGTCCAAAAAGTGAAATAAATTCTTAATTACCTGGTACCATGTTATGTGTCATTCTAATAATGCAAAACAGGGAACTATATATGCACACACACACTTTTTTATAACCTCCCACCTGTTAGTTTTATAACTTTCTGAAGATCTACCTCAAATATGATCATCCTTCATCCAGGCTATAACTCCACAGGAACTTAGAAAATGGTTGTTGAGGGTCATCCTATTTTGTGTCTTCATCAGACCACAGAAGAAAGTCTTATTTCATGGTTCCTAAAATATTCATAATTTGTGAATCGTTTTGGTAACTATGCAGATAAAAAGTATTCAGTTTAACCACTTAAATCAAGGGCAAAAGAAAGAAGACCCCTCCCCTAAAGGGGCATTGTCTTAAAGGCTGATAACTCCCTAAGTACCTTCCAATAACTGGAAAACAAGCCAATAGAACTATGTGGATTAGGCCGACTTTTGAAAGCTGTAATTAGGCGAAAGACAATGGTAGTTCAAATATCTCTCACCAGGATCAGCTAAACTTGTTTTCCTAAGCACCAGTAAGAAGGCAAGGAAGGGCGCCAGATGGTTCGCTGGTAGCACCTACAACTTCAAGCTTAGTAGTGTAGCCATGGGTATACAGTTACCTTATGTCAACACTTATGTATGTTGGTGACAGGTGCCAGCGATATATACATGATGGCGATTCTGGGACGACACATCCAGCGCAAGGACTACTATATTCTCAACATACCTCAAGCGTGTAAGAGTTCGGCTGGCAGAATAGAAGGGGAAAAAAATCGAAGAGGGAGGGAATGGCTGAAAACGAAGAAGGGTGCAGTTAAATATAAGAAATTTCCCTGGGAGATTACGTGTAATTGTGTTGACCTGCCACTTTCCTCCACGACGCCAAAAAATTGTTTGGTTAGAAAGGAGTGTTCTCGACAGGAGAGGACGGGGTCCTATCAGCTCCCGCCCTTAGGCAGCAAAGGCTCAGCCCAACCCCAACGCAGTACCCAGAAGCGAGGAAAGAGCAGAGTATCAGCGGCTCCTCCACACCCTCTCGCTAAGAGGAAGAGTTCACGCTCCTCCTGCTCCCGGGGCCCCAGAAGTCGCGGGAGAAAGAGGGTGTGGAGAGAAGCTGGGGTCTCCGTGCCCTCTCCGCCTGTGGAGGATGTAGCGAAAGAAGGCCCTTACCTGACTAAAAGCAGTCTTTTCTCTGAGCTGCTAGAAGCACCGCCACGGGTCGCAGGCGCTCTGCCTCGCGCACCTGTCTCTACCCAGCTGCAACACCTACAATTCCTGCGGCCCCGCCCCGGTCCAGCTCAGAGCCCCGCCCCTGAGCCCGCCTACAGCCGCGGTGGCGCGCACGCAAACCTGCCTTCCGCTCGCCCCTGCTTGCGTGCCCTTCCCGCGGGGGTGTTCCTGCTGCTCAAAAGTGCGGCGTTGGCTTTGGGGGAGGCGTGGCTGCATTTCCAGGGGCATCATCTAACTCTCCTCACTTAGTGAGGCTTCCGCACAGTTTCACAGTTTCAAGGCCCTGAGCTTTGTGCTTCTCTACTTTGGCCTTAGCCCTCTGACTCGGAGTTAACTGCAGTTTGATTCAGAAGCGCCTGGGAGTTTGTCCTCAGTTCAGCTGTAGGCCAGTTCCCGGTCTGGTTCCTGGTGCTTTAGGGGTAAGTTCTGTGCAGGGAGGGTGTTTAAGAGCCGTACAAGTGGTGTAGGGGAAAGAGCTATAAATTAATCCTGGATCTACAGCCTAATGTTCTTCAGGTCGCTTCACCTCACTACAACTGTTTCATAAAAATGAAGGGGTTGGGCAAGGGCTAGCTCTTAAGTTCTACAACACCTCTAATCATTACGTCATCATCCCACATTAACAATTAGAATATGTGAAAGTTTTAGAGTATGTCAAGAGGCCTACCAGTTGGCTATCCTGTCCCCAAATTCTTGCCCCAGTTCCACCCGGCTGCAAGGAGTGCCCTTTGATAGTGTCCTTTTCCTTCACCCCAAGTGTAGTAACATTTCAGACCACAAGTTTTATGAAGCATTTCAGAATTCATGTAGTTTGGTAAGTATTGTAAGGGGCTTATGGTGGTAAAGGCCTGTATTTACACTTCCTAAAGCAGTTAAAGAAAATTGTTAATAAGAGAAAACAGCAGATGATGGGTAGACCAATTGGCTGTTCCCTTCTTCCTTCAAATATCCAGCCTAGACTGATTTTTGGATAATCCAGAAGCGGCAACTCTAGTAAAACTGGCACGCACCATGGGAATGTAGAAGAGTAGGCTGGTATTAAATAAAAAGCAGAAAATGCATTCCCTTTCATGTTGAGTTCCCTCAAAATATGTTCCCCCATCCCAATACAGGATGATTAGAGAATCAACCCTATACGGGCCTTTATTCTTTTTTTTTTTCTTCTTTGACTTTTTTCCTTTAATATTATGTTTCTAAGATATATTTATATGTTTCGTTCATTTCATTTTATTTTATTTTATTTTATTTTTTTCAGCATTAAAATGAAAAGTTTTATTCTGCCTAGGTTTACCTGAAGTCATAAAAGTTGATGTTATCTGTTAAATCTTTTTTTTAAATAATTTATTTTGGTATCATTAATCTACAGTTACATGTGCAACATTATGGTTATTAACTACCCCCCTCATCAGGCCCTCCCCACCAACCCCATTACAGTCACTGTCCATCAGTGTAGTGAGATGCTATAGAATCACTACTTGTCTTCTCTGAGTTGTACAGCCTTCCTGTGCCCCATCAACATTACATCAGCTAATTGTAATGCCCCTTTCTCCCCCTTGTCCCTCCCTTCCCACCCATCCTCACCTGTACTTTTCCCTTTGGTAACTATTAGTCCGTTCTTGGGTTCTGTGAGTCGGCTGTTGTTTTGTTCCTTCAGTTTTTTTTCTTTGTTCTTATACTCCACATATGAGTGAAATCATTTGATACTTGTCTTTTCCAGCTTAGCTTATTTCACTGAGCATAATACCCTCTAGCTCCATCCATGTTGTTGCAAATGGAAGGATTTGTTTTCTTCTTATGACTGAATAATATTGCATTGTATATATATACCACATCTTTATCCATTAATTCACTGATGGACACTTAGGTTGCTTCCATTTTTTGGCTATTGTAAATAGTGCTGCGATAAACATAGGGGTGCATATGTCTTTTTCAAACTGGGCTGCTGCATTCTTAGGGTAAATTCCTAGGAGTGGGATTCCTGGGTCAAATGGTATGTCTATTTTGAGTTTTCTTTTTTTTTTTTTACAATTTATTTTATTTTAGTATCATTAACCTACAATTACATGAGCAATATTGTGATGATTAAACTACCCCCTTCATCAGGTCCCCCCCACCAACCCTATTACAGTCACTGTCCATCAGCGTAGTGAGATGAGAATCACTACTTGTCTTCTCTGAGCTGTACAGTCCCCCCCGTACCCCCCCACCCTATGTCTGCCAATCGTAATGCCCCTTTTACCCTCTTATCCCTCCCTTCCCGCCCTTCTTCCCCAGTCCCTTTCC
>JAQQAC010003639.1:4731282-4776867 GCA_029783875.1 Phataginus tricuspis | reverse complement strand
AATAAGTGGTAACATTTTGAAGAGTGGGAGTTTTTTGGATTTTTTTTTTAAGGATGGAAATGTTAACTGATTTGAGTTATTCAGGATTTTTGAGAATTGACTTCTGACATGAACTACATGTACAACAGATAACAGCTAACAGGTGTTAAGCAGTTAGTGTCTAAATCTGTGTTTTAGGGCTTTACATGTTTTATCACAGTTTTCATAACCCTATAAGATAGTTATTTTATTTAAAGATGAGGAAATTGGGACATAAAAGATTAAAAATATCATGTCTGTGAGCATGTAGTTGGTAACTGGCAGAGCCGTGGAAACTATTTGCTATCATATAATAGATGGATAGGTCTCTATACTTTATATAAATGTCAACTGATAATCTCAGTAATTTGATATATGTCATGACTTTTGACAGAGTATGAATAACCAAAGGGAAAAGGGCCAATATAGTGGTTTAGATTTATTTCATAGTTTCACATTTATTATTTCTTGCTTGTGTGAGTCTTGTGGGTTTTCTTTCTTTTTTCTTTTTTTATTTCTTTTCAGTGATTTTCTCTTGCCAGATCTCGTTCTCCCAGTTGATTCTTTTTGGCAAGGAGACCACATTGGGTATGTTTTCCCAGATGACTTCTAGGAACTTAATTTTTTTTGGTAAGGTTTTCCTGAAACATGCTTTTCTGGAGAAAGAAGCCTCAGAGTATTAGAGCCATACAGAATTTAAAATATTCTCATTGGATTCTGGAAGCATTCATATGTACCATCCTCTAATAGTCACAGTTTTTTTACTCTTTCATAATTAGTTAAAGCATTTAAAGATTTTTAAGTATTAATTTTACTACATATCACATTCTTATTGCTTTATGAAGTTTTAACCAAGCTCTCTTCATATTGTGAGAATGAAAAATTCTTCATGAAAGATTATTTGTGCTTTCATAAATGGTTCTTAGTTTGGTAATATAGTAACAACTGCAACGTTCAAGTATTGCTAGGACATAGGGGTTAGAAGTACAGTGTCTTCTCACTTCCTTTTATTCAAAAATTATTTAATTTCCATGAGCACATAGAGACAATAATGTTTAAATAATGTAGTTTTAACTCATTCTACAGAAGAAGAAAGTAAAAGCTGAAGAGCACAAATAACCTGCTAGGTTTACAGAGCTAGTTAGATTTGCGTTTTAGATTTACTGAGATTAGAAGATTTACTTTTCCTCTCCCATAAGTGGCCAAGTTTTTTCTTTAAAATAATTCAGAGGAAATGACAGTTTACATCTTATTTTGTGAGAAGATAGTGATTTCTCGTGATTGGAAATAGTAGCTTTGTAAAATACGTATCTGATACATTTCTTTGATGGGGTGAATTTTGCTTTAAACATTTAAGTGAAATAGACATCTTTAAGGTAGACTAACAACAGTTGTTAGCTATAGTAACTAAAAGTCCTGTTTTTTGCAGATGCTTGACTTAAAAATATAGTAAGAAGTTTTGTGGTTTTCCATTATCATTTGTTTTTGTCTGCTGTGGTTTTTTGGTGAAAGGGGTGAAATTACAGTAAGAAAATCAAGAATGGCAGTCAAGTCATCCTTGCTTACAAGGAAGTGTACCAGTGGTTTTGAAGATATACAGTGCAGGTTTAGTATAATTTTGCCTGGTATTAAAAAATATTTGTGTATAATTATTTACCATATTTTTTACTGATACAGATTGTTAATTTTCAATTAAAAAAATAACATGAATGCTTTCTTCTTATAAAAATGTAGATATTACAGATGAAAGTAGAGCTTTTTGACTACCAACCCAACCCTATATTCTTCGAAGGGACCACTGACAGACTTTTTTTTTTATTTGTTTGTCTATTTTATTAGTCAAGGAGAACGTAACTTTTAGAGAACCCTTTTGCAGTTTATTATATTAACCTTGTAACAGCCCAGTGATGATCACTGAGCCTACTTAGAGAGAATAGGACTAACTTTCAGAAGTCTGGGCATTTTTCTACCTTTCTCTACTTTCTATACTTTATCTTGCTGTCACTTTACTTTTTTATTTCCATATTTTATCACTTTTTCTTTCATCACTCCTTTTTTCTTTTGCCTGGACTGAGATTGTAAGTCCCTCTCGCTGAAGGGTAAGATTATGAGATCTGAGGGCTGTTTAAACCTAATCACTTGTCTGTTCAGTGTATTGAAATGCAATGAGAAAACTTAGGGGAATGATAGTTTCTGAACTGAATATGTAATAGCATATCTACCTCATGAGGTCATTTTCAGATATGATGTATAATATAAATATTTTGAAAATTACTTTGTTGACATACTATAATTTTTATTGCTATTAAAAATATATTTTGTGACTAAAGTAATTATCTGCAAAAGTATCATCTTACATAAAATTCAGCCCTACTTTGTAGCCTGATTTTTAAGTTTTAATAGTAGTAACCTAATTTTTTATGCTCTGAAAGAGTAAAGTAGGATATCTGGAGATGCTGTTGTAATTAATTGTTGGGCTTATGAGTTTTTAAATCTGTTCAGAGAGCCAGGAATTGGCAGTGTGTTATTAATACTATATAAACTTGTAACTGTGAAAATAGACTATAAGAAATGGAGTATATAAACTGCAAGCAAGGGG
This sequence comes from Phataginus tricuspis, assembly GCA_029783875.1. NCBI lineage: Eukaryota > Metazoa > Chordata > Mammalia > Pholidota > Manidae > Phataginus > Phataginus tricuspis. The sequence goes on along the minus strand of JAQQAC010003639.1, from coordinate 4,774,250 downwards.
CCAAATTCAAATCTTATACTTCCTTATTTAATCCACTATAGAGCCAAGATCCTCAGTTGCTTGGGCTTACTTTATGTTTTCACTATTGATTAAATGGTATCCTCTCATTTACCCTACCTACCCTAGCTTCATCTGCTTATGTCATGTGCTTATACCCATCACCCAAGGTAAAAGCTACTTTTGTTAGAAATCGTTTGTTTTGTTTTTTTACAAGATTTTATGTGTTAACTTATAAAGTCATGCCAACCTTTAAGTTTCATTACATTTTCCTAGTTTTTTGTCCCACATATGGATCTTTGAACAACTATAGTTTCATTTGGTGAAAGATGCTTAATAAGAAGCTGGGATTTTAATATATTCCAGTTTTTCACTTTTTTTTTTAATTGCCACTCCCCTAAAGATAACATTTTAGACTTTTTTTTCCTAATTTCCCCTTGTGAAAATGTAATACTAAAGATTATTTGTTTACATACTATACTGTGCTTAATTCATAAAATGAGTAAGATTAAGATTTTTTTTCTTGTTCCCTCCCCCCAGATCCAATTTTTCTTCCCTTTTGGGGTGATACTGCCCCCCATTGAGAATGTGTGGCATAGACTCAGTGAGCTGAAAGCCTAGCTGATTTAGGTATGTTAAGACGGCAGCTGGTGTTGAAGAAATTGGCTAAAATCCTAGTTATATTCTGGGTATGAAGGTAGTAGTAGTTTAATCTTGAAGAACTTTGGATCTTCCTCCAAATCTCTCCAAATAGCTTTTTTTATTGTAAAAATGACTTGCTTTTTAAAAGTAATACATCTATCTGGGACGCAAAAGGTTTACATTTTTTTCAGTATGACACTTTTATGTTTAGCCTAACTTACAGAAAATCAGAATACAGCAGAAGGCAGTTTTATATGGTTTCCACCATTAGGAGGAAAGATCTTCTGTCTTGATTTATCCTTTCATGGATATGATCTTATATTTCTTACAGTATGAAGCCTCATTTTAGGTCATCAAGTGGTTCAGAAACAGAGGGCTCTGTGTCATTGGGAGATGGACCATTAAACAGACCCGGTTCAAGGAACTTTCCAACTGAGCGGCATAACCCTCCAGTAACAGGGCATCAGGAGCAAAGCTGCCTTCCAAAAGAGACTCCCACTTTGCAGATGGAACAGAATGGGGACTGTGGTAGGGGCAGGTAAGGAAATGTGATAATAAGTATGGAAATAGGGTATATGAAAATTCTTTATCATTAATGATACAAATATTTGAAGACCATGATCCAGTGGTTTGTTTTTGTTGTTGTTTAACTTAATCATTGATCTACAGTTATGCTAAATACATGCATTATTTCCATAATATGGGTTAAAAGTTTTCTATAGTTAAGAAATATAGGGTGCCCATTTAGAATATAGCTCTAAGTCAGAGTTTTACAGAAGTTATTCTGTAGTTCTTTATAGTTCACTAAAGAAAGAATAGCTTAGGTAAGGTACCACCTGCATTACAATTTTAATTTCTTACTACTTCTAAACTATGTTACATATTGCCTGTCCTGCCTAAATGAAACAAAAAAACCTGAACCCAAATATGCTTCTGGTATGGACAGCAGTAACAGCGCTACCAATAAAAATGGGCACAAATTACTGGTGGTGGTGGTAGTATAGATGAAGTTTTTAATAGAAGAGTTTTAATTGCCCTGGATCCCTTCAGAAGCATATATATTTATCTTTTAATAATAAGAATGGAGATTTAGAAAGTATAGTTACTTAAACTAGAAGTTCACCCATCTTTGGTAAAATGTATATATTTGAAGAAACTTATGAGTTGTTCCCTCCACTGCCCCTTCTTTGTCATTGTTAAAAGGAGAACTCTTTTCAGAGGTCGAAGAAGACGAGAAGATGACAGGATCGCAGTAAGTGTTTTTTAACCTTTAATTACATTTGTTCAATTTTCTTCTTTTCTTTTGCAATTTACTATCGCATTGGCTTGTGGTCTTCCCTTCCTTTCTGGGCTTTTGTTTTATTGATTATAGTGTTCAGTGAAGGTAGAGCCTGTGCTTGACTCTGAAATATCCTTCACCACCACCACCCCTCACCCTGAAATCACACATATAGTGAAGGATTTGACCTGTGTTGCTCACTTTTTTTTTAATTGAATACCTAATATGTTCATATGGTTTAGAAAACAAAAAAATTATAATATTCCTATAAAAATTTACTTTATTAATGGACATTTAGTAGTTTCAATCGTTTGATCTTTCAAACAGTGCTGTTACAAACACAGCAACAAAAACCTCACACAGGCATTTCCTATGTATGCAGATCTGAAGGAGAATCTCTAGATGTGAGATTCTGGGTCAATAAGTTGTTGGCAAATGGCTTTCTGTAGGAGTTGGGACAATTTTCACTCCAACAGAGAATCAAAGTTCCTGTTTATCCATAACCTTACAGAGTATATGATTTTTTGCTAATGTATCTGATGGAGAATAACATTACATTCACTTATAACGCTCTGTTCGATGGTGTAGGAAACTTCACTATTTATTAATTGTCACTTGGGGGCAATTTTCTGCCTACTGCTGATTCTTATATCCACCAATCTTATAAAACTGCTTATAGATTTAAAAATTTTTAAGTTCTATATGTGTTCTTATTTGAATCGTCCCAGCTTCAAGTTATTCATATTTTCTATTTTTTGTGGTTTGTTCATGGTGAATGTTTGCCGTATCTTAATTGAGGGCAAAAGGAGTTAAGCAATAAAAATGGTGGAGGAAGACCTGAAGATTTCAGGAAAACTCTGCCTCTAGTATTCACAGACATATCATAAATGTGTAATATAATGCTTATTTTACATGTATAAGTAGTGGATTATACACATATCACATATAAATAGTGAAAAGACATGAATTTTCAAAGAAAACATTGCATTATAACACAAGCAATAAGCTTTAGAGCAAACTGTGAACCTTTTAAGACAGTGTTGTTTTTTCATTTGTAGCTTTCTGTACCCTCAGCAACCATGAGACTTTTGGTAACAGCTTTTTTTAGAATACTGTCGTAGCAGTCTACAGTAACCCTCAAGTGGCTCTGAATAATTGAGGAGAGCAGAGATTAGGTTTGAGGTCTAACGTGTTGAAAATGCTCAGATCGAGGACTGCAGGTTGGGGTAAAGAAAAAGATAGGCATGCTTTCCAGTAGAAAGGTCAAGGTACAGGACGGAGATCTTAGAGATAAAATAAAACCAAGAATGGAACCTTGGGGAACATAGTAGCTTCAGGCTGAAAATTAGATTATTCATTATGTTGTTTGAAGTGTCCAGGTGAAATCTGAGGGGAGATGGCTGATAGGCAAAAGGATGTCTGGGTTTCAGGTAAAGGTCTGGGCTGAAAATAACCAAAGTGTACAACTCAGTGATTTTTGGTAAATTTTCAGAGGTGTGCAGCCTAAAAAAAGATTTGTTTTAAGAGTTGTGTGCATGTAGATTAGTTGAAGCCATGCGTATGGATAATCACACAGGAAGAGGATGGAAAGGAAGAAGAGTAATACCACATAGAAATCAAAAAAGTGGGCAGGGAGAGAACACATGAGTGTCATTTCTGAGAATCAAAAGAAAGAGGTGTCACAGAAGCTAAGGGAATAAGCTTCCAAAAGAATGTTCTGCCATGGCAAAAGCTAGAATGAGCTCAGGAAAAAAGTCTGTTAGATTTTGCATCATGGGAGGTATTGGTAACTTAAAGCAACTTTAGTGGAGCGAGGAAGTAATAGGAGGTACAGGGGAGAGGCTTGTCAGGATATGTAGAGTGATAGGTGGAAGGGAAAGATGAAATTTTCAAGGAAGGATTTTGTTAGTTCTTGAGACTATATAGGAGGGGAAAGGGTAGCAAATTTAGCTAAGGTAGGATATTTCAGTTTTGTTTTTATGGAAGGGAGTAGAGCAAATTTAGAAATCAAAGAGTATGGTGGGAGTTGGATAGAAAGCATTAGGAGTTTGGAAAAGTTTGCTAAAGAAACAAGACAGGTTTTTGTGCCCACTCCCCTCCTTGTGAGCGCTGCTTGGCCTGTGCCTTCATGGTCTCCCTCCAACCACCATCGTGATCATCTACCTGGACCTCATCAGCCATGATGAGATGTTCTCTGACATCTGTAAGATCCAGGAGATGGTGGACGGGCTGTGCCTGGAGGTGAAGGGGAAGATGGTCCCTAGGACAGAGGGTAACACTGATGACTTGTTCATTGGCGGGAATGCCTGTGCTGAAGGCCCAGAGGGCAAAGGTACTGAAAGCATAGTAATCCCTGGTGGTGATACTGTCAGGAACCATCACTTGCAGGAAACAAACTTCAAAAAAGAAGTATACAAGTGCATCAAAGATTATATGACATCAACCAAAGGCAAACTTAAAGAAGAGAGAACAGAAAGAGTAAAACCTTTCATGACGGGCTGCCGAACAAATCAAGCACGTTCTTGCTAATTTCAAATCTGCTGGTTCTTTATTGGTGAACACGTGAATCTAAATAGCATTGTGAGGATGGTGTGACCCCATATGTGATTTTAAGGATAGTTTAGAAATGGAAAAATGTTAACAAATTTGACTGTTCGGATCTGTCACCTGTCATAACTGGCTGCTGCTTTTCATCCACAACACCAGGGCTTTGACAAATGGGACTGATGTCATCTTGAGCTCTACATGGAGTGGAGGCATTGTTTAAGGAAGAAACGTGTCATGTAGGTTGTCTAAAAATAAAATGAATTTAAGCTCAAAAAAAAGAGAAACAGAAGACAGAGTTGACTGAAGATAAGTAGGATTGATAAAGACAATGAAAGCTCAACTGAGATGAGAAGCCAAGAATTTACAGGGAGCAATATTGCGCATTAGAGTGGATCCTGTTTGTTTCTTGCAGCTTGGCAGCTTCAGTGTGTGATGATGTGATTAGAGAGTGAGATGAGCCTGTGACCTGTTCTGTAATTTGTATCTTTTAGAGACCCCATTCTTCAACAGCTGAAGTAAAGGCTCCAACACCAAAGTTTGACTTACTAGCCTCAAATTTTCCTCCTTTACCTGGGAGTTCATCAAGAGTGCCAGGTGAACTTGTGTTGGAGAGTAGGATGTCTGATGTTGTTAAAGGTGTCTATAAAGAAAAGGTAAACACTGAAGCATCTAATCTTTTACATTTGCAACATGTTGTTGCAAATGGTAGGATTTGTTTTCTTCTTATGGCTGAATAATATTCCATTGTTTATATGTATCACATCTTCTTTATCCATTCAATTAGACTTTTTTCAGGGTTATTATTTAAAATTTGGTTTGCACTTACAATGTATTTCTGTCATAGTTTTTATTCATGAACTGTTCAGCAAACTATGAGTGTTAGAAAAAGATTTATGATAAAGCTACATGAGTCCATTAAAATGTTTCTTCATTTTTGCATGTTTTTTTATCAGTCAGCCCAGCTTGGTAGAACCAGTTAATGCAAGCTTAATGGAAAGTGTCATTTCCATTGAAGTGCCTGTAATTATCCAATAATGTGCATGAATTCTAAGCTGGTTTGCTAAACTTGAGATGTCAGATAGTTGGGATACCTCATCTTACAGTATTTTTCAGTGTCAGCCTCACCATGTGATAAATCGTCATGCCCCACAAATTTTTCTCATTTTCTACCTTTTTTTCCTAATAAATTTTTATTTATTAATATAACCATATAGTATGTCTAGGCTTATAATGTAAAATAGGAGTCCCCTGCAACCACTTTCAACTCTAGCTTTTCTCGTGGCATTTATCCCTATATGTCTAATTAACACAGTTATACTGCTATTTTTGACTTTTCAATTTTATATGTCTGTTAACTTTACATTCTGTAAGTGGAGGATTTAGCTCTCTTAAACCAACATACTTTTCTCATCCTCCCTGTTTATGATACTTCCTCGTGTCTAGGACCATCAATTATAAGATGCCCCATTATTTTAGTATCACTAAGTAAAAAAGCATTGCCATTTAGACTACGACAAGCTATTTTTAAGTCACATCTCAATGTTACATTTTTTTTCATAACTGAGCCTCATAGTGTTATTATTTCTCCTTTCTTACACCCTCATTGGCCTTCTACACAGTGCTGGGACGTTCCTATTCCATTTTCCTTACTCTCCTTTGTGGGAGTCCCTTTTCTTACTCTTGTTTTACTTACCATTATTATAGTCGGTCACATCTTCCTGAGCTTTTGAATGAGTAGTTTTTAGTATAAATTTCTTGAGATTGACAATGCTTTCCTGTTCTTATATTTGATCAATAGCTTATCTGTATAGAATTCTCTATTAGAAATAAATTTCTCTTGGAATTTTGAAGATACATTGCTGTCTTCCGTGTTTTAAAAAGTATAATATTGTAGTTATTTCATCAGTTAAGAGATAGACTATTTTTTTCACAATTTCCGCCTTTGAAATTAGGCTGTCTTATAATTAAGAGCTATTAGAGTGTAAGTGGCAGTATTTTTCTTAGTACCACATAAAATAATGGTGTGTTTTAGAATTGATGGCTTCTCAGCTTTGGTGAGGTGTGATAGATACACACACAGTTTTTTAAAGAAGAATAATAAAGTGTACTTCCCCTTCTAATCCTACCCCAGAGTTATGGGCTGTTAACATCACCAGTATCTTAGCAGTGCCGTGTGTCACCCTCCCTACTTACAGTACTTTATATTCTTCTTCGCTCCCCCTTAGAGAGAAATATTATCTTGACTTTGCAATCATAGTTTTCTTGGTTTTTTAAATAGTTTTTGCATCCCAGCTGGGAAACTTTGTGAAAAGAGCCAGATAGCAAATGTTTTAATTTTTGTGGGCCCATGCTGTTGCATATTCTCTTTTTTTTTTTGATATTATTAATGTACAATTACATGAGCAATATTATGGTTACTAGACTCCCCCTATTATCAAGTCCTCACACCACCCCATTAGAGTCACATCAGCGTAGTAAGATGCTATAGAATCACTACTTGTCTTCTCTGCATTATACTGCCTTCCCCGTATCCCCCCGGACCCCTATCCCCCTAACTACGTTACGTGTACTAATCGTAATACCCCTTTTTACCCCTTATCCCTCCCTTCCCACCCATCTTCCACAGTCCCTTTCCCTTTGGTAACTGTTAGTCCATTCTTGGGTTCTGTGAATCTCCTGCTGTTTTGTTCCTTCAGTTTTTTCTTTGTTCTTATATTCCACATATGAGTGAAATCATTTGATACTTGTCTTTCTTGGCCTGGCTTATTTCACTGAGCATAATACCCTCTAGTTCCATCCATGTTGTTGCAAATGGAAGGATTTGTTTTCTTCTTATGGCTGAATAATATTCCATTGTGTATATGTACCACATCTTCTTTATCCATTCATGTACTGATGGACACTTCCATTTCTTGGCTATTGTAAATAGTGCTGTGATAAGCATAGGGGTGCGTCTGTCTTTTTCAAACTGCGCGGCTGCATTCTTAGGGTAAATTCCTAGGAGTGGAATTCCTGGGTCAAATGGTATTTCTATTTTGAGTTTTTTGAGGAACCTCCATACTGCTTTCCACAATGGTTGAACTAGTTTAATTTCCCACCATCAGTGTAGGAGAGTTCCCCTTTCTCCACATCCTCACCAACATTTGTTGGTTTTATGTCTTTTGGATGGTGGCCATCCGAACTGGTGTGAGGTGATACCTCATTGTGGTTTTAATTGGCATTTCTCTGATGACTAGCGATGTGGAGCATCTTTTCATGTGCCTGTTGACCATCTAAATTTCTTCTATGGAGAAGTGTCTGTTCAGCTCCTCTGCTCATTTTTTAATTGGCTTATTTGCTTTTTGTTTGTTGAGGTGTGTTTTATGGTTTCATGACTTACATTCAGGTCTTTGATCCATTTTGAGTTTACTTTTGTATATGGGGTTACACAGTAATCCAGTTTCATTCTCTTACATGTAGCTGTCCAGTTTTGCCAGTATCAGCTGTTGAAGAGGCTGTCATTTCCCCATTGTATATCCATGGTTCCTTTATCGTATATTAATTGACCGTATATGCTGGGTTTATATCTGGTCTCTCTAGTCTGTCCCATTGATCTATGGGTCTGTTCTTGTGCCAGTACCAAATTGTCTTGATTACTGCAGCTTTGTAGTAGAACTTGAAGTCAGGGAGCATAATTCCCCCTGCTTTATTCTTCCTTCTCAGGATTGCTTTGACTATTTGGGGTCTTTTGTGGTTCCATATGAATTTTAGAACTATTTTCTCTGGTTCATTGAAGAATGCTGTTGGTATTTTGATAGGGGTTGCATTGAATGTATAGATCGCTTTAGGCAGGATGGCCATTTTGATAATATTAATACTTCCTATCCATGAACACGGGATGTGTTTCCATTTATTGGTATCTTCTTTAATTTCTCTCATGAGTGTCTTGTAGTTTTCAGAGTATAGGTCTTTCACTTCCTTGGTTAGGTTTATTCCTAGCTTTTTTATTCTTTTTGATGCAATTGTGAATGGAATTGTTTTCCTGATTTCTCTTTCTGCTAGTTAATCGTTAGTGTATAGGAATGCAACAGACTTGTGTATTAATTTTGTATCCCACAACTTTGCTGAATTCAGATATGAGACCTAGTAGTTTTGGAGTGGAGTCTTTAGGATTTTTTATGTACAATATCATGTCATCTGCAAACGGGTACAGTTTGACTTGTGATCAGTCTGTATGCCTTTTATTTCTTTGTATTGTCTGACTGCCGTGCCTAGGACCTCCAGAACTATGTCGAATAAAAGTGGGCCTCATCTTAAAAGGAAAGCTTTCAGCTTCTCACTGTTAAGTATAATGTTGGCTGTGGGTTTGTCATATATGGCCTTTATTATGTTGAGGAACTTGCCCTCTATACCCATTTTGTTGAGAGTTTTTATCATGAATGTATGTTGAATTTTGTCGAATGCTTTTTCAGCATCTATGGAGATGATCATATGGTTTTTGTCCTTTTTGTTGATGTGGTGGATGATGGTGAATTTTTTAATGTTGTACCATCCTTGCATCCCTGGGATGAATCCCACTTGATCATGATGGATGATCTTTTTGATGTATTTTTGAGTTCGGTTTGCTAATATTTTGTTGAGTAATTTTGCATTGTTCATCAGGGATATTGGTCTGTAATTTTCTTTTTTTGTGGTGTCGTTGCCTGGTTTTGGTATTAGAGTGATGTTGGCCTCGTAGAATGATATTGGGAGTATTCCCTCCTCTTCTACTTTTCGGAAAACTTAAGAGAGAATTGGTAATAGGTCTTCACTAAATGTTTGATAAAATTCAGCAGAGAAACCATCTGGTCCAGGTATTTTGTTCTTAGGTAGTTTTTTGATTACCAATTCAATTTCTTTGCTGGTAATAGGTCTATTCAGATTTCCTGTTTCTTCCTGGGTCAGCCTTGGAGTTGTATTTTTCTAGAAAGTTGTCCATTTCTTCTAGGTTATTCAGTTTGTTACCATGTAATTTTTCATAGTATTCTCTCATAATTCTTTGTGTTTGTGTGGTGTCCATAGTGATTTTTCCTTACTCGTTTCTGATTCTGTTTATGTGTGTAGACTCTTTTTTTTTCTTGATAAGTCTGGTTAGGGGTTTATCTATTTTGTTTATTTTCTCGAAGGACCAGCTCCTGCTGTCATTGATTCTTTCTATTTTATTCTTCTCAATTTTACTGAGTTCTGCCTTAATCTTTATTATGTCGTTCCATCTACTGACTTTGGGCCTCATTTGTTCTTCTATTTCTAGTTTCATTAATTGTGAGTTTAGAGTGTTCATTTGGGATTGTTCTTTCCTGAGGTATGCCTGTATTGCAATATATTTCCTTCTTAGCACAGCCTTCACTGAGTTTAACAGATTTTGCGGTGATGAATTATTGTTATCATTTGTCTCCATATATTGCTTGATCTCTGTTTTTATTTGGTCATTGATCCATTGATTATTTAGGAGCATGTTATTAAACCTCCATGTGTTTGTGGGCTTTTTCGTTTTCTTTGAGTAATTTATTTCTAGTTTCATACCATTGTGATCTGAGAAGCTCGTTGGTACAATTTCAATCTTTTTGAATTTACTGAGGTTCTTTTTGTGGCCTAGTATATGATCTATTCTTGAAAATGTTCCATGTGCACTTGAGAAGAATGTGTATCCTGTTGATTTTGGATGGAGTATTCTTTAGATGTCTGTTAGGTCCATCTGTTCAAATATGTTGTTCAGTGCCTCTGTTTCTTTATTCATTTTCTGTCTGGTTGATCTGTCCTTTGGAGTGAGTGGTGTGTTGAAGTCTCCCAAAATGAATGCATTGCATTCTGGTTCCCCCTTTAATTCTGTTAGTATTTGTTTCACAAATGCAGGTGATCCTGAGTTGGGTGCACAGATATTTGTAATACTTATATCCTCTTGTTGGACTTGACCCTTTTATCATTATATAATGTCCTTCTTTGTCTCTTGTGACTTTCTTTGTTTTGAAGTCTATTATATCTGATACAAGTACTGCAACTCCTACTTTTTTCTCCCTATTAGTTGCATGAGATATCTTTTTCCATCCCTTCACTTTCAATCTGTGTATGTCTTTGGGTTTGAAGTGAGTCTCTTGTAAGCATCATAAAGATGGGTCTTATTTTTTTATCCATTTAGTGACTCTACGTCTTTTGATTGGTGCATTCAGACCATTTACATTTAGCGTGATTATTGATAGATATGTACTTATGGCCATTGCAGGCTTCAGATTGTGGTTACCAAAGGTTCAAGGATAGTTCCCTTACTATCTAACAGTCTAATTTAACTCACTTCATATGCTATTACAAACACAACCTAAAGATTCTTTTTTTTTTTCCTCCTTTTTCTTCCTCCTCCATTCTTTCTTTGGTATGAATCATATTCTGTACTCTTTGTCTATCCCTTGGGTGACATCTATTTAGCCTTAGGAATACTTCCATCTATAGGAGTCCCTCCAAAATGTACTGCAGAGGTGGTTTGTGGGAGGTAAGTTCTCTCAGCTTTTGCTTATCTGGAAATTGTTTAATCCCTCCTTTAAATTTAAATGATAACCTTTCTGGGTAGAGTATTCTTGGTTCAAGGCCCTTCTGCTTCACTGCATCAATATATCACGCCACTCCCTTCTGGCCTCTAAGGGTTCTGCTGAGAAATCTGATGATAGCCTGATGGATTTTCCTTTGTATGTGATCTTTTTTCTCTCTCTAGTTGCTTTTAAAAGTCTGTCTTTATCCTTGATCTTTGCCATTTTAATTATTATATGTCTTGGTGTTGTCTTCCTTGGGTTCCTTGTGTTGAGAGTTTTGTGTACCTCCATGGCTTGAGAGACTATCTCCTTCCCCAGATTGGGGAAGTTTTCAGCAGTTACCTCCTGAATAACACTTTTATCTCTTTTTCTCTCTCTTCTTCTTCTGGTACTCATTTTATGCGAATATTGTTCTGTTTGGATTGGTCACACATTTCTCAATATTGGTCACAATATTCTTTCATTCTTAGAGATACTTTTTTGTCTCTGTGCCTCAGCTTCTTTGTATTCCTCTTCTCTAATTTCTATTCCGTTTACCATCTATTTTACTACATCTAATCTGCTTTTCAATCCCTCCACTGTATGTTTCATTTCGGATATGGAATTTCTTAATGATTGAATCTGTCTTAAATTCGTTCCAGAGTTCTTGAATATTTTTCTGTACCTCCATAAGCATGTTTATGATTTTTATTTTGAACTCTCTTTCAGGAAGATTTGTGAGTTCAGTTTCATTTGGCCCTTTTTCTGCTGTCATTGATTCTATTCTTTTATTCTTCTCAGTTTTATTTATTTCTGCCATAATCTTTATTATGCCCCTCCTTCTTCTGACTTTAGGCCTCATTTGTTCTTCCTTTTCTAGTTTCATTAATAGTGAGTTTAGAGTGTTCATTTCGGGTGGTTCTTCTTTCCTGAGGTAGGCCTATATTGGAATACAGGGTTTGTGAGATTTTGGTCTGAACCAAGTTCTTTTGACGTTTCCTATTTCTATGTGGTGCCCTCTAGTGCCCGGAAGCTCCAGTCTCTGGAGTTGCTCAGCACCTAGTGTGAGTTTGGGGGTTGTAGGGTAGCGGAACTGGTGCCTGGCGGCGGGGAAAGATCTGTTCCTGAATCCTGCCTGCAGTGCCTGTCTCCTATATGAGAGCCAGTGGGCCTAGCACACAGGTGTAAGCCTTTGTGTTCTACGTCTGTAGCTGTTGTAGGTTGGGCCTCCCTCTGACTTGCCTGAAGCCTGTGCTGTGACTTCCAGATTGCGAGCATGTGCCTGCAGGCCAGTGGGAAGGCTCGGCTGGCTGTGTGTCACAGTGGGGGGCTTTGGAGGTGAGTAGCCAGTCAAGGGTATGGCGCACCTGAAAACTCCTCAAAGTTCCCAATCTGATGGGCAGAGCATGCACAGACAACCTCGTCCCCCTATCCCTTCTCATGCTCAGCAAGTTCCGTGCAAACCCTGCCGCTTCAGCAGCCCTCTCTGCTGCTGAGGAGCCTGTCAGATCACCCACCTTTCTTTAGTCCCAGAGCAGCTAGGTGTGGATCCCAGCCTCCACAAACGGCCAGAATCTGTCTCTCAAGCACTGCACCTGTCCCAGCTCCCCAACCTCCATAGCACCACACCGTGTAGGTTTCTGCCTGCAAAGCAGATCTCCAGGGCTAGGTGTTCAGCAGTCCCAGGTTCCTACCCCCTCCCATGCTCTGTTTCACTTCCTCCTCCCGGTGAGCTGAGGTGGAGGAAGGTTTTGGGTCCTGTTGGATTAAGGCTTTACCCTGTTACACAAGGTCTGCTCTGTTCATGAGGTCTATATGCAGTCTGGAGCAGCCTTCTTTCCTGTTGTTATTTTAGGGTTAGTTGCATTAACTATATTTTCTCACTGTCTGTGGTTTTGGGAGGAGTTCTCTGTCTCACCTCTCACACCTCCATCCTGAATCTTCTTCCTGGCCTGTAAGGTTTCTGATGATAGCATGATGGGTTTTCCTTTGTATGTGATCTTTTTTCTCTCTATAGCTACTTTTAAAAGTCTGTCTTTATCCTTGATCTTTGCCATTTTAATTATTATATGTCTTGATGTTCTCTTCCTTGGGTCCCTTGTGTTGGGAGATCTGTGCACCTCCATGGCTTGAGAGACTATCTCCTTCCCCAGATTGGGGAAGTTTTCAGCAATTACCTCCTCAATGACATTTTCTATCACTTTTCCTCTCTTCTTCTGGTACCCCTATTAAGCAAATATTGTTCCATTTGGATTGTTCACACAGTTCTCTCAATACTCTTTCATTCTTAGAGATTCTTTTTTTGTCTCTGTGCCTCCGCTTCTTTGTATTCCTCTTCTCCCAATTTCTATTCCATTTACCATGTCTTCTACTACATCTAATCTGTTTTTCATTTTTCATTCCCTCCATTGTATGTTTCATTTCGAATATGGAAGTTCTTAATGATTCAATCTCCATCTTAAATTTGTTCCTGAGTTCTCCTTTTTTTTCTTAATTTTTTTTATTAAGGTATTATTGATATACACTCTTATGAAGGTTTCACATGGAAACAAAATGTGATTACTACATTTACCCATATTATTAAGTCCCCACCCATATCCCAATGCAGTCACTGTCCTTCATTGTAGTAAGATGCCACAGAATCACTATTTGCCTTCTCTGTGGTACACAGTTTTTCCTGTGATCCCCCACACCATGTGTACTAAACATAATACCTCTCAATCGCCTTCTCCCTCCCTCCCCACCCGCCCTCCCCTACCCCTCCCCTTTGGTAACAAGTAGTTCCTTCTTGGAGTCTCTGAGTCTGCTGCTATTTTGTTCCTTCAGTTTTGCTTCATTATTGTACTATGCAAATGAAGAAAATCATTTAGTACTTGCCTTTCTCTGCCTGGCTTATTTCACTGAGCATAATATCCTCCAGCTCCATCCATGTTGTTGCAAGTGGTAGGATTTGTTTCTTTCTTATGGCTGAATAGTATTCCATTGTGTATATGTACCACCTCTTCTTTATCCATTCATCTAGTGATGAACACTTAGGTTGCTTCATATCTTAGCTATTGTAAATAGTGCGGTGATAGACATAGGGGTGCATATGTCTTTTCGAATCTGAGAAGTTGTATTCTTTGAGTAAATTCCAAGGAGTGAGATTCCTTGTTCAAATGGTATTTCTATTTTTAGTTTTTTGAGGAACCTCCCTATTGCTTCCCACAGTGGTTGAACTAGCTTACATTCCCACCAGCAGTGTAGGAAGGTTCCCCTTTCTCCTCATCCTCACCAGCATTTGTTGTTCTTAGTCTTTATGATGCTGCCCATCCTTACTGGTGTGAGGTGATATCTCATTGTGGTTTTAATTTGCATTTCCCTGATAATTAGCCATGTAGAGTATCTTTTCATGTGTCTGTTGGCCATCTGAATTTCTTCTTTGCAGAATTGTCTCTTCATATCCTCTGCCTATTTTTTAATTGGGTTATTTGCTTTTTGTGTGTTCAGGCGTGTAAGTTCTTTATATATTTTGGATTTTAACCCCTTGTTGGATATATCATTTACAAATACATTCTCCCATACTGTAAGGTGTCTTTTTGTTTTGTTGATGGTGTCCTTTCCCATACAGAAACTTTTTAGTTTGATATAGTCCCAGGAGTTCATTTTTGCTTTTGTTTTCCTTGCCCAAGGAGATGCGTTCAGGAAGAAGTTGTTCATGCTTATAGTCAGGATATTTTTGCCTATGATGTCTTCTAAGAGTTTTATGGTTTCATGACTTACATTCAGGTCTTTGATCTATATTTGAATTTACTTTTGTTTATGGGGTTAAACAATAATCCAGTTTCATTTTCTTGTATGTAGCTGTCCAATTTTGCAAACACCAGCTGTTGAAGAGGCTGTCATTTCCCCATTGTATGTCCATGGCTCCTTAATCATATATTAATCGACCATATATGGTTTGGTTTATATCAGGGCTCTCTAGTCTGTTGCATTGGTCTATGGGTCTGTTCTTGTGCCAATTCCAAATTGTCTTGAATACTTTGTAGTAGAGTTTGAAGTTAATTCCACCAGCTTTATTCTTCTTTCTCAGGATTGCTTTGGCTATTTGGGGTCTTTTGTGGTTCCATATGAATTTTAGAACGATTTTCAATAGTTTGTTGAAGAATGCTGTTGGTATTTTGATAGAAATTGCATTGAATCTGTAGATTGTTTTAGGCAGGATGTCCATTTTGACAATATTAATACTTCCTATTCATGAACTCAGGATGTGTTTCCATTTATTGATATCTTCTTTAATTTCTCTCATGAGTGTCTTGTAGTTTTCAGAGTATAAGTTTTTCACTTCCTTGGTTAGGTTTATTCCTAGGTATTTTATTCTTTTTGATAGAAGTGAATGGAATTGTTTTCCTTATTTTTCTCTCTGCTAGTTCATTGTTAATGTATAGGAATGCGACAGATTTCTATTTTGTATCCTGCAACTTTGCTGAATTCAGATATGAGATCTAGTCGTTTTGGAGTGGATTCTTTAGGATTTTTATGTACAATATCACACATCTGCAAACAGGGACAGTTTAACTTCTTACTTGCCAATCTGGATGCCTTTTATTTCTTTGTGTTGTGTGATTGCTGTGGCTAGGACCTCCCGTACTATGTTGAGTAGAAGTGGAGAGAGTGGGCATCCTTGTCTTGTTCCCGATCTTAAAGGAAAAGCTTTCAGCTTCTTGCTGTTAAGTATGATGGTGGCTGTGGGTTTGTCATATATGGCCTTTATTATGTTGAGGAACTTGCCCTCTATACCCATTTTGTTGAGAGTTTTTTTCATGAATGGATGTGGAATTTTGTCGAATGCTTTTTCAGCATCTATGGAGATGATCATGTGGTTTTTGTCCTTGTTTTTGTTGATGTGGTGGTGGATGATGTTGATAGATTTTCGAATGTTGGATCATCCTTGCATCCCTGGAAGAAATGCTACTTTATCATGAAGGATGATCTTTTTGTTGTATTTTTGGATTCGGTTTGCTGATATTTTGTTGAGTATTTTTGCATCTATGTTCATCAGGGATAGTGGTCTGTAATTTTCTCTTTTTGTGGTGTTTTTGCCTGTTTTTGGTATTAGAGTTATGCCGGCCTCATAGAATGAGTTTAGAAGTATTCCCTCTTCTTCTACTCTGGAAAACTGAGGAGGATGGGTATTAGATCTTCACTAAATGTTTAATAAAATTCATCAGTGAAGCCATGTGGTCCAGGAATTTTTGTTCTTAGGTAGATTTTTGATTACCTTTTCAATTTCTTTGCTAGTAATTGTTCTATCCAGATTTTGTTTCTTCCTGGGTCCCCCTTGGAAGGTTGTATTTTTCTAGAAAGCTGTCCATTTCTTCTAGGTTATCCAGTTTGTTGGCATGTAATTTTTCATAGTATTCTCTAGTAATTCTTTGTATTTCTTTGGTATCCATAGTGATTTTTCCTTTGTCATTTCTGATTCTGTTTATGTGAGTAGACTCTCTTTTTTTTCTTGATAAGTCTGGCTAGGGGTTTATCTATTTTGTTTATTTTCTCAAAGAACCTGCTCTTGCTTTCATTGATTCTTTCTATTGTTTTATTCTTCTCGATTTTATTTATTTATGCTCTAATCTTTATAATGTCCCTCCTTCTCCTAACTTTGGGTCTCATTTGTTCTTCTTTTTCTAGCATTGTTATTTGTTTGTTTAGACTTCTCATATGTGATTGTTCTTCTTTCCTGAGGTAGGCTGGTATTGCAATATACTTTCCTCTTTGCACAGCCTTCCCTGCATCCCACAGATTTTGTGGTGTTGAATTATTGTTGTTATTTGCCTCCTTATATTGCTTGATATCTGTTTTTATTTCATCAATGATCCATTGGTTTGTTCCTGAGTTCTTGAATATTTTCCTGTTCCTCCATAAGCAGGTTTATGATTTTTATTTTGAACTCTCTTTCAGGAAGAATGGTGAGTTCAGTTTCAATTGCCTCTTTTTCTGGCATTTGTGAGATTTTGTTCTGAACCGTGTTCTTTTGACATTTCATATTTCTTAGTGGTGTCCTCTAGTGCCCAGAAACCGCAATCTCTGGAGCTGTTCAGCCTCTAGAGTGAGGTTAGGGGCCGTAGGGTAGCGTAGCTGGTGCCTGGGGGGAGGTAACATCTTTTTTCTTATTCCCGTCTGCTGTGCCTGTCTCCCGTGTTAGAGCCAGTGGGCCAAGCACACAGGTGTAAGTCTCTGTGCTTGGTGTCTCCAGCAGTTGTAGGCGGGGCCTCCGTCTGGCTGGCCTTATACCAGCACAGTGACTGCCGGTTTGCGAGCCGGTGCCGTCAGGCCAGGAGAAAGGTTCGGCAGTCAGCATGTCACAGTGGGAGTCCTTGGAGCTGAGTAGCCAGCCATGGGGTTGGAGTGCTTGAGGCTCCTCATAGTTTCCAATCTGCTGGGCAGAGCATGCACAGACAACCTTGTCTCCCTATCACTTCTCCCATGCAGCAAGCTCCATGCAAACTCCACCCCTTCAGTAGCCCTCTCGCTGTTAGGAAGCCTCTCAGACTGCCTGCCTTTCCCTTGTCCCAGTGAGGCCAGGTTTGGATCTGGTCTCTTGTACAAACAGCCGGAATCTGTCTCTCAAGCATCTGCCTGTCCCAGCTCCTCATCCTCCAGAGTACCACACAATGTAGTTTTCTGCTTGCAAAACATATCTCTAATGCTAGGTGTTCAGCAGTCCCCGGTTTCCACCCACTCCCCACTCCATTTCTCTTCCTTCTGCCAGTGAGCTGGGGTAGGAGAAGGGCCTACGTCCCGCTGGATCAAGGCTTTCCGTACATTAACCTGTTTCGTGAGGTCTGTATGCAGTCTGGTGCAGCCTTCTTTCCTGTTGCTGTTTTAGGGTTAGTTGTATTAACTATATTTTCACACTATCTGTGGTTTTGGGGGGAGTTCTCTGTCTCACCTCTCATGCCGCCATCTTTCTCATTTTCCTGTTGCATATTCTTATTTGTTTTTTTAAACCCTTTAAAAGTTAAAGTCCATTCTTAGCTCACAGGCCATACCAATAGTCACAGGTGGATTCAATCTGTGGGCCTTTGTTTGCCAACCTCTAACCTAAACAGTATTGTTGAGTGTGCCTGTTTTTGAACACTACATACATGGAATTGTACAATATGTATTCTTCTGTTACTTTCATTCTGTATTGTTTGAAATTCACCACTGTTGATACAGATTACTAGTTCATTTGCGCTGTTGTAGAATATTCTGTTTTAGGAATATAACATTATTTGTTCTTTTTTGATAGACATTTGAGCTGTTTTTTGTGTTTGTCATTACAATGCTACTATGAATGTTCAAACCTGTTCTTGTGAGCAAGAATATTTCTCGGGTATTTACATTGTGAAATTGCTGAGTGATAAGGCATATTCTTTTAAAATTTGAGTTGCTATTGAGGTTAAGTATCTTTTCCTGTTTGTTGGCCATTTGAGTTTCTCTTTTTTTACTCTTTCAAGTATTTGTCACATTATTTCTGTTGGGTCATCTCTTACCTGTATAGAGTCTATGAATTTTTTATATATTCTGGATACTAGTTCTTCATTGGTCATGTATTTAACTAATAATAGTTTGTTTTCAGTCTTTAGTATTTGTAGGTAAAAACAAGTTCTTAATTTTAGTATGGTTATATTTATCAGTCTTTCCTTTATGCTTTGTTCTTTTTAAATGTTGCTTAGGAAATGATTCAGCTTCCAGAAAGTCTTTTCAGAAACCTATGCTTCTGATCCCTGATCCTCCTGTGTCCTGTTTTTCCTTCTCTGGAGGCTTTTAGGATCTTTTATTTATCCCTGGTATTCTGTGAATTTCATGATGATGTGTTTTTCTATGGCTCTTTTTTTTTTAATTCATTGCACTGGATGCTTGGTGGACCCTTTCGGTCTGGAAACTCATATCCACGCTGGAAAATTTTCCTCTATTCTCTCTTTGATCATACTTTAACACCTCTTCTACCTCTTTTCTTTCTCTTGCTTGAATTCTTAATTTACCAATATTGAAACTTGTAGGTTTAACCTCTGATTTTATTGTTTTGGTTTTCCTAACTTTTCTATTTGTCTGTTTTCCTGAATGTTACCTTTTAAACCTATTGAAAATTTTATTTCATCAATTGATTTTAATTTCAAGGGGTCTTTTTTTTTGCCTTTAATTGTAGTGAAATACACATAACAAAATTTACCATCTTGACTATGGTGAAAATGTGTACAGTTGAGTAATGTTAGGTACATTCACATTGTTGTGCATCTAATCCAGAACTCTGTCTTAAAAACTAAAATGTTATACCCATTAAACCGCAATTCCCATTCCCCCTTCCCACAGCCCCCAGCAACAACCATTCTACTTAGCCTCCATGCATTCTAGGTACCTCATAAAAATGGAATCATGTTGTATTTGTCTTTTTTGTTTACTGGCTTGTTTTGCTTAGCATAATGTCAATATTCATCTATTGTTGTAGCATGTATCAGTACTTCATTCCTTTTGTTGAGCAATAATACTCCATTGTATGGATATACCACATTCTGTTTATCCATTCACCAGTTGATGAACATTTAGGTTCCCACTTTTGGCTATTATGAATAATGTTACTATGAATATTTGTATATAAGTTTTTGTGTAGACATGTGTTTTCCTTGGGTATATACCAAGAGAAGAATTGTTGGGTCATATGGTAAGTCTTATGTTTAACTTTCTGAGGAACTGCCAGACTATTTTCCAAAGTGGGTACACTACATTGCTACCCTCAGTGTAAGAGAGAGTTCCGTTATCTCCAGATCATCATCAACCTTTGTTATTGTCTGGCTGGCTGATTTTAGCCATCTTTTGAGTGTGAAGTGGTTTCTCACTGTAGTTCTGATTTGCATTTGCCTAATGAATGATGATGTTGAACATCTTTTCATGTGCTTATTGACCATTTATATATCTTCTTTGGAGAAGTGTCTATATCAAAGTGCAATTTTGAAATAATGTTTTTATTTTAAGGATAATGAAGAGTTCAGAGTTAGTTGCCCAGTGCCTACAGAAGATGAACAGACACACTGCACCTCTGCCCACCAACTCAGTATGAGTGTCAGTCCTCCATGTACAGCTGAGCTTCCTGCATTAAGGTACAAGTTTCAGTGTAGAAGCTTTTTCACATTAGCATTACTTTTTCTTGTGATACTTGTTCATGTGTATACTAAGTCTAATGTCAAGCGTTTTTTTCCTTATTAGCACAACTCAGCAAGAAAAGTATCTATTAGAGGATTCCACTGTTCAGAAGGATGTTCTCACCCAGACAGTTATACCAGTTTCTTCCCCAAGTGCTGCAAAGCCATCAAGGACAAATACTACTTCACCGAGTAATAGTGCAGCTGTAGCCATGGCCCTGCAGGTAACTTGATGAATATAGCTCATGTGAGAGAGAAAAAAATAATAGGTTAAATAATAAAAAAAAATTTTCATATAACTCTTTGCTAGAGCAGAGTCATTTGGAAATAGCCCAAATTTGGGCTATCTGCAGCAGAAAGAAGCTAAAGGAATTTAAAGTCACTGAAGAAATGGGAAATTTTAGCCATGTTAAAGGAATGAAGAAGTTACTGTTCAGTGTTTCTTTTGATTGCTTTTTTCTGATATGGTTAAGTGAAGCTTCTTTCTTATCCAGATTATAAATGAGTGCATCATTTTGGGGCTACTATAAAAAGGCCTTGGGTCCTTTAAAATTCTTTTTGCATAATGCTAACAAGTCTGAAACCCGTGAACGGACACTCCCACCATTTTTATTCAATTTTCAGAATCAATTTCATAATTAAGGAACTAGAGAAAAGCAGGAAAGAAACAAAACTGACCTATAATCTTTCACTCATTGATTGAACTAGTAGCATGGTGTACAGTTCTTTTTTCTAGATTAAAAATATTTTATCTTGTCATTTAATAATAATAGAATAGCAGCTACCCATTATTGACTCTGCTAAAGACTTTTGCATGCTTTATCTCATTCTCACAACCTATTGTCCTCCTTTTTCAGATGAGGTGATTGAGACTTTAAATTAGTTCTCAGTTAATATATTAGGATTCCAACTGCTCTGCTGAGATTCTTGAGGAATCCCATTCAAGGTTCTTTGTATCCTGGGAAAAGAAAATGGAACCATTTTATTTGATCATATGGATATACTGTTACTAATTTAATCTGTCATTCATTGTTAGGCATTTAAGTTGCTTTCACTTTTTTTCACTATAAACAGTGCTGAATCAACATCCTTCAAATAAATTCCTCAAGTGAAATTACTATATCATATATAAATTGATAATGCTTTACTATTTTCAACAATTTTTTTTTTAAAGATGGTACCAATCCATTTTAATAGCAGTGTATATGAGAGTGGCTGTTGCCTTTCCTAGATGATATTTACAATTCTTTCATGGTTAACATTATCCTTTTTGTATTTGATTAGAGAATGTGTACCATAAGGTTTTTTGTTTCTTATCTTCTCTTCAAAGGAACCCCGAAAGCTGAGTTATGCTGAAGTGTGCCAGAAGCCCCCTAAAGAGCCATCTCCAGTTCTTGTGCAGCCACTACGAGAACTTCGCTCCAATGTAGTGTCTCCCACCAAAAATGAAGAAAATGGAACTCCTGAGAAGTATCTTGAGAAACCACAGGAGAAGCCAGAAGCAAGGGCTAGTAAGGATTACTCTGGCATCCGGGGCAGCACCATTCCCAGGGGAGCAGCTGGAAAAATCAGGGAACAGAAACGCCAGTTTGGCCATAGGGCTATACCTCAGGGAGTGACTCGACGTAATGGCAAAGAGCAATATGTGCCACCCAGATCACCAAAGTAAACAAACAAAAACTATTCAAAACTTCTCTCTCTTCCCATTAAACTTGAGCTGTGGCTATATTGAACTGTTTTGGAGGGGAGGGTGTAGCCAGGAAGAAAACAGGAGAAAGTCCTTAAATCATTATGGATTTTGGAGTTGTGAGCAGTAGAACCCCAAAATTCATCTCTAAAGTGATTTTAAAGTGCTGGAGGATTCCAGTGTAAATATATATATATGTGTGTGTATACATATATATATATATATATGTATGTATGTATACATCTATTAAAATGTAATTTTTCTATTTTTGTTTTTGATTTTAATTTGCAGAGATCTTCTGCCTGAAATCAATTTTGAGGGTTCAGATTTAGCTTGGGAAAAAAACATATTACACATCCTTCGGTATAGCAGATGAGGGAGTGAGAGAAAATATTTTTTGAAGAAGCATTTCTGTAAAATTAGAAATAACTTTTTTAAATCTATTTAAAGTTTGGCTTTGAGAATGCCATCTCTGCCTCTATGGCCTTGTGTTGCAAAGCAGATCAGTGGCTGGGATGCCTTTTGTGGTGTGAATGTGTGCAAGAGTGATTGAAGCCAAATCTGTTGTCATGTTAGTAAATGATTTGAAAACTGAATGTAATACTTGAGTAGTTTTTTTTCCAGTTTGAAATTTAGTCTTTTTGACGTTACTAATATGTCATTCAACAAGCTGTTAAACTCCAATTGTACTTAAGAGATGTGACTACCAGTCAATTTGATACTCAAGGAAAGAATGGGAGTTATTCAAAAAATTGAAAATTTGGCTTAGTTCCTAGTAGGTGGGTCAGGTGGACTTCAGAGGTTTAAACTGCCCTGTGACTTTCCTCCACTAAAACAGGAAACAGTTTTTCTGTTGTTATTCATGTGTTACTCTCTGTTCTTTGACTACCCACCCCACCCCCAAGAGCAAAATAACCAACCACCTACAGAATTATATATTTCTGCCTGCCCTGAAGAGTCTATTCCAATCATAGAACTGTTCTAAATTTCTGAATTGAACATTGAAGCATTTTACTCTTCTGTTTACCTATTTAGAACTTTAGACCCCAAAATAGTAGGGCAGACTGACTCTATAGTAATTTATTTGTGTTAGTATTAAAGATGAAACATTGTAACCGACTCTAAAGTATTAAATAGTATAGAATTTTTTTTAATGTTTTTTAAGGCATAATTTGGGGGCAACTTTTATTCTGTTTACAATGTATTTATCATCCCTATCCTTCCCTTTTTAAAAAAAAAAAAGTACAGTTTAGAATTGACAGTAACAGACCAGCAATTCCCAAGATGTTTGAGTTAAGGTGAGAAAGAGTTGAGGAAAATTAATACACAATTTCTCAGTGAATAAAGTTGTAGCTCTCATATTAGACAAGTTTACATGCTGTTATTTAGAAAATGCCTAAAATATTAAAAACCATGTTGCATTAATCTGTTTTAATTCCTACCATTTTCAGAGTTCTATGTAAGGTAGGGTTTTGTTTTCTTTTTTTAGGGATAGTTGTAGTACCAATAACTGTCCCCTATGTTTGTGAATTACATATGTAAAATTAAAACTGTAAATTGTGAACACTGGAAAGCACCATTGTGACATAGAGTAAACATCTTAGTAATATATTAAAATGAATGTAAATGGA
Source organism: Phataginus tricuspis (assembly GCA_029783875.1). Taxonomy (NCBI): domain Eukaryota; kingdom Metazoa; phylum Chordata; class Mammalia; order Pholidota; family Manidae; genus Phataginus; species Phataginus tricuspis. The sequence continues at coordinate 4,750,785 of JAQQAC010003639.1, read as the reverse complement.
GGTTAAAATTACATTACTGTGAAACTTATCTTCCAACTCTAAGTTAAACTTTGGAGATTTGTATTAGTAGGTAACTGTTCAGAGTTTTGAAAACACTGCACATTTCTGTACAAGCCAGAATTATCATTTCTTTGTAACTTATTATTCAGCTTGGCAATTGCTTTTGATTTGGTGGATTGATAACATAGTATAGTATATTTAAGCAGTTTGAAACTGTTCATTTCTACACACTATTTTTTAAAATCATCTGCTAGATGAAACATACAATAAAACTACCTGTGCTGAAATTTGGGGGAGGTTTAGGTCCTTTTTAAAAAAGTATTAATAATCATTGACTACATCTATGATAAAAGTGCTTATTTTGGTTTACTTAGATAATGCTGCAGTTGGTGGAAATGACAAACATTTAAAGCGTTAACACTCTGTGAATGTATTGGATTTAAGAGAATAAACATTTTATAAAAATCACTTGGTAAGAATTATAAACTTAATTATTGCACTTAAAATGAAATATTACTTTTGTTACAATGTGTCACAGAAGTAGGCTTTTATGACTTGTATGCTTGTGTGATTTATTGTTAGTCCACCCAACTTCTAAAAACTAAATGTTATGATTGAAACACAAGAAAAGATTCGTTTTTGAAGAAAGCGTGTTCTTGATTTTTTTCCTAAAATGTTGAAAGTAGAAGCTTATAGATGTGACCATTTTTAAATTTCTTATTAAATATAGTGTTTTTAATTTAATTTGCCTCATTACAGCTAATAGTTCCCATTTTGATGGGATGTATAGGGAATAATAACTGTGTGTGTATATATATAATATATATATATTCACAATATGTATTTAGCATTTATTTTATTACAGCAGATTTAAGGTTTGTATCTAAATGATGCTTATGAATTGTGGAAACTGTTGGCTTTTTTTTTTTCCAGCATTACTCTGTAACTGATGAGGGTTGGGTGTTTGTTGTAGTTTGACTATTTATGTGGTTCTTTAGGAGGAGGGATTTAAATGTCAAATTTTTCTCTTAATTATATAACTTAACACTTCCTTGGGTTGTTGGAGGTTAAAAGTAGATACAAATGATATTGAGTATATGGTACAGTGATTTCTGCTATAGTTCTTACTGCATGAAGGGAACAAGAGTCACACAAGTTCATCACCTTGTACTTCATAAGAGAGATTGCAAAACCCATCTCCATTATGTATCCTGACATGTAAGGTTTTCATGATACTAGGGTTTAATACTTCATTGAAGTAATTTTATTTTTGCAAATATAGACACTGGCATTCAAAAGAGTGATCCATCTAAATTTTTTTCAACTGGATTTTGGAAGAAAATGAGATCTGGGTTTCCTACTGTCATCTTGTGTGCTCAGTCTGCATGTGATCAAATGACATGCAGACTTTTTATTTTTGCTTCTGAAGATTAAAGTAGCTTGATTATTGTTTCACATTCCTTTTTCTTTTTAAATAACCAGGTTGCTTTGCAAAAGGCTTAAATGATGGATTATTAGCATCTGCTGGAGCAGAAAATAGCGTTTAAAAGTTGCTGAACACTTTCTCTCATTTTATTAGTTAATGTCCTTAATATTTAGTCTTGGCTTAACTGTCCACTGGTTTTACTTTGACACAGTTGAAAAGCACTGGGGTTAAGTGTTTGATATTTGTGTTGGCCATGTATATTAACTATGTTTTTTAATTACCCATTTTCATTTTAACAGAAAAGATAAAATGCAAAAGAGGAAAGTGTTCCTTTTGAGAGGTTTTTATAAATTCCTAACTACAGCATATGGTTTTTTCCCCTAATTTTTATTATTTCCTTACAGTTCAGTGGCCATTAACTTTAGGCTTTTTGGTGTATGCTAATTTAGCTGGTCTGTGCTTCCAAGAAGATAGACATTTCAGTTTTCAATAGCTGAATGAGGACATTTTAAGTTGAAAGAGAATTTGCTTTCAAGTTGTGAGTAAATTCTCTTTCAAAATAAACCAGATTATTAAATAATTTAAAGTTTCTTTTTAAAAGCTAAGAACCTTTTGTGAATTGTTAGGGAGACAGTTCCTAAAAGTAAATCTTTGGATATCAACAGACTATAAAATGGTTTTATTTTCAGTTATGCAGCACAAAATACTGATTAGTATATATAAAGAAACATCCACATTAACTTTTTTTTTTTAACCTGATTTAGGTGTCCTTTGAGTGACATCCCTTAAATGTTTGGGGTTAGGGGTCAGAACCAGTTATCTGGCTTCTGTTTTGTCCATTGCTTAGGTTTATTCTTGTTGTCAAAACTATCACCCCCAAAAATGGTGTGACACATGCTCATGCATATTATGTTAAAATGAATACATCCTTGTATTTGTATTTTTGTTTCCAACATTGCCAAGGTGCTATGGGAAATTAAAGTAACACAAAATTAGAAAAAATAAAATTATTTAAAAGAAGGACTGGTTTCCATTTCAGTAATTTTATATGTTGCCCATACTATATCTGGACTCAGCTATTTGTTTTGTTGGGGCTGGGCAGGGTTTGTGATATTTTCATCTGTGAAATGAGGGCAGAGAGCTAGAAGATCCAGCTTTATGTAGCTGGAGTTTTCTTGTATTCTTTTAGTGTCAGAAGCAGTTCTTGAAGGGAAAAAAAATTCATAGGGCAATGTGGAGCTTAAGGATTTTGCCTTCATGGGACAAAATATGGCCTAACTTATAAATTCTAGATTTTCAACTTCTGTTTCCAAGAGAGAACTACTAGGCGACTTTACCTTGTCAACCACATCTTTGCTTTGATTATTTCAAATCCTAGAGCTACAGGGAAAGTTCACTGGGAAATGTAAATGAGTCTTTTGAAGGCCAAAATTGAAAAACTTATTAAATCTTGGGCTTCTTAACAGCTTGTATCTGTGAATTATGTAATAGCTCACCTTTTACTGAATGTAGTATTGCTAAAAAACTGAAGTGTTTCAAGTTGTTATGCCACAATTCTTGAATTGTCTAAGTAGGGTAAACTTTTTTATAGTAGAATTTGAGGTCTTTCAAATATGGCCTAATTTCTGATTAGATTCTCTAATTCTCAAAACCATTCAGAAATGTGCTATTCTATCAAGTTGTGTGATATGAGTATGTTTGTAAATAACACAGTAAAGTGACATGTAATGTGAGCATTCAGTTTGATGACTCAGCTCAATAGTAGCATTGCCCTTTAAACAACTAAGAACCTTAGCTTGCTAATGAACACTTATCTTAATGAAGATAGCTAATATCAGTGAGCAAAATGGTACCAGTAATAACAAGTTTACAGGGGTTATGTGCTTTTAACAAAGCCTTAGGGCCTTAATATCAGTGTGTTTAAAGTTATGTGACCAAGAAAAGGGGGATGGTACATACTTAAATTTCTTTGTCACATCAGGAACACTGTATTTGTGTATTCTCTTTTAGTGGATTAGTAACCAAATTGGGAAACTTAGATATGCAGGCTTTGGAGTTGTATATAAAATAAGTGGATTTGTCAAGAGTCTCAACATTGAGATACCTTATGTGTTTAATTATGCCTTGTTAGAAAATACTAACATAAATATGTCTCCAAGTTTAAATTTCAGTTATGTGCTGGAAGTTTTTATGCAAAGTTTAACTGTTACTACTAAAGCATTGTGAATTCCCTTAGAAGTCTCCTGAATGAAAACTATCAAGGGTGTCTTTAGTTTGTATGAGGGTTTAAAGGAACTGGAATATTTTCAGTTTCATCATCATGCTCCCAAATACAGACCTTCATTTTCTTCTAGTGTGGAAAGTAGCAAACTACCTAAACATCTTTTTTTTTTCTTTTTTACTGACATAACATTGATACACAATCATATTGGTTTCAAATATACAACAGGGTGGTTCAACAGTTACCCATATTATTAAAGTTACTGTCAACATAGAAAGATGATACAAAATCATTGACATGGAAATGATTAGAAGTGGAAATGCTGGGTTGAATGGTATTTCTATTTATAGTTTGTTAAGGAACCTCCATAATGCTTTCTACAGCACTTGTACCAATTTACGTTCCCACCAACAGTGTAGGAGGGTTCCCTTTTCACCACATCCTTGCCAGTACTCACTTCTTGTCTTTTGGATAGTGGCCATTCTAACTGGTGTGAGGTGATTATCTCATTGTGGTTTTGATTTGCATCTCCCAGATGATTAGCAACGTGGAGCATCTTTTCATGTGCCTGTTGACCATTTGCATTTCTTCTTGGGAAAAATGTCTGTTCAGGTACTCCGTGCATTTTTTAATCAGGTTGTTTGCTTTTGTGGTGTTGAGGCATATGAGTTCTGTATATATTTTGGACGTTAAACCCCTTATCAGATAAACCATTTACAAATATATTCTCCCATACTGTAAGTTGCCTTTTTTGTCCTGCTGATGGTGTCCTTTACTGTACAGAAGCCTTCGTCTGGTACAGTTCCACTTGTTCATTTTTTATTTTGTTTCCCTTGCCCAAGGAAATGTATCCAGGGAAAAACCACTCATACTTAGGTTCAAGAGATTTTTGCTTATGTTACTTCTAGGAGTTTTTTTTATAGTTTCATGTCTTCCATTCAGATGTTTGATTCATTTCGAGTTTACTTTGTATATGGAGTTACACAGTAATCCAGCTTCATTCTCTTGCATGTAGACGTTTTTCCAACACCAGTTGTTGAAGAGGCTGTTTTTCCCCATTGTATATTCATGGCTCCTCTATCATATATTAATTGACCATATATGTATGGGTTTAAATCTGGATTCTCTATTCTGTTCTATTGATCTATGGGTCTGTTCTTGTGCCAGTACCAAATTGTTTTGATTAACTGTAGCTTTGTAGTAGAGCTTTAAGTTAGGGAGTGTAATACCCCCAGCTTTGATCTTTATCAGGATTGCTTTGGCTATTCAGGGTCTTTTGTGGTTCCATATGAATTTTAGGATTACTTGCTCTATCTAGTTTATTTTAAAATGCCATTAGTGTTTTGATAGGAATTGCATTGAATCTGTAAATTGCTTTGGGCAGGATGGTCATTTTGACACTTATTAATTCTTCCTATACATGAGCATGGGATATATTTCCATTCATTTTTAAATTTCTCTGATGTGTGTCTTATAGTTTTCAGAGTGCAAGTCTTTCACTTGCTTTGTTAGGTTTATTCCTAGGTATTTTATTCTTACTGAGGCAATTGTAAATGAAACTTTTCCTGACTTCTCTTTCTGTTACTTTGTTGTTAGTATATAGGAACACAACAGATTTCTGTGTGTTTTGTATCCTACAACTTTGCTCTATCCAGTTCTAGTAACTTTATGGTGGAGTCCTTAGGGTTTTCTACATAAAGTACCATGTCACCTGCAAATAGTGACAGTTTGACTTCTTCCTTAACAATCTGGATGCCTCTTATCTCTTCATCTTGTCTGATTACCACGGCTAGCACCTCCAGTACTATGTTAAATTAAAGTGGTGTGAGTGGACATCCTTGTCTTTCTTATTTTAAAAGAAAAGCTTTCAGATTTCCGCCATTAGGTATGATGTTATAATGCTGTGGGTTTGTGGTATATGGCCTTTAATATGTTGATGTATATACCCTCTATACCCATTTTGTTGAGAGTTTTTATTATGAATGGATGTTGAATTTTTTCAAATGCTTTTTCAGCATCTATGGAGATGATTGTGTGGTTTTTATCCTTTTTGTTAATGTGTATAATGTTGATTGATTTATGAATATTGTACCATCCTTGCATCCCTGGAATAGCTCCCAGTCAAGATGGATGATCCTTTTGGTGTATTTTTGAATTCTGTTTGCTAATTTGTTGAGCATTTTTGCATCTGTGTTCATCAAGGATGTCTAAAATTTGTTATGTTGTCTTTGGTTTTGGTATTTGAGTGATGCTGGCCTCATAGAATGATTTTGGAAGTATTCCCTCCTCCTCTACCTTTTGGAATACTGGTAGAAGAATGGGTATTAGCTCTTCTCTCAGTGTTTGGTAGAATTCAGCCATGAAGCCATCCCATCCTGGACTTGTTGAGAGTTTGTTGTTTACCAATTCAGTTTTATTGCTGGTAATTGGTCTGTTTAGATTTTCTGTTTCTTCCTTCCTCAGTCTTGGAAAGATGTATATTTCTAGGAATTTGTCCATTTCCTCTAGGTTGTCCAGTTTATTGGAATATAATGTTTATAGTATTCTCTAATAATTCTATATATTTCTGTGGTATCTGTTGTGACCATTCCTTCTTCGTTTCTCATTTTGTATACTCTCTCTTTTTTTCTTGATTAAGCCTGGCTAGGGGTTTATCTGTTTTATTTCTCAAAGTCCCATCCCTTGGTTTCATTAATTTTTTTTTCCTATTGTTTTGTTTTTCTGTATTTATTTTTGCTCTTATCTAGTCTCTTCTACTAACTTTGGGTTTCATATGTTCTTTTTCTAGTTTTTTTTTTATTGTGAGTTTAGACTGTTTGAGGTTGTTCTTGTTTCTTGAGGTAGGCTTGTATTGCTGTGTTCTTCCCTCTTAGTACGGCTTTTTCAGCATCCCAGAATTTTGGGCTGTTGAGTTTTTTTCATTTGTCTCTATATATTGCTTGATTTTTTAAAATTTGGTCATTGATCCATTAATTATTTAGAAGCATGTTGTTTAGCTACCACGTGTTTGTGTGCTTTTTTTGTTTTCTTTGTGTAATTTCTAGTTTCATACCACTGTGGTCTGAGAAGTTGCTTGATACCATTTCAATCTTTTTTAATTTATTGAGGCTCTTATTGTGGCCTAGTATGTGATCTATTCTGGAGAACATTCCATGTACACTTGAGAAAAGTGTGTATCCTGCTGCTTTTGGGTGGAATGTTCTGTAGATATATGTTAAGTCCATCTGATCTAATGCATTGTTCAGTGCCTCTGTTTCCTTATTTATTTTTTGTCTGGTTGACATGTCTGTTGATGTGAGTGGTGTGTTAAAGTTTCCTAAAGTGGATGTGTTGCAGTCTATTTCCCCCTTCAATTCTGTTAGTATTTGTTAACATATTTAGGTGTCCCTGTGTTGGGTGCATAGATATGTATAATGGTTATATCCTCTTGTTGGACTGATCCCTTTATCATTATCTAATGTCTTTTATCTCTTGTTTCTTTGTTTTGAAATCACTTTGTCTGATATAAGTACAGATACTCCTGTTTTTTTCCTCCCTATTATATATGTGAAATATCTTTTCCATTCCTTCACTTGTAGTCTGTGTATGTCTTTGGGTCTGAAATGAATCTCCTGTAGGCAGCATATAGATAGGTCTTGTGTCTATCCATTCTGCCACTCTGTGTCTTTTGATTGGTGCATCCACTTCATTAGGTTATTTATAGTTATGCACTTATTGCCATTTTTAAAATTGTTTTGTTGTTTTCCTAGTTCTCTGTTTTCTTCGTCTTACACTCTTCTCTTGTTATTTGGTTTTCGTTAGTGTTGTGATTGGATTTCTCTTTGTCAATTTGTTGTGTATCTGTTAAAGGCTTTAGGTCTGTGGTTACTGTAGGTTTAAGGGATAGCATCCTTATATTCAACAGTCTGTATTAGGTTGACGATTGCTCCATTTCAAATAAAGTCTAAAAGTACTTCTTTTTTCTTCTCTTCCTCCTCCACACTTTATGTATTAGATGTCTCTGCACATTTTGTGTACCCCTTGACTAACATTATTATAGTTGGTTTTACTACTTTTGTTTTAATTTTGTACTTGCTTGGTAATTGGTCTACTACCTTTACTGGGTTTATTTTAACTGGTAAAAACTGTTCATTAAAACCTTAGAAACATTTCCATCTACAGGAGTTCCTTTAACATATCCTGTAGTGTTGGTTTAGTGGTTATAAATTTCTTGAGCCTTCATTTATCTGGGAATTGTTTAATCTCTGCTTCATATTTGACTGATAATCTTCCTGGGTAGAGGATTCTTGTTTGAAGGTCCTTCTGTTACAGTACATTAACTATTTCATGTCACTTCCTCTGGCCTGTGAAGTTTCTGCTGAGAAGTCTGCTGATAGCCTGATGGGGTCAGTCTCCTTTTCAAATAATCTTTTTTTCTCTCTCTGGCTGCCTTCAATACTCTCCTTATCCTTAATCTTTGCCATTTTATTTATATGTCTTGGTGTTGTCTTGGGGTTCCTTTTGTTAGGGGCTCTCTGTGCTTTCATGACCTGAGTGTCTGTTTCCTTCCCCAGATTGGGGAAATTTTCAGTTATTTCCTTAAAGAGACTTTCTATCCCTTTGTCTCTCTTTTCTTCTATTACCCCATTATGCAAATACTGTTTTATTGGATTGGTCACACAGCTCTCTTAATCATTCTTTCATTCCTAGAAATTATTTTTTCTCTCTGTTTCTCAGCTTTGTTTGTGCTCCTGTTCTCTAATTTCCATCTCATTATCTCTAATTGCAACAATTCATTCCCTCCATTGTATATTTCATTTCAGTTACTGTAGTCTTCAGCTCTGAGTGGCTCTTTCTCAGCTCTTCTTTCCCTTTGTTGAAGTCCTCCCTGACATCTTCAATATACTTGCAGATCAGTGAGCATATTTATGGCTTTTACTTTGAAATTTTTATCAAGAAGATTGGTGATCTGCATTTCACTTAGCCCTCTTTCTGGTGTCTTATCCTGTAGTTTTGTTTGGAATAAATTTCTCTGCCTCTTCATTTTGTCAGGGTTTCTGTGTTTCTTCCTTTGTATTAGATGGATCTGCTATGCATCCTGGTCTAGAGAGTAATGGCTTTATGAAGAAGGCATCCTCTGGTGTCCAGAAGCTCTGAGACTCTCCTCTCCAGTGCCTGATTCTCCTTTGTGGTTGAGTCCAAGTTGCTGTTGGTGGACAGTGAGTAGGGCTGCATTTATGTCTGTGGGCTGTGGTCTCAGTTATTGCAGCTGGCAGTTTGCCTCAGCTAGCCCTTTGTGGTCAGAGCAGCAGCTTCTGCTTGGATGGTTGTGGTCAGAGCTGCCGTCTGCCTGCCCTGCACTGATGGGGGGATGTCCTGCAGTGAGTCAAGGGGGGTGCTCCTTGGCAGCAGACAGCAAGACACTCAGCAGATAGGAACACTCGGTCTGTCTCCTGCAGGCGCCTCCCCATTGGGATGAGACAGGGCCAAGAAAGCTGGGAGAGCCTTCCTCCTGCCAGGAAGCAAAGTCTTACACTGCTGGGCCAAGTGAGCTGACACAGCAGGGGTGCACAGGGAAGTGCCTCATGTCTGAGGCACCAATGAGAGGCAAGGAGCATCTAGGGCTTCTGAGAGTGCCCAACCTTTGGACCAAGGGAGGGCCTAGGAGTTAGTTGTCTATGTGCCCTTTCTCCTGTGGAGAGAGCTCCATCCAGCCCTCATCCCTCTAGCACCCCTCCCACTGCCAGCAAGTCTTTCAAACTGCTGCCTCTACTTTGGGTCTCAGCAGGACTTGCAGAGCATGCCTGTTCTCCACAAGCAGCTGGAGTCTAAGCCTCTCAGAGTTCCAACTGTCCCTAGCAGCACCACTTATCACCAGAACCCAATGCAATGTGGACTCATGCTTTCAGAGCAGATCTCCAGGGTCAGGTGTGCAGAGTTCTGGGCTTCCATCCCCTCCCCAATCTGTTCCTCTTCCTCCTGTGGGCTTGGATGGGGACAGAGCTCAATCGAGTCTCTGCCACTTTACCCTTTTCTGTGTGGTCTTCTCCACCAGGTGCAGGTGGTCTGTTCTGCGGTCTTCAGGTCATTTTCAGGTTTAGTTGTATTTGCTGTAGTTGCTTCCTTGGTGTGTTTGTGGGTAGAAGTTTCTGCCGTACCTTCCTACTCTACCATCTTTTTTCTGTCTCCCCAAAATTTTCTTTTAAAATTCATTTTCGTAGCTGTTCTGCAGATCTTTAAGCTTTGTGTACTTTTATGTACTTTGTTTCCTTTGTGAACCTCCTATATCAAATTTAGCCATGATAGGACTTAGCCTCCCTATATTATTATTCAACAGGTTGTTATTTATATTTACACACATTTTGAATGATGCATCTAAGTTCTGATTTTGCTATTTTGCATTCCAAATTCTGCCTGTACGAGTAACTATTACCTTGACTTATCAAAACTGAGGGTGTTGACTTAGCATTGGAGTTCATCATGCTGGTTGGAGCATTCATTCAACCACTATTTATTGTATGCCATGTTCCAGGATGCGTGCTGGCAGCAAAATAGGTAGGATTCCTGCCCTTATGGTGCTTAACATGAAATAGTCATAAATAATTGCAAAATTAGCAGCAGTGAGTAAGAAAGCTGGAGCCAGAATATGTGTTGTAGCAATGGGGTGTGGTGCAGGGTTAAAATGCTTCCCTGAGAAACAGGATGGATATGTGAAGGAGCAAGAGTTAATTAGGTGATTAGGAGGGTGCTCCCAGGAGGGAACAGCCTGCCTGTACGTACCACCTTAACGATGCATTGGAAGAGTGGTATGGTCCTGCAGGTAAAGCGTGAGGAATGTGCTGCATCTCCCAAACTGAGGCTGGATAAAAAGATAAGAACCAGACTCCTAAGATTTGAAATTTGTACAATGTGGAGAACAGGTAGGAGATCAGTTAGGTTATACCTGACAATGATACATTTGGGGTGAAGTGGAAGATTTGGGAAACATTTAGGAACAGGACTTGAATGGATTAGATATGGAGAAAGGGAGAGGAAGGCATCAAAAATAAGTCATGAATTTGTGGCTGTGGAAGTAGATGGAAGTTTGTGCTATTCACGTGATTGGGTACATTGGTAAAGAAGCTTTTGTGAGGAGGGAGATATGAGTACAGTTTTGAGATGGTTGTGCTTGTTCCTTTTGCAGGATTTCCGATAATCCTAAAAATGGGGAGAAGAGGGGGTGCAAAAATTAATACTGAACTAAATCATTCCTTTCCAGTCTGAAAGATAGAGTTCATGTCTAACATAGAGCAGTTTATATCTGTCCCTGTTTCCCTATCTTAATTGTTGCTACCTTAATCCCAATCATCTTCCACCTGGACAGTCTGCAGACCACCAACTGTTATGCTAACCACTTAATGTGATTTTATTCAAGACAGTATTTCCAGTCCTCACTAATAAGGTCTGTCACACTGGAGAGGAATAAAAAGTGTTCGGCTTACTATGACTGCTTATTACCTCTAGCATAAACATTTTTTTTGTTAACCAACTTGCCATTTTCCATCTATAGATTCCATCTATAGATGCTTACCTCAGCAAACCAGTTCTACTCTAGAAATCATGTAATACCCATAAACATGGCTTGAAGGTTGTAGAATTAGTATGTCTTCAAACTTTTCCCTGCACCTTGTTGACTGACCTTACAGGTTTCCCATAGCTATAAGCTGACTCTGCTACTAAACCTTGGTGTATTTTAGCAAGTCACTTAATTCAGCTTGTTTACTCATCCACAAAATTCGGGAGGAAGAGCCAATACTCTTCAAAGGTTCCAGATGTAAACTTACAAAATTAAATGTTTAAAATTTCATTTTACCTATTATTTGCTTGTAGATATATGGCTCTTTGTGTAGCAAGACATTTTTTGTCAGTATTCAAATCTTCAGAAAATACCCACACATTAACTCTCCATGACCTTAATTGTTCCATTTGTGACCATTTTGATCTTTCATATCTACTATAAACCAAGATACTATGAGCACAAGATGCTAAAATTACAAAATTCCTACACTTAATAACAGTAGAGTCGGGCACTGCAAGCCAAAGTATTGGTATAAAATGTTTTGAATGCTTTGATAATATTAGGACTGCAGTGGAAATAGTGGTCAGCCCTCCTCATGGGGGAAAGCATTAACTTTTTGAGTCTTGATCCATATAGGTCAGCTGGGTAGGCAAAGGAATGGGCAGCGTACTGGCAAAGTGTAAGGAAAAAAGAGGCATGGCAGTATGGCAAACAACAATAGTTTGGAGTGGGTGGAGCATAGATTTTGATAGAGAATGGCAAGAGAAAAGCTGAATTTCATTTGTGTCAAATCATGATACCACTCATGCTAAGAAAATTAGTTTTTCCTTCATTATTTAGGGAATGGAGAAGCACTGAAAGTCTTCAAACAGGGATATGGTTAGATTTGAAATTGAGAACAACTCTGGTAGCTATGTAAATAGTTTCAGAGTTGTTGAGGTAGGTGAGAGGTGCTTGGAGTTACGGGAGCAGCAGTTAAGATGATATGACAGGATGAGTAATTCTCTTCCACAAAGATGTCCACATCCTTCTCAGAACCTTTGAAAGTTACTTTATATAGCAAAGGAGATTTTGCAGGTGTGATTAAATTAAGGCTGTCTAAATGGAATTATCCAGGTGGGCCCAATATAATCACAAAGGTAATCATAAGAGGGAGGGAGGAGATGAGAGTCAGTAGTAGGAGGTGGAATGATGGAAGATTTAAGTGATGCACCCATGAACCAAGAAATGCCATCAGTCCCTGGAAGTGGGAAGAGATTCTCTCAGGGATCCTCCAAAAGAAGCCAGCCCAGGCAATATCTTGATTTTAACCCCATAAGACTCATTAAGATTTCTGACCTCCAGAACTGTAATAAATGTGTGTTGTTCTAAGCCACTAAATTTGTAGTAACTTGTTATAGCAGTAATAAGAAACTAATCAGATGGAGAGGAAAGGGGTAGATGTACATGATTTTAAAGTAGAATGAACAGGGGAATTGGTATCTGGCTGGATGTGAAAATGAAGGAAAGATTTTAGGATGCCCGTGAGGCATGTCTATAAGTAACCTGACAAATAAGAGTGAGTAAGATTAGGAGTAGTTTACAGAATAAGGAGGTTTAAATACAGAACCCTGGAAATGTCAAAATTGGCACACACATAAAGCGAATACCCATGTTTTTCCAAGGATGGGAAGAAACACCAGTTCTCATACTGCTATGGAGAGCATTTTGGCTGTACTTAGTATTCAGAAAAAGTGATGAAGCACACCTTACAAAATCATGATTCCACTTCTAGTATATGTACCCTGGGAGAACTACTGGGCTTTATTCATTGACACTACAAGAATGTTGCAGTTTTGTTTTGTTTTTTAACAATGAGAAGAGGAAAAAAGTGTCCAACAAAATAATTACAGTATGTGTTATGCTGAAAAACTAAATGTCATTTAAATAGACGAACTGGGATATCTACTTTTATGTGTCTAAAGAAGTGTTAAAAGAACAAGTTAAATTGACATTTAGAGTTTGATATCTTTTATTTATAGTTTTAAAATTACCATTTATTGTTTATGGCCCATTTGGCAAAAGCATTAAAAAGTACTAATATGCCTGGGAATACCAGCTGCAAGATGGTGGCTACCTTTTAAATAACCGTCTTTAGGGAAGAGGAAAGGGAGGTGAGTAACATTAGGGATGCATGTGTAAGGCCTTCAAATGTACCTATAATGTTTTTAAAGTTCTGAAGCAGAAACAGGTGGTGAAATGGCTACACAGATATAATTCTCTGCCCTTGGAAATGTTTCCAAATAAAAACAGTTTTTTAAAGTATAAAAGCTGGAGGGGGGACTCAAGATGGCAGAGTGAGTAGGGCGGCGGAAATCTCCCAAAACCATATATATTTTTTAAAATACTACAAATACAACTACTCCTAAAAGAGAGACCAGAAGATACAGTACAACAGCCAGGCTCAGCATCTCATGAAAAGGGTAAGATACAAAGCTGTGACCCAGCAGGACCCGAGCACTCCCCCCACCCCAGCTCACTGATGGGAGGAAAAGAATCAGAGTAGGGAGGGAGTGGAAGCACAGAACTGCTAAATAACAAGCCCTAGTAATCTGCTCTGGGAGCACAGACACACATTGCATGGTGTACTGGATATTAGAGAAATGGAAAAGTAAAATCCGAGATGGAGACTGCGAGTGGGTCCCCAGAGCCAGCTCCCATGGGACAAAAGAAAAGCAGGCACTTTTTTAAAGTCTTGAAGGGACAAGAGCTTAACAGCTGAACAAAATCGTCCCAGCACACTCAGCCCAGCAGGCTGGGACTCTTAACCCCCTTGGGGGTAACCCAGCCCTGACCTCTCAGGGAGATAAGCAGGCTGCCATTAATTCCCCCCAGGTGGCGCTGCAAGCAAACTGGTTGACCTGCCACAGCTGTGGAGTAACCAGGGGAAGAGCCCTGCCCACAGCAACCACACAGAGTCTTCTCCCAGCACCCAGCTAACTGGACAGACCCAGAGGCTGCCGCTGGCGTGCAGCTGCCCAGCAGAGACAGAGGAACCCCAAGCAAGGTCTGGAGGGCACAAAGGGGCATCGTTCTTGCAGGAGAACACATCTGGCATGACTGTGACCCCCCGCAGGATTCTAGGCTATCCCGGGAGCTACCCAGCCCATGGCAGCTCAGGAGATTATCCCAGAGACTGCTTCCAGTGTGCAGGTAACTGGCACAGGCAGTGGAAGCTAGAGCAAGGTCCAGAAGGCACTAAGGGGCGCCGTTCTCGCAGGAGAACACACCTGGTGCGGCTGCAAACCCCCACAGGGCTCCAGGCTATCCCGAGGGCCAACCGCGCATGGCAGCTCAGGGGATTATTCCAGAGACTGCTCCCGGTGTGCAGGTAACCAGAACATGCAGCGGAGCAGGGCAAGGTGACCAGCAAGCAGAAAGGGACGTTCTCCCAGCTGACACACACGCCACCTGCCTGCAACCATTTCTATTGCCATGAAAAGGCAGAAGAGTCTGGTCCAGTCAAAAATCACTCAGACAACCCCACAGAGAGGGCCTAGTGAGACAGATATAACCAATCTTCCTGAAAAATAATTTAAAATAAAACTCATAACCATGCTGACAGACCTGCAGAGAAATATGCAAGAGCTAAGGGATGAAGTCCAGAGGGAGATAACAGAAAAGTAACAATCGATAGGAGGTCTTAAGAGCAGACTGGATGAGGTGCAAGAGACTATTAATGGAATAGAAATTAGAGAACAGGAATACAGAGAAGCTGAGGCACAGAAAGAGAAAAGGATCCTTAGGAATGAAAGAATATTAAGAGAACTGTGTGACCAATCCAAATGGAACAATATTTGCATTATCTGGGTGCCAGAAGAAAAAGAGAGAGAAAAAGGGATACGAAGTCTCTCTGAATAATTCCTGAAAACTTCCCCAAGCCGGGGAAGGAAATAGTTTCTCAGACCATGGAAGCTCACAGATCTCCCAACACAGGGACCCAAGGAGGACAACACCAAGACATATAATAATTAAAATGGCAAAGATCAAAGACAAGACTGAGTATTAAAGGCAGCCATAAAGAGAAAAAAGATCACCTAGAAAGGAAAACCATCAGGCTATCATCAGACTTCTCAACAGAAACCTTACAGGCCAGAAGAGAATGGCATGATATATTTAATGCAATGAAACAGAAGGGCCTCGAACCAAGAATACTGTATCCAGCACGAGTATCATTTAAATTTGAGGGAGGGATTAAACAATCCCCAGACACGTGAAAGTTGAGGGAATTTGCCTCCCACAAACCACCTCTACAGGGTATTATAAAGGGAATGCTCTAGATGGAAGCACCCCTAAGGCTAAATAGATGTCACCAGAGAAAATAAAATCACAGCAAAGAAAGCAGACCAACCAAATACTAACTAAAGACAACAAAACCAGCTATCCACAAAAGCAGTCAAAGGAAACACAAAGGATACAGAATAAAACACCTAATATATAAGAATGGAGAAGGAAGAATAAGAATGGAGAGGAATAAAGAATCATCAGACTGTGTTTATAATAGCTTAATAAGAGAGTTAAGTTAGACAGTTAGATAGTAAAGAAGCTACCCTTGAACCTTTCGTAACCACGAATCCAAAGCCTGCAATGGCAATAAGTACATATCTTTCAATAATCACCCTAAATGTAAATGGACTAGATTCACCAATCAAAAGACAGTAATAGAATGAATAAAAATCAAGACCCATCTATATGCTGCTTACAAGAGACTTACCTCAAATGCAAAGACATACACAGACTAAAAGTGAAGGGATGGAAAAAGATATTTCATGCAAACAATAGGGAGAAAAAAGCAGGTGTTGCAGTACTTGTATCAGACAAAATAGACTTCAAAACAAGGAAAGTAGCAATAGATAAAGAAGGACATTACATAATGATAAAGGGGGCAGTCCAAAAACAGGATATAACCATTATAAAAATATATGCATCCAACACAGGAGCATTGACATATGTGAAACAAATACTAACAGAATTAAAGAAGGAAATAGAATGCAGTGCATTCATTTTAGGAGACTTCAACACACCACTCACTACAAAGGACAGATCAACCAGACAGAAAATAAGTAAAGATACAGAAGCACTGAATAACACACTAGAACAGATGGACCTAACAGACATCTACAAAACTCTACACCCCAAAGCAGCAGGATACACATTCTTCTCAAGTGCACATGGAACATTTTCCAGAATAGACCACATACTAGGCCACAAAAAGAACCTCAGTAAATTCAAAAAGATTGAAATTCTACCAACCAACTTCTCAGATCACAAAGTTATAAAACTAGAAATAAATTGTACAAAGAAAACAAAAAGGCTCACAAACACATGGAGGCTTAACAACATGCTCCTAAATAATCAATGGATCAATGACCAAATTAAAACAGAGATCAAGCAATATATGGAGACAAAAGACAACAACAGCACAAAGCCCCAACTTCTGTGGGATGCAGCCAAGGCACGTCTAAAAGGAAAGTATACAGCAATCCAGGCCTATTTAAAGAAGGAAGAACATTCCCAAATGAATAGTCTAAAGTCACAATTATTGAAATTGGAAAAAGAAGAACAAATGAGGCCCAAAGTCACCAGAAGGAAGGACATAATAAAGATCATAGAATAAATAAATAAAATTGAGAAGAATAAAACAATAGAAAAAAATCAATGAAACCAAGAGCTGGTTCTTTGAAAAAATAAACAAAATAGATAACCCCCTAGCCAGACTCATTAAGAGAAAAAGAGAATCTACACATATAAACAGAATCAGAGATGAGAAAGGAAAAATAACAACGGACCCCACAGAAATACAAAGAATTATTAGAGAATACTATGAAAATCTATATGCTAACAAACTGGAAAACCTAGAAGAAATGGACAACTTTCTAGAAAAATACATCCTTCTAAGAATGACAAAGGAAGAAACAGAAAATCTAAACAGACCAATTACCAGCAACAATATTGAATCAGTAATCAAAAAACTACCCAAGATCAAAACCCTGGGCCAGATGGATTCACTACTGAATTTTATCAGACATACAGAGAAGACAAAATACCCATTCTCCTTAAAGTTTTCCAAAAACTAGAAGAGGAGGGAATACTTCCTAACTCATTCTATGAAGCCAGCATCACTCTAATACCATAACCAGGCAAAGACCCCACCAAAAAAGAAAATGACAGACCAATATCCCTAATGAACATAGATGCAAAAATACTCAACAAAATATTAGCAAACCGAATTCAAAAATACATCAAGAGGATCATACACCATGATCAAGTGGGATTCATCTCAAGGATTCAAGGATTTTACAACATTCGAAATTCCATCAACATCATCCAATACATCAACAAAAAGAAGGACAGAGATCACCTGAACATCTCCATAGATGCTGAAAAAGCATTCGCCAAATTCAACATCCCTTCATGATAAAAACTCTCAACAAAATGGGCATAGAGGGCAAGTACCTCAACATCATAAAGGCCATATATGACAAACCCACAGCCAACATCATATTTAGCAGTGAGAAGCTGAAAGCTTTTCATCTAAGATCGGGAACAAGACAAGGATGCCCACTCTCCCCACTGTTACTCAACATAGTACTGAAGGTCCTAGCCATGGCAATCAGACAAAAAAAAAAAAAGAAATATAAGGCATCCAGATTGGTAAGAAGTCAAACTGTCACTATTTGCAGATGACATGATATTGTATGTAAAAAAACCTAAAGACTCCATTCCAAAACTACTAGAACTAATATCTGAATTCAGCAAAGTTACAGGATACAAAATGAACACACAGAAATCTGTTGCTTTCCTATACACTAACGATGAACTAACAGAAAGAGAAATAAGGAAAAGTATTCTATTCACAATTGCATCCAAAAGAATAAAATACCTAGGAATAAACCTAAACAAGGAAGTGAAAGAGCTATACCCTGAAAACTACAAGACCCTCCTAAGAGAAATTAAAGAGGACACTAACGAATGGAAACTCATCCCATGCTCTTGGCTGGGAAGAATTAATATTGTCAAAATGACCATCTTGCCTAAAGCAATCTACAGATTCAATGCAATGCCTATCAAAATACCAAGAGCACTCTTCAATGAACTGGAACAAATAGTTCTAAAATTCATATGGAACACAAAAGACCCCGAATAGCCAAAGCAATCTTGACAAGAAAGAATAAAGCAGGGGGGATCTGGCTTCCCAACTTCAAGCTCTACTACAAAGCCACAGTAATCAAGACAATTTGGTACTGGCACAAGAACAGACCTACAGACCAATGGAACAGAATAGAAAGTCCAGATATTAACCCAAACATATATGGTCAATTAATATATGATAAAGGAGCTATGGATATGCAATGGGGAAATGACAGCCTCTTCAACAGCTGGTGTTGGCAAAACTGGACAGCTACATGTAAGAGAACAAAACTGGATCATTGTCTAACCCCATACACAAAAGTAAATTTGAAATGGATCAAAGACCTCAATGTAAGTCATGAAACCACAAAGGTCTTAGAGAAAAACATAGGCAAAAATCTTTTGGACATAAACATGAGCAACTTCTTCATGAACATATCTCTGGGCAAGGGAAACAAAAGCAAAAATGAACAAGTGGGAGTATATCAAGCTTAAAAGCTTCTGTACAGCAAAGGACACCGTCAATAGAACAAAAAGACATCCTACAGTATAGGAAAATATATTCATAAATGATGTATCTGATAAGGGGTTGACATCCAAAATATACAAAGAACTCACGCACCTTAACAAACAAAAAGCAAATAATCCAATTGAGAAATGGGCAGAGGACATGAATAGACACTTCTCTAAAGAAGAAATTCAGATGGCCAACAGGCACATGAAAAGATGCTCCACATTGCTAATCATCAGAAAAATGCAGATAAAAACCACAATGAGATATCACCTCACACCAGCGAGGATGGCCAACATCCACACAAACAACAACAAATGTTGGCAAGGATGTGGAGAAAAGGGTACCCTCCCACACTGCTGGTGGGAATGCAAATTAGTTCAACCATTGTGGAAAGCAGTATGGAGGTTCCTCAAAAAACTCAAAATAGAAATACTATTTGACCCAGGAATCCCACTCCTAGGAATTTACCCTAAGAACACAGCAGCCCAGTTTCAAAAAGACAGATGCACCCCTATGTTTATTGCAGCACTATTTACAATAGCCAAGAAATGGAAGCAACCTAAGTGTCCATCAGTAGATGAATGGATTAAGATGTGGTACATATACACCATGGAATATTATTCAGCCATAAGAAG
>JAQQAC010003639.1:4695179-4726282 GCA_029783875.1 Phataginus tricuspis | reverse complement strand
GATTTCACTCATATGTGGAGTATAAGAACAAAGAAAAAAACCGAAGGAACAAAACAGCAGCAGACTCACAGAACCCAAAAACGGACTAATAGTTACCAAAGAGGAAGGGACTGGGGAAGAAGGGCGGGAAGGGAGGGATAAGAGGGTAAAAGGGGCATTACAATTAGCAGACATAAGGTGGGGGGGCACGGGAAGGACTGTACAGCTCAGAGAAGACAAGTAGTGATTCTCATCTCACTACACTGATGGACAGTGACTGTAAAAGGGTTGGTGGGAGGGACCTGATGAAGGGTGCAGTTTAATCACCACAATATTGCTCATGTAATTGTAGGTTATGATACCAAAATAAATTGTAAAAAAATTTTTTAAATAAATAAATAAATAAATGAATCATTCGGTTAGCTTTTATAGTTTTCTTCATATAGGTCCTATACATTTCTGGGTTTTTGGTCCTATACATTTCTTATTATGTTTATCACTACTTTTGTGTACCTGTAAATGGATTTTTCTTTCAATTGACTGTTGCTGTAAGACAGGAAAGTTATTTATTTTTATACATTGATCTCATCTTAAGCCACTTTGTAAAGCTCTTATAATATTTCTGATAGAACTAGGCTATAAGCTCTATGATAGTATGGACCTTTTCTAAACACTCTATCCCTACTATCTAAACAGTGCCTAACATGTTATATTAGCTCAATATGTTTGAATGAATGAATGATGGTATTTTAGTTGATTCTCTTGGACTTCTGGGTGGATAATATTTCTAATTTTTCAACTATTATAATTATGAGACTTGTAGTGAAAATTGCTCTGTAGGTTCATGTTTTGAAGTACCCTTTCTCGTATGCACACATTAATATTAGATAAAACAGAAAAAGGTTAAGATTACAAAGCTATGACCTTATGCAAAAAATAAAATCATTTCTTTGTACTTCAAAATTTATAGATATGGAAATTAAAAAATACGTGCAAAAGTAGAATAACATAATCAGCCTGCATACTCCTATCACCCAACTTCCATTATGATTTCATAATATTATTTCATCCCTACTCCTACTTCTTCCCACCCCACCCCTCAATGGGTTATTATGAAGCAAATCTCAGGTGTACCATTTCATCCATAAATGTTTGAGTATATTCTCCCTTTAAAAGTAGTCTTTTAAAGTTATATAATTATAGGCTCTACTTCCACGTGTTTATTTTCTTGGTAATTCATTTATGCTCTATGAACTTTCTAGTTAATGATTTCTTTCAATTGCAGTGAAGAAGATATAGCAAGAAAAATGCTGCAGTACTGGCTTCTGGGAGGACATTCAAGAAATTCCTTAGTTCTATCAAGTTTCACAGCAACAATTGATAATGTTTCTTTTAATGAACATATATTTCTAGAAATCCTAATAAAACATTAACAAATTTAATTAATTCGTAAAAAAGAATTTTAAAGGTCCTTAGTAACCAGGTTTTATCTCAAGAATGTAAGGGAGGTTCAATAGGTAAATGTATTAACAGAATTAAGGAAAAATAATGCAAGAATTGGTACCAAAGTGCTACGCAGAAAAATGTATAACTCAATAAAAACTCCCAAGCTAAGAATAGAAGGAAGTCTCCTTAATGTGAAAAAAGTATCTCTCAAAACTCTATAGAGTATCACATAATGCTTAATTGCAAAACGTTAGACACATTCTCATTAAGTAGGAGTAGATGCCCACACCACGGCTTTATTCATCGATCTATTCCAGTGCACTAAGGCAGGACATAGAAACATGTGGAAAGGAAGAAATAGTCATTATTTGCAGACACTGGTTAGCTATATGGAAAATTCAAGAGAAACCACAAAAAACTTAATAGAATCAAGAAATCACAAGGTTGCTGGATATAAGAGCTATGTACAAAATAGCTTTCTAATTTCTAATTATTATCTAGATACACATACACAGGACGCCAAAATTTGGTTAGTAATTAATTGGGCTAAAACATGGGGAAAATCACTTTTCCTACCTACTGGTAACCAATTTTTTTTATGATTTATTTTGGTATCATTAATCTACAATTACATGTGCAATATTATGGTGATTAAACTACTCCCTTCATCAGGTCTCCCCCACCAACCCCATTACCGTCACTGTCCGTCAGCGTAGTGAGATGCTATAGAATCACTACTTGTCTTCTCTGAGTTGTACAGCCCTCCCCACGCCCCCCCAACATTACGTCTGCTAATCGTGATGCCCCTTTTTCTCTCTTATCCCTCCCTTCCCACCCATCTTCCCCAGTCCCTATCCCTTTGGTAACTATTAGTCCGTTCTTGGGTTCTGTGAGTCTACTGCTCTTTTGTTCCTTCAGTTTTTTTCTTTGTTCTTATACTCCACAGATGAGTGAAATCATTTGATACTAGTCTTTTTCGGCTTGGCTTATTTCACTGAGCATAATACCCTCTAGCTCCATCCATGTTGTTGCAAATGCTAGGATTTGTTTTCTTCTTATGGCTGAATAATATTCCATTGTGTATATGTACCACTTCTTCTTTATCCATTCATCTACTGATGGACACTTAGGTTGCTTCCATTTCTTGGCTATTGTAAATAGTGCTGCGATAAACATAGGGGTGCATCTGTTTTTTTGAAACTGGGATGCTGCATTCTTAGGGTAAATTCCTAGGAGTGGAATTCCTGGGTCAAACGGTACTTCTATTTTGAGTTTTTTGAGGAACCTCCATAGTGCTTTCCACAATGGATGAACTAATTTGTGGTTTTAATCTGCATTTCTCTGGTGATTAGCGACGTGTAGCATCTTTTCATGTGCCTGTTGGCCATCTGAATTTCTTCTTTACAGAAGTGTCTATTCATGTCCTCTGCCCATTTCTTAATTGGATTATTTGCTTTTTGTTTGTTAAGGTGCGTGTTCTTTGTATATTTTGGATGTCAACCCCTTATCAGATACGTCATTTATGAATATATTCTCCCATACTGTAGGATGTCTTTTTGTTCTACTGATGGTGTCCTTTGCTGTACAGAAGCTCTTCAGCTTGATATAGTCCCACTTGTTCATTTTTGCTTTTTTTTCCCTTGCCGGGGGGGATATGTTCATGAAGAATTCGCTCATGTTTATGTCCAAGAGATTTTTGCCTATGTTTTTTTCTAAGAGTTTTATGGTTTCATGACTTACATTCAGGTCTTTGATCCACCTTGAGTTTACCTTTGTGTATGGGGCTAGACAGTAGTCCAGTTTTATTCTCTTACATGTAGCTGTCCAGTTTTTCCAACACCAGCTGCTGAAGAGGCTGTCATCTCCCCATTGTATATCCAAGGCTCCTTTATCAAATATTAGTTGACTGTATATGTTTGGGTTAATGTTTGGATTTTCTATTCTGTTCCACTGGTCTGTGGGTCTGTTTTTGTGCCAATACCAAATTGTCTTGATTACTGTGGCTTTGTAGTAGAGCTTGAAGTCAGGAGTGTAATTTCCCCTGTTTTATTCCTCCTTCTCAGGATTGCTTTTGCTATTCGGGGTCTTTTGTGGTTCCATATGAATTTTAGAATAATTTGTTCCAGTTCATTGAAGAAATATGTTGGTAGTTTGATAGGGATTGCATTGAATCTGTAGATTGTTTTAGGTAGTATAGCCATTGTGACAATATTTATTCTTCCTAGCCAAGAGCATGGGATGCATTTCCATTTGTTTGTGTCTTCTTTAATTTCTCTTACGAGTGTCTTGTAGTTTTCAGAGTACAGGTCTTTCACTTCCTGGGTTAGGTTTATTCCTAGGTATTTTATTCTTTTTGATGCAATTGTGAATGGAATTGTTTTTCTGATTTCTCTTTCTGTTAGTTCATCATTAGTGTATAGGAAAGCAACAGATTTGTGTGTGTTAATTTTGTATCCTGCAACTTTGTTGAATTCAGATATTAGTTCTAGTAGTTTTGGAGTGGAGTCTTTAGGGTTTTTTATGTACAGTATCATGTTATTTGCAAATAGTGAAAATTTGACTTCTTCTTTACCAATCTGGATGCCTTGTATGTCTTTGTTTTGTCTGATTGCCATGGCTAGGACCTCCAGTACTATGTTGCATAACAGTGGAGAGAGTGGGCATCCCTGTCTTGTTCCCGATCATAGATGAAAAGCTTTCAGCTTCTCGCTGTTAAGTATGATGTTAGCTGTAGGTTTGTCGTATATGGCGTTTATGATGTTGAGGTACTTGCCGTCTATACCTATTTTGTTGAGAGTTTTAATCATGAATGGATGCTGAATTTTGTCAAATGATTTTTCAGCATCTATGGAGATGATCATGTGGTTTTTGTTCCTCTTTTTGTTGATGTGGCAGATGATGTTGATGGATTTTCGAATGTTGTGCCATCCTTGCATCCCTGGGATGTATCCCACTTGATAATGGTGCATGAGCCTCTTGATGTATTTTTGAATTCGGTTGCTAATATTTTGTTGAGTTTTTTTGCATCTACGTTCATCAGGGATATTGGTCTGTAATTTTCTTTTTTGGTGAGGTCTTTGCCTGGTTTTGGTATTAGAGTGATGCTGGCTTCATAGAAAGAGTTTGGAAGTATTCCCTCCTCTTCTATTTTTTGGAAAACTTTAAGAAGAATGGGTGTTATTTCTTCTCTATATGTCTGGTAGAATTCAGAGGTGAATCCATCAGGTCCGGGGGTTTTGTTCTTGGGTAGATTTTTGATAACTGATTCAATTTCGTTGCTGGTGATTGGTCTGTTTAGTTTTTCTGTTTTTTCCTTGGTCAGTCTTGGAAGATTGTATTTTTCTAAGAAGTTGTCCATTTCTTCTAGGGTTTCCAGCTTGTTAGCATACAGATGCTCATAATATTCCCTTATAATTCTTTGTATTTCTGTGGGGTCCATCGTTATGTTTCCTTTCTCATTTCTGATTCTGTTTATGTGTGTAGATTCTCTTTTTCTCTTAATAAGTCTGGCTAGGGGTTTATCTATTTTGTTTATTTTTTCAAAGAACCAGATTTACTGATTTTTTTCTATTGTTTTATTCTACTCAATTTTATTTATTTATTCTCTGATCTTTATTATGTCCCTCCTTCTGGTGACTTTGGGCCTCATTTGTTCTTCTTTTTCCAATTTCAGTAATTG
Source organism: Phataginus tricuspis (assembly GCA_029783875.1). Classification (NCBI taxonomy): domain Eukaryota; kingdom Metazoa; phylum Chordata; class Mammalia; order Pholidota; family Manidae; genus Phataginus; species Phataginus tricuspis. The sequence goes on along the minus strand of JAQQAC010003639.1, from coordinate 4,721,178 downwards.
TGTCTTTTGACTATTCATTTGTGATTGTTCTTCCTTCTTCAATAGGCCTGGATTGCAATGTACTTTTCTTTTAGAACTGCCTTTGCTGCGTACCACAGAAGTTGGGGCTTTGTGCTGTTGTTGTCATTTGTCTCCATATATTGTTTGATCTCTGTTTTAATTTGGTAGTTTATCCATTGATTATGTAGGAGCATGTTGTTAAGCCTCCATGTATTTGTGAGGCTTTTTGTTTTCTTTGTACAATTTATTTCAAGCTTTATACCTTTGTGATTTGAGAAGTTGGTTGGTAGGATTTCAATCTTTTTGAATTTACTGAGGTTCCTTTTGTGGCCTAGTATGTGGTCTATTCTGGAAAATGTTCCATGTGCACTTGAGAAGAATGTGTATCCTGCTGCTTTTGGGTATAGAGTTCTGTAGATGTCTGTTAGGTCCATCTGTTCTAGCGTGTTGTTCAGTGCCTCTGTGTCTTTACTTATTTTCCGTCTGGTTGATCTGTCGTTTGGAGTGAGTGGTGTGTTAAAGTTTCCTAAAATGAATGCATTGCTTTCTATTTCCTTCTTTAATTCTGTTAGTATTTTTTTCACATATGTTGGCACTCCTGTGTTGGGTGCATATGTATTTATAATGGTTATATCCTCTTGTTAGAGTGACCCCTTTATCATTATGTAATGTCCTTCTTTATCTATTGCTACTTTCTTTGTTTTGAAGTCTATTATGTCCAATACAAGTACTGCAACACCTGCTTTTTTCTCCCTGTTGTTTGCATGAAATATCTTTTTCCATCCCTTCACTTTTAGTCTGTGTATATCTTTGGGTTTGAGGTGAGTCTCTTGTAAGCAGCACAAAGATGGGTCTTGCTTTTTTATCCATTGTATTACTCTGTGTCTTTTGATGGGTGCATTCAGTCCATTTACACTTAGGGTGATTATCGATAGATATGTACTTATTGCCATTGCTGTCTTTAGGATTCGTCGTTACCAAAGGTTCAGGGTAGCTTCTTTACTATCTAACAGTCTAACTTAACTCTCTTGTTAAGCTATTATATACAGTCTGATGATTCTTTATTTCTCTCCCTTCTTATTCTTCCTCCTCCATTCTTTATATATTAGGTGTTTTATTCTCTAGTCTTTTGCATTCCTTTGACTGTTTTTGTGGAAAGTTCATTTTATTTGTTGTCTTTAGTTAGTATTTGGATGGTCTGCTTTATTTGCTATGAGTTTATTTTCTCTGGTGACATCTTTTTAGCCTTAGGAGTGCTTCCATCTAGAGCATTCCCTTTAAGATATCCTGTAGAGGTGGGTTGTGGGAGGCAAATTCCCTTAACTTTCACTTGTCTGGGAATTGTTTAATCCCTCCCTCAAATTTAAATGATAATCATGCTGGATGCAGTATTCTTGGTTCAAGGTCCTTCTGTTTCATTAAGTTAAATATATCATACCATTCTCTTCTGGCCTGTAAGGTTTCTGTTGAGAAGTCTGATGTTAGCCTGATGGGTTTTCCTTTGTAGGTGATCTTTTTTTTCTCTCTGGCTGCTTTTAAAACTCTGTCCTTATCCTTGATCTTTGCCATTTTAATTATATATCTTCGTGTTGTCCTCCTTAGGTCCCTTGTGTGGGGAGATCTGTGGGCTTCCATGGTCTGAGAAACTATTTCCTTTCCCAGTTTGGGGAAGTTCTCCTCAATTATGTCTTCAAAGACACTTTCTATCCCTTTTTCTCTCTCTTCTTCTTCTGGTACTCCTATAATGCAAATATTGTTCCGTTTGGATTGGTCAAACAGTTGTCTTAATATTCTTTCATTCCTAGAGATTCTTTTTTCCCTGTCTGCCTCAGCTTCTCTGTACTCCTGTTCTCTTATTTCTATTCCATTAACAGTCTCTTGCACCTCATCCAGTCTGCTCTTCAGCCTGTCAATCGATTGTTTCATTTCTGCAATATCTCTCCTCGCTTCCTCCCTTGGCTCTTGTATATTTCTCTGTAGATCCATCAGCATGGTTATGACTTTTATTCTGAATTCTTTTTCAGGAAGATTGTTTAAATCTATCCCCCCCCCAGTCCTGTCTCTGGTGTTGTTTGGGTGAGTCTTGACTGGACCGTATTCTTCTGTCTTTTCATGGCTATAGAAGTGGTCGCAGGCAGGTGCCACGTGTGTCAGCTGGGAGAACAAAGTCCCTTACTGTTTGCTGTTCTCTTTGCCCTTCTCTACAGCCTGTGCCAGTTGCCCGCACACTGGAAAGCAGTCTCTGGGATAATCCTCTAAACTGTTATCTACGGAGCCACCCTCAGGCTAAGCCTAGAGCACTGCGGGTTTTTGCAGCCACGCTGGGTGTGTTCTGCACCCCTTGGTTACTTTCAGCCCTTGCTCTGGCTTCTGCAGCCCTTCCTGGTTAGCTGCGTGCTTGCTGGGAGGAGATTCTGTGCAGCCCTTCCCAGTTAGCTGCATGCGCTCTGGGAGGGCATTCCGTGTAGTTGTTGTGGCCGGGCCACTCTCCCACTGTTCCGCAGCTGTGCGGATCTGCCACAGTGCTGGCCGGGGGTAACGAATGGCAGGCTGCTTATCTCTGTGAGGGACTTTGGGGCTGCTTTACCTGGCAGCCATTTAGGGGGCCCGAAGTTCCTCCAGATTCCCAGCCTGCTGGGTTGAGTGTGCTGGGATGATTTTGTTCCGCTGTTGGACCCTTGTCTATTTAAGACTTTTAAGAAAGCGCCCACTTTTCTTTTGTCCCAGGGGAGCCAGCTGTGGGGACCCGCTCGCAGTCTCCATCTCAGATCCTGCCCTTCTGTTTCTCTAATCTCCAGTGCACCATGCAATGTGTATCTGTGCTCCCTGGGCAGATTACCAGGGCTGATTATTTAGCAGCCCTGTGCTTCCACTCCATCCCCACTCTGATTCTTTTCCTCCCACTGGTGCGCTGTGGTGGGGGGTGCTTGGGTCCCGCCAGGTCGCAGCTTTGTATCTCACCTGCTTCCTGAGGCACTGAGTTCTCGCAGATGTAGCTGTAGCCTGGCTGTTGTACTGTATCTTCTGGTCTCTTTTAGGAATAGTTGTATTTGTTGTATTTTCACAAATATATATGGTTTGGGGAGGAGATTTCCGCCACCCTACTCACACTGCCATCTTCCTGGAACCTCTCAGGTTCATCTTTTTTGGTGCTCTCTGTGCTTCCTGGACATGGAAGATTGTTTCTTTTCCATGTTAGGAAGTTTTCAGCTATTTCTTCAAATATGTTTTCCATCTCTTCTTCTCTCTCTTCTCCTTCTGGGACTCGTATAATGTGAATATTAGTACATTTGATGTTCTCATAGAGGTCTCTTAACCTATCCTCATTTATTTTTATTCTTTATCTTTTCTGCTGTTCAGCTTGATAATCTTCCATTACTCTGTCTTCCACATCACTGATCCATTCTTTTGCATCTTCTAATCTGCTGGTGATTTCCTCTACTGTATACTTCATTTCATTCCTTGTATTTTTCAACCTGGTTGATTGTTTTTTAACAGAAAAAATGTTTTATTTTCCCCTCCCAACTGTGAATTCTTCTTCTTTTTTTTTTATTAAGGTATCATTGATATACAGTCTTATACTCAGGTTTCACATGAGCAGCATTGTGGTTACTACATTCCCCCCTATTGTCAAGCCCCCACCACAAACCCTATTGCAGTCACTGTCCATCAGTATAGTAAGATGCTATAAAGTCACTACTTGCCTTCTCTGTGTTATACTGCCTTCCCCGTTCCCCCCCTATATTATGTGTGCTAATCATAATACCCCTTAATCCCCTTATCCCTCCCTTACCTCCCTCCCTCCCCAGCCACATTCCCTTTGGTAACTGTTAGTCCATTCTTGGATTCTGTGAGTCTGCTGCTGTTTTGTTCCTTCAGTTTTTGCTTTCTTCTTATGTCTACAGATGAGTGAAATCATTTTGTACTTGTCTTTCTCCACTGGCTTATTTCACTGAGCATAATACCCTCTAGCTCCATCCATGTTGTTGCAAATGGTAGGAATTGTTTTCTTCTTATGGCTGAATAATATTCCATGGTGTATATGTACCACATCTTTGGAATACAGTCAACAAATAGAGCCCACACTCCAGTGCTGAGAAGCTAAGCTCCAAGTCATAGAAGGCAGGAGTTACCTAAGTTACCTGGAACTCTTCTGCATGAGAGATTTTTCTCTTCTTCCTTGTAATTTAAAAAAATATATAATTTTCTACATAATTTTGTCTAGGTTTCTATCTGCCTTTATATTATTTCCTCAAAATAAGGAAAGGTATATTCCTCCAAATAGAAGTGGTCTTTTTTTTTTAACCTATTGTTAGGCACTCATTACATGCTGGATTAAGCTAGAAATAGAAAAATTGAATGCACTGGTCTCATCTGTGGCCTCAGAGTTTACAGCTGTTGGTGCAGCAGCTATGGCCATAATGGGGCTGGAGGTGTGCAAAGGTGTTGAATTTTAGACTTTAAAGGGCTCAGCTAGGTTATCCTATTTTTCTACTGCCTGCTAGTCTTTCACTTAAGATCATAGAAAAGAGACATTTCCTTTTAAAGCACACTTCACCCTCCCCCAATAACATGTCACAATACATTTAGGAGGAAATCTTAATATTTTCCCAAACCTTCCTAAGTTGAAGAGAGCCTATTGTATGCTTCTGCTTCTCCTGTTGTTTCAGATGGACTTAAGGACACAGAAATCTCCACGTTCATCTTAAAATGGTGGTTTATCTCACAAAAACTTTTCCTTTGTGGATTGTCTTCCAGTTTATACAGGGCTTTCTTACATAGTTTTGATTGTAGGTAAGTTTTATGGAACCAAAATTTTCCTAGTATGCAGTTTAGGGCTACACGTGAGAGCCTATCAAGATAAATTTCCAAAAGCAGAAAGAGAGGGGTCAAGCCCCAGTGCACTTTCCAAGTCGCCAAGTGGTGTTTGCCCAGCAAGGCCTATATCAAATCCACTGTGCAGAGGAGTCTCCCTAAAGGTAGTGCATACGGTGGTGGGCAGAACTACTGCAACCCTTTTTCCAAACAACCTACCATACTGCCTGACAGGACTAGTGAGGATGCCCTACTCTAGTAAGTGGAGGAAGTGTATTAGTTTGCTAGACTGCCAGCCTACAGTTCCGATCTCTGCAAGTGTCGTAGTCACCCTCTGCCCTTCACCGACACAGTGAATCGCCCTAATACGGACACTGGGTCTCTGTCCTCCTCGGGGGCGGCAGGGCTGTTGCGGCTGTTTTCCTGTTGGTAGGAGTTGGGGCAGTTGAGGGACTGCTCGAAGTGGCAAACACTTAGAGGCAGTTAAAGCCAGGTTTGGGGTGTCTTTGCCAATACATTTGCTGCCAAACTTAATGGACTTCTGGACTATTTAATCCAGCCTATTCTATGTGCTAATAAAGCAGGTAAAGAGCTTGTCCAGACATGCGCTCTCCAATAGGTAGCCATCACGGAACACTTGAAATGTGGTCTGAATTGAGATGTGCTGTTACTTTTTACTTTTTAATGTAGCTACTAGAAAATGCAGCGTCATACATGTGGCTCGCTTTGTATTTTTATGGGACAGCATTAATCAGTCATCAAGCCCGAGAATTTTGGCCTGTTGGTCTTGTCCCTATACTCAGCAAATACCCCCTTTCCCTTTACTTTAAAGGTCTCTTCCTTGAGACCACGTGAAGTTAACGACCTTAGGGGGAGAAGACCTCCCTTAATTTAATCTTTCCTTCCAGACTTGTATTTATTACCAACTTTACCCCCTTTATCAAAGACTGTTTTAAGAAAGGTCCTGAGGTTCTTTAGAAATCTGAGCCCCAATATTTTCAATCTTATCACCTGTTAAAATTTTCATTTCTTGTTTCTGTTTATCCTAGCTATACAACTGGGACATAGAAAATGGCTTTCCCAAGCCTTCAAAGCTCCATTCTGCCATCCCTGTCAACCTGGACTGCAGCCTGAAAATCTTAGAAAAGCCAAACTTCAACCCCTGTCCTCAGCTGGAACATCTTCAGACTGTTCATCTTTTGTATGAATTTACTGAAAGCCACAACAAGTAGTAAACCTACTCCCCAAATCCTGAATTCATTTCCCCTAGCAAAACAACTCCATCTACACATGATCTGGTCATAATAGTTTACTAGACGTTTTGCCCTTGGCCATTTCATGTTTTGCTTGCCTGTAATAATCCCACTATGGGTAATAAATTCAGTATCAGATGGGAAGCTATGGGCTGTAAACAGCAGAATATTCAGCTAAAGGAGGTTTAAATCTATTTTCTCATGTAACAAGAAGTCCAATGTAAGCAGTTCCAGGATTCGCTATTTTAACAGACTGATTCTGTCTGGTTCTAGGTGATGTCTCTTAGCTTTCCCTTTACGGCTGCAAGATGACTGCTGATGCCCTGAACAGGACAATATCCAAAGACCAGAAGGAAGTGAAAGGGCATTTTCTTCTCATGCATCTCCCTTCAGGGAGGAAAATCCTCCCCAGACACTCCCCTTCCAATAGTTCCCTCAGTGGCTCACACGCATGTAAGGAGGCAGAGTGTGTGGTGTCTTCGGCCTCAAGAGGGGTTGGTGTGGTCTACTGACAAGGAAAAAGGGGGGACGGTCTGTCGGGAGGGTGAAGAGCGCCTGCTAGGGCCTTTCTTGTGTCAGTCTCCTGCTGTGTAACAAACCACCCCAACTCGGGAGGCATAAAAGGGTGACCATTTTGTTATGTTCACAGGAATTTGGACAGAGCCCAACAGGGATGGGCTGTCGTTGCTTCACATTGTTTGGAACCTCAGCTGGGAAGATTCAAATGTCTGGGGGCTGGAATCATTTGGAGGCTTCTTCACGCTGGGCTGGGATGACTAACAGGCTGGGTTGGCTGGGGTGGCTGGGCAGAGCCCCTCACATGGCCTTCCATGTGGCCCCCTCCCTGCTTGGCCGCTGGGGTCCCAGAGAGAGTGCCCTGGGGGGTGGGATCCTAAGAGGGGTCCTCCGAGGAGGAATAATTCCAGGAGAACCAGGGGAAGGTAGAGGGCCCTGTAGGATCGAACCTCAGATGTTACGTAATGTCACTTGTGCCATATTCTCTTGGTCAAAGCAGTCAGAAGCCCATTTAGGTTCAGGGGAAGGGATATGGATTTTACTTTTTGATGGGAACAATGTTGATGGATTTGCAGTCTTAAAAAAACAAATGCTACAACAGTTCTCATGCACCAGAAGACACACATACATATTCCTGCCGGTTCTCCTCATGTTGTGGCACTTAAAAGGAAATTTCAAAGTCTACCCCTCAATCAGCCACGATGTCACCTTTCTTTCTTTGTGCTGAAATTCTTTTCTCAACTTAAAAAAAAAGAAAAAGATTTCTTTGGGCCCATGAACAAAGAAACTAGAAACTCCTAGTGGGCAGGTGTTGAGGCCCTTTCTCTCAAAGGGCCACTTTTGGATTAGCATGGAAGGGAAGTGAAGACACTGGAATTCCTCAAATTGTGAAGGGGTGCTTTGGTATTAAAAAAAGATTCAATAGTATTAAAGAAAGAATATGAATGACAGTTTAAAGCATCTGTCCAGTAATTCCTGGTAAAAAGACAAATGTTTGAATCCTCTTTACACTGAATTAAAATATTAATATTATGGAGCACCTATTAAGTCATACACTGTAGAGGCTAAAAGAAAAATAAGATCCCTGCTGGCAAGGATGCGGAGAAAGGGGAACCCTCCTACACTGCTGGTGGGAATGCAAGTTAGTTCAACCATTGTGGAAAGCAGTATGGAGGTTCCTCAAAAAACTCAAATTAGAAATACCATTTGACCCAGGAATTCCACTCCTAGGAATTTACCCCAAGAATGCAGCAGCCCAGTTTGAAAAAGACAGAAGCACCCCTATGTTTATTGCAGCACTATTTACAATAGCCAAGAAATGGAAGCAACCTAAGTGTCCATGAGTAGATGAATGGACAAAGAAGATGTGGTACATATACACAATGGAATACTATTCACCCATAAGAAAGAAACAGATCCTATCATTTGCAACAACATGGATGGAGTTAGAGGGTATTATGCTCAGTGAAATAAGCCAGGCAGAGAAAGACAAATACCAAATGATTTCCCTCATTTGTGGAGTATAACAATAAAGCAAAACTGAAGGAACGAGATACCAGCAGACTCACAGAGTCCAAGAAGGGACTAGTGGTTACTAAAGGGGTGAGGCAGGGCGGGTGGGACAGGAGGGAGAAGGGGATTGTTGAGTATCGTGATTGGCGCACATGGTGTGTGTGGGGTCATGGGGAAGACAGTGTAGCTCAGAGAAGACAAATAGGGACTCTGTGGCATCTTACTACACTGATGGGCAGTGACTGCAATGGGGTATGGGGGGGACTCGATAATAAGGGTGAATGTAATAACCACGTTGTTTTTCTTGTGAAGCCTTCATAAGAGTGTATATCAAAGATACCTTAATAAAAAAAAAAATCCCCTCTTGTAAGTTGTTAGAAGTCTCGGCAGGAGGAAGCAGATTCTGTCTCTGTCGTTTCAAATGCTAGAACTGAAATAGAAACAAAGAACTGGCAAAGGGGACCGCGAAGCCCGCGTAAAAGAAGTGGCCTGTGTTCAGGTCCTTACAAATGGGTAGGTGTCAATCGGGAAAATTAAGAAAGGGACAAGAAAAAGGCATATATTCCTAAGTGAAGAGAACTGGAGAAAGTAAAGCCTGGGGCAGCCGAAAACTCCTTGTTTGTGAGTTCTTAAAAAGTAAACACTACTTGTCCACAACTTCAATCTACACCCGGAGCCCGTTCCGCGTCGGAGAATACCGGGTGGAGGGCTTGGGGTCGTCGTCCCAGGAAGATCCCAGTAGAGGGCGCTGTAGGCCAGCGAGTCCTCAGCTGGCCGGGCAGCGGAGGCGGGGCCGCCGCGATCACGTGACCCTCGCTCATGGCGGCGGCGGCGGCGGCGGCGGCGCTGGTGGCTCTCGGCGGCCGGAGCCGGATCCTGTAACCGGGGTGTGGGCCCGCGTCAGTCCGTCCCTCCTTCGGCCCGCTCTCTTGTCTTCCGGAGTGTGGCTGGCGGAGCCCGGATGGCGGAGCGAGGCCTGGAGCCCACGCCGGCCGCGGTGGCGGCGTTGCCGCCCGAAGTGCGCGCGCAGCTGGCGGAGCTGGAGCTGGAGCTCTCGGAGGGTAGGAGCCGGGCGGGGAGCGAGCGCCGGGCGCCGCTGCGGCTCGCGAGGGACCAGGTCCTTGCCGCGCGCCCTGGTGGCCGTGCGGGCGAGAGGGGAGGAGGGTGCCGGAAATCTGGCCCGGGCTCTGAAGGGTCGCCTTCCGTCCTCTCCCGCCCCGAGAAGTGGGTTTCCCGTGTCGTCCACCGTGTCCTCCCTCGGGGAAGGGGGTAGGCAGGGGCTCGGGGGAGAGGTCCTCCCAGGCCCGGGCTGCCCCGGGCTTCCCCGAAGCGAGACAAAGCTGCGTCGTCCGGCTTGTGCCCGGGCACGGTGGGGGCGGGGGTGAGGCTGCGAGCCGGGCGGCTGACAGCTTTCTCCTGCGCCCCTCTACCTTTCTCGAGGGGCGGGCCCACGCCTGTTCCTGCGCCCCTCGCCCCTTCCCCTGCTTCAGAAAAAGAGAAAGACACATGGGAAATCCTCAACATTTCTTCCTTCTCTTGAACAATGCGAGATGCTTCCCCAGTGACAGGAGTGAGAGAGAAGCAGTGTGGGCCATTGAGGGTCCTGGGGAGATTAGAAGCAGTGGGCATTAGCCCAGAGACACACACGGTGCTGCTTTTAGACCATCTTTGTGATAAGGTTTTTTTCTCCCTGGTGCCACTATTCGGGCTGAATTTTCCTTTCCGCATCTGATCACCTTTTGGAGTCTTTGAAGAGGGGAAAGGTGGCCACCGATTACATGTACATCCTGACAGCAGCCCCCCCCCCCTTTTTTTTTTGACAATGGATTGGTACAAGGAGGGTTGGATTTATTTTGAGAACTAAAAGGATGAATAAATCAAGCAACTGTTATTAGAGAAGAGCCTTGAAAAACCATGGGAAACATCGCCCTGTAGTGGGCATGTGATCAGGCTTCTGGTGCGGTTGTGATCAGTTCTCCATAAAGTTCCTGTTTTCATCGGAGGCTGCCTCAAACAAAAGCAGCATTTTGTCCAAGCTCGATGTCAGTATTGTGGTGGTGTCCCCAGAGTTGCATATTCTTTTTGCATATTCTTTCACTGGCACTTTTCAAGTGGATTGAGAGTTGTTGTTTGGAAAAAGAAGAATATGACAAGTTCCCAGGAGAACTGACTTTTTGTTGACTTACCAAGGCAGAAACTCCCCCAGCCTGCAGTCCTTTACAATGAAAAACTAGAGTAGATTTGAGTGTTATAAATCCAGTTGGGCATAGAAGGAAATAATTACTTTTAATAACCCTGTTAGATTTTCCTAATATATAGGGAGGTGCTGTTGTCACTTGCACTTAATTACCAACATATTATTTTTCAATTAATCAGTTGGGAAGTTATTCTTGGCCAGTCCCCTGAATCGATGACGGTGGACATTTGTTTCTGTGAAGTGTTTTGGGGATTATCACGGGTTTTGCCTCTCAGGATATCTCATTCTTCTCCTAAAGCACTGCTGTTAAATCTGTAATGACTCCCATTCAAACCTGCCTTTTAAAACAGTTACTTTATGAGAACAGATCAGCAATCTTTGGTTAGCCAGAAAGAGGGAGGTTTTAGAAAGGCTGCATGTTCGCCTCAGAAGGGAGATTAAAAATAGGAGTTGGTTGCTTGTACATGGAGAGGGAAATCTTGTAAATTTCTTATTCCTAGTATATCTGCTTCCAGCTGATTATTGTTCACTTCTCTGGGTATTTCTAGAGCTGATTCCCAGGAACTGTTTCTAGGACTCATACTGATTAACTCACCTTTCTCTCCTAAAGAAAGGTGCTGCGAGAAACTCCTCCAAGCTGTGGCTGCCAAGGTTTAAACATTTTATGGACAAGTACATGGTTTGCTTTCCTAGTGCAGGATTGTTCTGGTTGGCATATGACCTAGTTGGAATTCGTTTCCTATAAATTTATACTACGTTGTCCTGTATGTCATGGGTTTGAGCAGTGATAAGTGGAAAAAATAAGTTGCAAAACCTTGGGCCTGCGGTGTCAGCAGCTTGACCATCTGTGTTTTTCTCTCACTTCAAGTACATGAATGGTGACTCAAGGAGTAGGTGGGCATTTTTAGGCATCAAGTGTGGGTAAAACAACCCAGCAACCCCCAAGTCTGTAGCATGGTGTTACCTGTGATGTCTGTGGCATATTCTGCAGGAACCTTTGTTTTACATTTTCTCTACAGTTAACAGCTCTGACAAAAGTACTTTTTTTCCCTTAAGAAAAGGTGCTTTTAACTATGTGTTTTGTGCATGTTGCTGCCTTTGGTGCACTCATTCCTTGATTTTATTCATTTTCTTAGGTGCAGGCCATAGTTGGTCCTGATTATAGCGATGGTCCAGGCTGTGTACTGTTAAAGAATTGCCTTCGTGCTTGCCTGGGTTTTCAGCTGTGGGCTTTGGTCATAGATGAGGTTGCTCTGTACAGAAAAGCAGGTCCGCGCCTCCTTGGGCTGTCTGCTGTGGAGCGCGCTGCAGAACCTGCAGGTTCTGGTGCTTCAGCCAGGTCACCGTGGACTTGGCGGGGAAAGCCTCCTGCCTCTGCACCAAAAAGAATAGCCCGAAACTGTCCAGAGAATCATTTAAAATTGACTCACACATAATCACAGAACTGTCCGGAGAATCATTTAAAATTGACTCACACATAATCACAGAACTATTTGGAGAATCATTTAAAGTTGAACTTACACATACACATGAGCTTTTCTCTAGACCAATTGAATAGGTAGGAGGTCTCCACGAGTATTCTCATGATTGAAATTTTTTTCCATGATCTACATATATTATTTGTGATTATTATGTTTGACAATAAGCTCTGTTGTCTGAACCTGATTCATGTTTTAGTTAAGTGTATGCATATAAAGTAACACTATTGAGAATTATTTGTTTAAATCTGATTATACATAATGATCTTCTTACATACACAGGATGTCATTTGAGCTTCACTACAACTTTGTGATTAGGTAGAATAGATACTACTCCCACCTTTCCCACCTTTTTTGTTTTTTAACAGAAGGGAAAACTTAAACTCAGAAAGGTTAACTGTTTTGTCTAAAGTTGCTCATCTAGTAAGTGCCATTATCCTGTTGCCATGTAGTTATGGTATCTGTTACTATCGAATGATTTGAATATCTTTGCTGCTATTGCACAAGTTAGTAACTCTAATTTTTACTCTAAGAAAGTGCTACAAAACAGTTGTGTGCCACAATTCCAAATAGTCCTCTTGATTCTGTTTCTGAAATCGCTTTCAAATCTGTCATTCACTTACTTGATCCAGCAGACATTTATTTTGTGCCTGCCTGCTATGTGCTGGGGATACGGAGGTGAGCAGGGTACTGTCTGCTTTCAAGGTGCTCTGAATATGGTAGAGAAATCGCCTAAAACTACCAATAAAACTGTACATGAGACTACGGTGAGACTTCTTTACAGAGACTGCCTTCTAAGAAAAGAGGAAACTGTCTCTTTTGTTGTGAAAAAGAAACAGCAGAGTACTATAAATACAAGCTTGGATGGTGTGGCTTGGAGAGAGGCCTCCGATCGAGCCTGGGCGGTTCAGTCATAAGTGTGAAGGAAGAGGGACATAAATCCTGTGCCTCTGTGGCTTGTCGGAAGGAGTTCAAGTCTCTCAGTGTCTGAGAACAGCCCAAAGATGACAACCGGGAAGGTAGTTAAGACAAAGTAACACTTACAGGAAGGGATCCTCCCTTTTCTTGTTCGAACACTTCTTTGAGCACAAACACAGCCGTCAACATCCTCCCTTTCTCCTGTTTCCCCCCCATGTCTCTGCAGTCCTTAAGTGTGGTACCGGGTCCGTCTTGAGGCAGAGGGCAAAGAGAAAGCTGATTCCTAGGAGCTAAAGGGATTCCTCTCCAGGAGTGATGGCGAAATTGAAGAGGAAAAGAGATAGAGATCACATTTCACAGCCTCAGATGAGGGCAGGTAGAGTGAAGCTGCCAGAAAATTCCTAGATCCCTCCTGCTTTCCCTAGAATGGCAGAGTGGGCCGCTTCCCTCGCAGTGCGGAGCAGCATAGGCTACACCTTTATTGGGAGAGCCGTGCAAGCAGCTCTCATACCTGATCCTAGGAGTATTAAGGAACGCAAGTGTGGTGGCTTTCAAATGACCCAAAGCAGGTATTATCTAAGGGATCTCACTTGCATGCGTATATTTCTGATAGGCTGCACTCCTCTTATGTGAGAACTTCTCTTTAGGAGTTGTTGTCAGAGCCTGTGGCACATTGCTTTGAAAATTCTCACGGCAGAAATTTTAATTCTTTGAGAGTGGAGGTTCAGTTTATAGGTTACTTGGAGTCAGATAAAGAAAAGCTGGTTCATGTTCCTTTGGAGTACAAACTAGTTGTGATAGAAAAATTGGACTGATTATAAGCTGATCTTTGTTGTGACTGTCAAAAATTGCGATGATTTATGCAGTGGCTTTGAGGGCATTTCCACAGAAGTCGTGACAGACAAATTTGTAGAAAGGATGATTCACCTTACTATACAGGACTGTGCTTGTTTGTGCCCCAGAATGATGTGCATTTTGAACAATTACTCTTGTTGTTTGCTAGTCCCCTAGAACCAAGCTGGATTTTTGAGAAAGAGAATCATTAACCCATTATTCTCAGCCAAGCCCTTGGTGGCTACCTTCTTTTCTAGTCCATATAAAGGGCTCCTGGAAGAATTAGCACCTCAGGGTCAGATGATGGGCTAAAAAGGGCCTTCACACTATATATGTATCATAATTACTACATTCTCCATGGTCCTGTCTCATGATTAATTCAGGAATGTTCTTTGAAACGCTCCTTCCTGCTAGTCTGCACAATTTCTCCCAATTCCTTAAGAGTTCAGCTGAAGGCACTACCTTCTAAACCTACCGTTGCTTCAGACCTTACAGCTTCACAGTCTAGCATATTTGCCAGTCATGTATTTTCTAATTATTCAAATTGTTTTTCATTTCATCTCACTATAAGCTCCTAGAGAGGTCATTCATACCTTCTACTTCTTTAAAGAACTCCCCAACTATTTCTTTCTTGTATCAAATACATTTTTGTTCCCTCCAGTTTGATTTGAACCGAAACGTAAAGTCTCTGTCTTGGGGGTTTGATTTCGGCTCGGGGTGGGGGCTGTGGAAGCATTTGAGAAGCTTTGGCATCCGGTGGGCCTGGGTCCAGGTTCTGGCCTGTGACTTACTAGCTCTATGACCTTGAACAGACTGTGTAACTTCCCTGGTTTTAGTTCCTTCAGTCCTTGCAGCAGGATAGACAGCCTCATTAGAGCTGCAAGGGGGTTGAAAGTGAGAGGATAGGAGAGAAACTGGTTGTAGTGTGTGGCACGCAGTGAGCGCTGGGTGCATGTTATCTATATTGTTTCTGATAGTGAATAGCTGCCTAGTGGCTTGGCCGTTTTTTTAATACCATGTGTTACTTAGTAGAACATGGTTATACATGAAGTGACGAATGGAATCAATTTGCATGTATATTTTTAAAACTAAGACTAGACTTCACTCTACAACCACTTGTGCCCTTTGGCACCTTGTACCCTTCATTTAACGCATTGGGTTACTGCAAGCAGTTGAGAGCAGAAAAGAGTAGCTGGGTCATTTCATACAGGTGTCTGGCATGTGTTCATTTCTGAGCAAGCGGCTCTGAATTCAAACATGGATTCTGAGACTCTAGCATCTACAAGCTTGGAAAAGGCACATGGATGCTCAGAACCATCAAATCGTTTTTCGAGTCTTCCTTTCCTTTGGCCTCCTTTTCTCCTTAGTGAACAAATCTTTTCAGTTCCTCCTCCAAAAGTTCTCTTGCATCCTCTTTTTCGTTTGAGTTGCATTTTCCACCAGCCTTGTTCAGTTCTCTGTCTTTAGATGTAAGGGTCTGATTTTTTTCCCTTCAGCTCTAGATTTGATCCTTCGTCTTTTAAAAAATACTGCTTTTATCTAGAGCCTTTGCTAATCCAAGGCTTTGTCACTCATTGTCTTTAAATTCTAAACCCAAGTTAGTGCTTTTGGACACATCAGATAGTCCATCTTTTTTGGTGATTGATTGTATCATAGAGGTTCAGGTGAGAGTTTTTCGTATCTTTCTGTTATTAATGAATAACTTTCTTTCCCACGT
The DNA here is from genome assembly GCA_029783875.1 of Phataginus tricuspis. Taxonomy (NCBI): domain Eukaryota; kingdom Metazoa; phylum Chordata; class Mammalia; order Pholidota; family Manidae; genus Phataginus; species Phataginus tricuspis. The sequence continues at coordinate 4,705,938 of JAQQAC010003639.1, read as the reverse complement.
GGTGTCTTCCATGAACAAGATCATAGAAGATGAGAGGCTGTAATTTTGGAATCCCGTAGTGTCACAGCTACAGGGTCCTTGGATACTGGGCCGGCTCTGTGGGACCTGGGAGCTCTGTGCAGTTGCGTGCACTATTTTGAGTACAAGTGCTTTTTGTTCTTTTTGGGGAGTAGCGTCTACAGCTTTCATCAGTTTCTTAAAGAGGACTGTGAAGCAAGTTAAGAACCAAGTCTATGTATTATCACTTTTCGTTCTTACTAGCTTGTAAGGAAAGCCAGACTCTCTGCTTCCCTCCTCAAGACTCACAATCTTATCTCTATCAGTTCCCACCCTATCCCCTTTCTTTCCCTCTTTTCTCAGAGGAACAACTACCCCCCTCCTGTTCTGCAGTGTATCCCTCTGTCTGTATTCTCAGTCCCATCCCTTCTCCTCTTCTGGGATCTTGGGATCTTACTTCGTTGATTCATTCATAGTCTGTTCGTCTTTGTCCAGTTCTCCTGTCTTCAGCCTCTCACTTAACACTGACTCTTTTTTTTTTATTAAGGTATTATTGATATACACTCCTATGAAGGTTTCACATGAAAAAACAATGTGGTCACTACATTTACCCACATTACCAAGTCGCCCCCCATACCCCAACGCACTCCCTGCCCATCAGTGCAGTCAGTAGATGCCACAGATTCACTGTTTGCCTTCTCTGTGCTACGCTGTCCTCCCCGTGACCTCCCACACCATGTTAACACTGACTCTTGGCTCCTTCCCTTCAACCTGTAAATATGATAAGTTTCATCTTTAAAGGAAAGCAGCTTCCTACAGTCCTGTATCGGGTTCTGCTTGTGCCTGTGTGCTCACGGTCTCTCCCTCTTGTAGATTCTAGGAGCTCGCATCACTTTTGTCTGATTTCTTGCCTTTGCTCTCTCCTCAGTCCGTTGCTTCTGTCTCATCAGTCCTCTGAAATGAATGTCTCCAGGGCCACCAGTGACTTCCAGTGTCAGACTGCAAAGAACCCACTGGATGCAGCATTTTTCTCTGCAGCATAGGATACTATGGACAGTGAACTTTATAAAACTCTCTCCCTCCTTAGCTTTTATGGCCTCATCTCCTTCACTCCCAAACTGTTCCTTCTTTTTTTTTTTTATAATTTATTATTATTATTTTTAATTTTTTTATAATTTATTTTGGTATCATTAATCTACAATTACATGTGCAATATTATGGTGATTAAACTACCCCCTTCATAAGGTTCCCCCCACCAACCCCATTACAGTCACTGTCCATCAGCGTAGTGAGATGCTATAGAATCGCTACTTGTCTTCCCAAACTGTTCCTTCTTATGCTGTCTCTTGGGCATCTTTTTCTCTCTCTTCCTCCTCATGTGGGTGTTCCTGACATCTGTCATTAGTCTTCATCTCACTGTTTCACTTCACATATACTTGCTGAGTAATCTCATCCATGCCCAGGACTTCTGCAGTCATGGTGTGCGATGGCTCCTTGGTCTGTATCTCTAGCCTGACTCTCCTGTGCTCCAGACATCCCATTGTGTCCCCCCAGATGACTGTAACTTAGTAAGTCCAAATCTGTACTCCTTGTTTCAACCTGCTCCACAAATACTCCCAACTTCAGAATGTCCACTTACCCAGGTCAAAAACTTGGGGGTTATTCTTAACTCCTAATGGATAACTAAGTCCTGTGGATTCTGCTTCCTGCTCTCCATTCACACCGTTTCTGTCTTTATTCAGGCTCTTAGCATCTCTTGCCGAGACTGTCGTAGTGGTCTCCTAACGTGTCTGCATCCATCCTCTATTCTGGAGTGGTGCAGTCGTTCTGCAGCATAGGTCTAATCATGTCCATTCCCCTGTTTACAGTTTTTCATTGGCTTCCCCCATTCACAGGATAAAATCTAAACGTCCTTTGTGTCCCAAGACTTGCCTGCCTTTTCGCCTCACCTTCCGTGCCTTCTGTGTTCTTCTCGCTCTGCTCTCTAGCTGTGCTGAAGCCCTGCCTTTCCTGGAAGGCTCGGTGCATTTTTTGCTTCCATGCCTTTGTACACGTGGCTTTTTTTGAGAAATGGCTACTTTGGCCTGTCCTTCCCCTTTTTCTGCCTGGTTAACTTCTGTTCCACGCAGTTTCCTGTAAGAAGCCAGCCTTTCCTAAGTTCTTTTAAAATGTTAATATCAATTATTGAATGCTTATTAGGTAAAAATAAGCCCTGTGTTTAGCACTTTACACACCCTGCCTGGCCAGTAAGTATGTGCTGAATAAATAGCTCCTGTTATCATGACTATGACGGAACTCAGCGAAAAAACACCTGAAATTGAGTGGAATGCAGTGTACGCCAGACCTGACCCTGCTGTTGTACATAACCTGGTTTTTCCCTTTCCCTCTACCAGTAACAGTGACTGAAATGAAAAACAAAGGAGAAAGAATACTGGATTCAAGAGTCATTTAGAATGGGGTTGAGTTCTGTTTCTGCTTCTTACTGTGTAAATGACCTTGGGCAAGTCTTTGAAATGTACTTGTAATCTGAGCGATTCCTAAAGATAGGTGTGTGATTTCCATTTTGCAGAGACTTGTTAAAGAATGTGAAGCCTCAAAGTACAGCGTGCTGGGGTTGGAACACGAGTCTCCTTGGCTCCAAATCCTGTCGTGGTTCCATGCTGCCATCCGTCTGCATTTCCTTGAATCATGTTTCAAGTAATTTTGGCAAAATTCTTTTCCATCTTAACTCTTGGACTCCACTTTTCTTAGGATACAGCTTTTGTCTGTAGAGTTTTGCAGGTAGGGTTCCCTGGAGGGAAAAGAATGGGAATGTTCTCTCCTGTTCTCAGAGAAATAGATAGGAATGGAGTGAGGTTGATTATTCCTGACCCTGCTTTGCCAGAACCAGAGGGTTTGCACTCTCAAATACATTTGCAGAGTTTCCTTCACACCCCAACTTCTGGCAGAATGTGACTTCTTTATTTTTTAAAAGAACAAAATATATTGGGTAAAACCCTTTAAGACTATAAAGTGAAAATGATTTTATGTACTTATGTTTTGGTATGGAATTAATTTTTCTTCCTTGATTTGGGAAGGGGATTTTGGGAAGCTGAAAAGGGGAAGCCCAGGAAAGTATTTTGAATGCTGCATAGGTCAGCCCTAAATGAAAATCCACAGGTCTAGTGTCTTTGAAAGGTCCTTGGTTTGCACTGGACTTGAGCTTCTAGACTATAGGGAAGATTGTAGTTACATTTTGGTTAAGGAAAAGTTTTAGTCTTCCTCCCTCCCCCTCTTAGGATATTTAATGTTTAATTTTAAAATGAATGTAGAAAATAATGACTATTTTTGTAAATTATTTGTATGTTAATTGATTTTTCCTGGAGTTATTTCTCTTTTGTGTGTGTGCTCTAATAACTTTGTTTTCAGAGGTCTGTTGCTTTTAGAGATAAATTAAAGCATCTGTGGGTTTTTCTTCTTTCTTTTTAAAGACCTTGGATTATGTTGTCTCAAGTTATTCATAGACTGCAACTTGAGGATTTTAACTCAGGCCACGCATGTATTCATTATGGTGTTGACTAGTCTTGTCACTGAATCTCCTTTTTAAAAATGAACCCATTAGGATTGGTCAGGTAGAAGCTCTGATAATTTATTGTTTAGTAAATCTATGACTGAGGCAAACAGGCTGTCTTAAAGATTTTTTTTTAATTGAGGTATAGTTGACATACAATATTACATTAATTTCAGGTGTACAGCATAATGATTTGATATTTGTATATGCAGTTGACCCTTGAGCAACATGGATTCAAACTGTGCGGGCCCACTGTGCAGATTTTTTTCAGTAAATGTATTGGAAAATATTTTGGACATTAGCAACAATTTGAAAAAACATTTTACTTTCCCTAACTTTATTGTAAGAATATAGTATATAATACATATAACATACTAAATAATGTGTTAATTGACTGTTTATGTTATGGGTAAGGCTTCCAATCAACAGTAGGCTGTTAGTAGTTAAGTTTTGGGGGAGTCATGGATTTTTGACTGTGCTGGGGTTGGTGCCCCTAACCCCCGTGTTGTTCAAGGTATAATGTTTTATTGAGTGATCACCACAATGTCTAGTTAACATCTGCCATCATATATACTTACAAAATTCTTTTTTTTGGTCTTAAAGCTCTAAAGAATTGTCATTCCTACTTTATTGGACTTCCTCTCTAGTTTGGAGAAACTTTCATTTTTAGAGTGGACATGCAGAAAAAGCATTGGTATGAGTTTTCCTGTTACAGTTCTTTGTTTTTCTTCAAGAAGACCAAGGGAAGTACTAGAAAATGTACTTCCTGTTAAAAAAACCCAACTTCCTCATTTGTTGGTTCTCTGAACTCTGATCTTTAATGTTACCCCGTGTGATAGCTATTTTTCACCTTTATCTTAAAGTTATAAAATTATCATTTGTGGAAATATTCTCATCCCCCATTTGTAAGCTGCTTGAGGACAGCATGCAGCATCCTTCATTCAGCATGAGGGCTTTTTAATACTTACTGAGCCAGTGAATGACTCTAGACCATCATCAACCTCCCTATCTATTCTTATTTCTTTATTGGTATCTGACAGACACTACTATTACAGTAGACTGGTTTCTTCACTTTTTCCTGACAGGCTCTTTTCCATTTCTGTGCTTTCACAGTGACTATTTCCCATTAAAATGTACCTGTATTTTATGACCTGGCAGATATCCCCTTCATCATGAAACCAGCTGACAGCTTTTGTTTGTATTAATCTCTTCTATTTTTAGACTACTGTATTCAGTAACACAGTTTAACACTTAACTAACCACTATTTATTTGTTTGATTTATGTTCTTTTTGTCTCCTCAGATTTTATCTTTTTTGAGTGTAGTAACAAGGTCTACCTTTTGGAACTTGTAAGGTGTTCACTATATCACTGTATCAGTGAAGGTGTATTGAGCACATTTATTTACAAGATCTTTTGAGAGGGTGAGAGATGTGTAGAGGGCAGCTTCTTCACTTTCAAGGACATTTCAATCTAGTAACATCTCAACAAATAGCTGTTTAGGTTTAAAAAATATTAACTTAGAAGCAATTTTATTTTTCTACCTGAGTGGTAAGGTAGCATATAAACAGTCCCATTTGAAATGATTCTGGGAAGATGGCAGCCTGAGCATCTCTGTTGCGCTCTTTTTAAAACTCAGTTTAAGTAAAATGACAATTTCAATGCTTAGAACAAAAATTCCGAGAATTGTAATAGGAACTCATGAACTTAAAGTTAAGGGTCTTTGAGGATAGCTCCAGGAAATCTAAAATGCAAATAATGAGACTTTTAGGAGGTTAAGCAAGTAATAGAATAAAAATTCAGGTTGTGAAAGCAAGATCTGAAGAAATGGAAATATATACCATATTCCTGGATGGGAAGACAAAATATTTATATATTTAATGGAAAGCAATTACAACTCCAATGGAGAAATTCTTTTGTGGGTGGGGAATTAGATAAAATGATCTCAGTGTTCATATGAAAGAAGAAATGTTTTGGAATAGACAAAAATTGGAAACAGAATAGTGAGGTATCCTTGCTTTACCACATATTAAAAGAGTCTAAAATGACTGTACTCAAAGCAGTATGGTATTAGCATTCAAATAAGGATGAGCAAGCAGAATAAAGTGCCTAAAATTGTTGTATATATAGGAAAAAATAGTTACAGAAGCATGGAAGTTTCATGATATTAGACCAGTTGTCTTCCCAGTTGCCTTAAAATAAGTTGGCTAGGACTCCACAGGACATGAGAAATACTGAAATTCTTGATACCCTAATAACCCCACCAAGAGGAGTACAGGAGCAGGAAAAGCTCCTTCCTCTTGCAGTGTCTTCCCAGTGCCCGCTACAGACTAAGCTTAATATCAAGGCATCAGGCACAGGAAAGATATTTAAAGGGTCCATCTTAATTTCCACAGAACAGGCAATGAAGGGTGGATTTGGAGCTGAGAAGCAATACATTGGAAACGGACACATCCTTGATTCCTTTCTTTCCTCCAGTCCAGTGCTCTGTGTCTAGTTCATCAGTAAGTTGTTTTGGTGCCACCTCAAGAAATATCCTAACTCTGCTGCTTTCCACCACTGATCCTGCTGCTCGTTGCCTTGATGGGGGGGCTACCGCATCTCTGCCTTCACCAGTGCTTCACCTTGTGTCCCTGCTTTCTCTTCTCTGATTTTCTGCACAGCAAGCAGCGATGGTGAACTTCTAAAACCACAGATCAGGTCATGTTGTTTCCCTGCCTTCAGACCCTTCAATAGATTCTCCGTCTTTAGAATTCAAACTCTACTCTGGTCTGCGAGCCTCACCCAGTCCTGTCCTGTGCCGTCCCTCTCACCACCTGGGCTTCAGACACACTGGCTGACCTCTCTTCTTCCTCTCCTCCCTCTTTCCTGACTTTTTCCTCTCTTTCTTCTTCCCTCGCTCCCTCCCTTCCTCCTTTCTCTTTTCCTTTCCTTTTATTATTTAACTGTTATTTACTGAGTGCCTACTATGTGCCACACAGGTACAGGCAATAAAGCGGTGGTTAAAATAACAAAAACATCTGCCTTTAAGGAGCTTACATTCTATGAGAATAGACAAATTAATAAGTAATATATATTGTTTGTCAGATGGCAAACATCAGTGCAGAAAAATTGTGAAGAGGGGTAGAGAATACTGGGGCTGGGTAGGGGGTACAATTTAAAATAGGATAGTAAAACAAAAAGATCCAGAGATGACCTCATTGTGTGATGATATTTGAACAAAACCCTGAAGGCAGTGAGGCTGTGTTCCTTTCCCTTGAATTCACCGTGCTTGTTCCCGCCTCCAGCCTTTGTCCTCGCTTTTCTTCCACCTGGAATGCGCTTCTCAGAATCCGTGCTCAGTTGACAGCTTTGCCTCCTTTCTGTCTCAGCTCGAAAGTTACCCTCTCAGTGGTGCCTCCCAGACCACCAAGTTTAGGAGCAACTCCTCTCACCTTTCTCCACCACATCTCGTTATACTTTCTTTTTTTGTTTACAACTTTCTAATTAGTACTTACCATTTGAATTACCTTGTTCATGTATTGAGTTGTTTGTCATCTGGTTCTCCCCCAGGTAAATGCTAGTTCTGTGCAAGCAGAGATCCTGCTTTCTTGTTCCCTGCTGGAAGTCCAGGGCCTAGAGTAGAAATCTCTCAGTAGGCACTTTTTAGTGAACAGTTGGACTTTGGAACAGATTCCAGTGGGATTCCTTGGATGGTGGCAGCTTTGCACAGTAAAGAATGTATAGGCTCTGTCCCCAGGGCCTCTGTTAGGAGGACAAAGGGACCCCTGTGGAGGCTGGTCAGCACTGGGACTCAGAGGCTCATGGTGTTTCCTGGCATTTGGTTAGTTTCTAGAGATTGTTTTCCTTCTTTCCCTCATCTATTTATCTGTGCCCTCTATTTTCCATGAGACTTTTACAGTTGGAATCTGTGTGACAACTTTCCATTTCATCAGCCTACTGATTCGACTCATTCAACTCAACTGATATCATTGTGCAGATACTTAGAGAACACATGGTGCCAAGCCTGGCACAGCTCTGTGAGCCGGAGCCGCATGGCTGAGCACCTCTGCTTCCTGCGTGGGGGGCGTGTTGCACGCTCCAGTGTTCCACTATACTTTGTCAATGGGCTGATTCCCTTTTTTCCTCTACCATAACCAAATGTATTACCCACAGGATTTGAGCTGAGGCATTAGCTAACGGGGTGGTTTTCTTGTAGACTAGATATTGCCACCAACCTTCATTTTGGTTTAACTGGTTGGTCGTAGTTGGGCAAAACTAAGTATTTCCAGCGACTGGTTTTCCAACATCTTTCCTTGGCCACATTGGATCTTTTGCAAAATGTTGGAAAACCTGGGAAGTGAAATATGTAGACATATGTAAATACTGGCTTTGTTGAATTAAGTCAGACCTTTGGTCGGTTTGTTTTAGTTTATGCACACAGTGTGGCCAACTAGACTCATGAGGACATTCATGGGCCGCCCTAATGTGCCCAACTGGGCACGTACAACACTTTTACCTTCGGTCTTACAGTTTTCTTTCAAGTACCTATTTGAGTATCTATGTCCAAGATATTATTCAAACACTGAATTTATTGTAATTTTGCACATGGGATAAATATAAAATCTCAAATGTTCCATTTATTTATTATTTTATCATGAATTCCAGTTATCTTTGTGGCTGAGAAGTAGGACTTGCGAAACATCTTAATAATTAAGAATGTCCTGTTTAAAGATTGAAAGGAACATTAAAATGATTATTGTGTTGAAAATTTGACTAAGATGATTATTAAATATTAGTTGACCAAAGATCACCATTATTAGAAGAAATAAATTGCTCAGAATCCTGACTTTGATTTGATTATCTTCAACTTTTCCTTGGCAGTTGTAGAAAAATGAGTTTTTCTTTAGAGGTGGGGATTCTTTCCTGCTTTTATTCTTGTTGTGAGTTTCAGTTGTCTTAGTTTCCTTACCTGTGAAATGTGGGTAATAATAGTCTCTGCCTTACAGAATTGATGTGAGAAGAGAATCAGTTAGTGATGAGAGTAGTGCCTGGCATGTGGTAAGCCCTGTAAGTCTTTTATGCCACTATGCTGCTATGTCAGTTTACATTCCCAAAGCTTCAGTTCATGCAGAAATTTTGATTAGGGAGTAGGGTAACTGAATTGGGTATATGAACCTGAATTTGGCTCCAGCTTTACCTAAAACAGGATGATGATTAAAGCTGCAAGAACAGATGAGTTCACCCAGGAAAGAGGGCTTAGAGTGAGCAGAGAGAAGTATTTCAGACAAGCCGCTAAGGAATGTGAAAATGGGCAGAGAAATGAAAGCCTGCAAAGAGTGGGAAGAAGTGGCTGCAGATAGCAAGAGAGCTAGAGAAGGAAAATCAGTAGAGTTTGGGGGTCGGAAAGACAAAAGAGGAATGAATAATCAAATTTTTCTGCAAACACAAGAATGGTAAGGGTGAAGGTGGATTCATTGGATTTAGTTACAAGGTGATTAATGAATTTAGTGAGAGTGGTTTTAATGCAGTGGTGTGGGAACCAGAAGTCAGATTATAATGGGTTAAGGAATGAATGGGAGAAAACAGAAGAATTGCAAAAACAAAAGAACTTTCTCAGTAAGTTTGATTGTAGTTAGGAGGGACAGGGTAAGACAGTAGTTTATTTATTTATTTATTTGTTTATTTTTATTTTGCTATCATTAATGTACAGTTACATGAACAACATTATGGTTACTAGACTCCCCCCCCACCACATACCCCATTACAGTCACTGTCCAGCAGTGTAGTAAGATGCTATAGAATCACTACTTGTCTTCTCTGTGTTATACTGCCTTCCCTGTGTCCCCCCCCTACATTATACATGCTAATCATAATGACCCTTTTTCTCCCTTATCCCTCCCCTCCCACCTATCCTCCCCAATCCCTTTCCCTTTGGTAACTGTAAGACAGTAGTTTTTTGTAGTTATTTGCCGAGATAAGATATTGCAAACAGCATCTTTATTGCCTAATAGATGCCACAAAGAATGTATGTACAAATACTAAGTGTGCTTAGGTGAAGGACATTCGGGTACCTGTAGTATTCTGGGATGGAGTCCCCAAAGTAGTATCATTTGGGCTCAGAGTTAATAGTTGAATAGGAGTTTGGTGGGCAGAAAGACAATGGAAGAGGACACTTTAGGTTAATGAATTTGTAATTCATTGTAGCACACTGGAGGAATTATGATGATTTACTCACCACTAGAGCATAAAGTGTAATCTCTGTAGGTCCGGTAGGCCTGGATGGGTGGGCAGGGCTCAGGGTAGGGTAGCAAGAGGGCATGATGGCAAGAGGGCAAGACAGAGCAGGGAGACTGGTAAGGAGCCCACTGAAAGGAGCCAGGGGTCTCTGCAGTAGGATCAGGGAAGAGGGAATGCAGGGAGAGGTCTTTAAGGAGGCTGAATTGATGAGACTGATGTGGAGCAGAAGGGCCTCTGATATGACAGAAGAACCTAGATTGCCTCCCAGGTTTCTGGCTTAGCATCTTGGGAAGAAGATGGCACCATTTCCTAAAACAAGGAATAGAGGAAGAAGATCAGCTTTAGCTGTAGAAGGAGATAAATTCAGTATTATTGAATTTGAGAGGTCTTTGGACCATGTAAGTGGAGATCCAGGGCAGGCAGTTGGCTGTGTGTGCTTGGAGGTCTTCAGTTCAGTGTTGCTGAGGGAGCATCACTGACAGTGGAGCCATGACACGACGGTGTGCTCCTCTCAGACACAGTGCTCTGAGGGGGGCACATTGAGTGAGAAGAGGAGAACCACAGAGCTCCAGAAGCATCACCACTTACAGGGGAAGCTGAAGAAATGGAACCTGAGAAAAAGTGGTCAGAGAGGCCTGTGTGGCCAGAGAGGGAGAAGAGCAAAGCAACAGGGAATTTTTTTTTTTTAATAATTTATTTTATTTTAGTATCATTAACCTACAATTACATGGGCAATACCGTGATGATTGAACTCCCCCCATCACCAGGTCCCCCCCACCAACCCCACCACAGTCACTGTCCATCAGCGTAGTGAGATGAGAATCGCTACTTGTCTTCTCTGAGCTGTACAGTACCCCCCGTGCCCCCCCACCCTATGTCTGCCAATCGTAATGCCCCTTTTACCCTCTTATCCCTCCCTTCCCATCCATCTCCCCAGTCCCTTTCCCTTTGGTAACTGTTAGTCCATTCGTGGGTTCTGTGAGTCTGCTGCTGTT
>JAQQAC010003639.1:4630201-4690179 GCA_029783875.1 Phataginus tricuspis | reverse complement strand
TGTTTTTGTGCCAGTACCAAATTGTCTTGATTACTGTGGCTTTGTAGTAGAGCTTGAAGTCAGGGAGCGTAATTCCCCCTGTTTGATTCCTCCTTCTCAGGATTGTTTTGGCTATTCGGGGTCTTTTCTGGTTCCATATGAATTTTAGAATTATTTGTTCCAGTACATTGAAGAAAGCTGTTGGTATTTTAATAGGGATTGCGTTGAATCTGTAGATTGCTTTAGGTAGTATTGCCATTTTGACAATATTGATTCTTCCTAGCCAAGAGCATGGGATGCATTTCCATTTGTTAGTGTCTTCCTTAATTTCTCCTAGGAGTGTCTTGTAGTTTTCAGAGTACAGGTCTTTCACTTCCTTCGTTAGGTTTATTCCTAGGTATTTTATTCTTTTAGGTGCAATTGTGAATGGAATTGTTTTTCTGATTTCTCTTTCTGTTAGCTCATCATTAGTGTATAGGAAAGCAACAGATTTCTGTGTGTTAATTTTGTATCCTGCAACTTTGCTGAATTCAGATATTAGTTCTAGTAGTTTTGGAGTGGAGTCTTTAGGGTTTTTTATGTACAGTATCATATCATCTGCAAATAGTGACAATTTGACTTCTTCTTTACCAATCTGGATGCCTTGTATGTCTTTGTTTTGTCTGATTGCCGTGGCTAGGACCTCCAGTACTATGTTGAATAACAGTGGAGAGAGTGGGCACCCCTGTCTTGTTCCCGATCTTAGATGAAAAGCTTTCAGCTTCTCGCTGTTAAGTATGATGTTAGCTGTGGGTTTGTCATATGTGGCCTTTATGATGTTGAGGTACTTGCCATCTATACCCATTCTGTTGAGAGTTTTAATCAAAAATGGATGCTGAATTTTGTCAAATGCTTTTTCAGCATCTATGGAGATGATCATGTGGTTTTTGTTCTTCTTTTTATTGATGTGATGGATGATGTTGATGGATTTTCGAATGTTGTACCATCCTTGCATCCCTGGGATGAATCCCACTTGATCATGGTGTATGATCCTCTTGATATATTTTTGAATTCGGTTTGCTAATATTTTGTTGAGTATTTTTGCATCAACATTCATCAGGGATATTGGTCTGTAATTTTCTTTTTTAGTGAGGTCTTTGCCCGGTTTTGGTATTAGAGTGATGCTGGTTCATAGAAAGAGTCTGGAAGTATTCCCTCCTCTTCTATTTTTTGGAAAACTTTAAGGAGAATGGGTGTTATTTCTTCTCTATATGTCTGGTAGAATTCAGAGGTGAATCCATCCGGTCCAGGGCTTTTGTTCTTGGGTAGTTTTTTGATTACCGATTCAATTTCATTGCTGGTGATTGGTCTGTTTAGTTTTTCGCAACAGGGAGTTTTTAAGAAGTGCCTGTTGCTGCAGGAAGTTTAAGAGTGGGCTGAGAAATGCTCTTGGGCTTTATAAGTAGAGGTGGTCATGGGTAGTGACTTTTGCCTGAACTGTTTGAGCTGTGTTGGGGGTGGGGGATTACAAACCTGTGGGGAGTGGGGTAAGGAGTCCAAGGCGGAGGAGGAGGTGGAAACAGAGGTGGGGCAGTGTCCACTGCTTTCAAGCTTGGTGTAGCAAGGATGCTTATACATTTATTGCTTCTTTCTCTCTCTCCCCACTAGAAAGTAAGTTGCATGAGGGCAGGAACTTCCTTCTGTTCACTTTATCTCCATGGTAGAAAAGAGCTCCTGGCACACAGTAGGGGCTCAAAAAATATTTGGTGACTGAATGAATGAGTTATGTTAAGAAGGGAGAGACTTGCACATCGGGTGGAAGAGTAAGAAGTCTTGGAGAAGGAGGGGTTGAAGGTGCGGAGCAGAAAGCATGTAATGGCACACAGTCTCTGTGAGGCAGGGACGTTTAAAATCCCACCCGCAAGCGCTGTCGGAGTGATTACCCAGGATACCAAGAGTGACTCCTTTCTGCTGAAACAGAAGGGAAGGAGAAAAGGATGGGAGCAGAGGCAGATATTTATGGGTGGTGGAGGAGAAAGTTGAGGGAGTGTCTCCTGATGGTCTTGCGTGTATTCTCTGAGTCAAAAATAAATGAAAAATGAGTATCTTTGGAAAACAGTAAAACATACAAAAAAGCCACCCCCGTGTAAGCAGCTACGTTTACGTGGAAAGTCATAGACATATAATTGTAGACACACACAAGGCTGTGGTCAGTGACGTGAAGGGTAGATGAGGTAAGAATGAGCCAGAGAGGATGAGTAAGAGTAGGTGAGACAAGAGGTCTCTATAGTCTCAGCTGTAAATATAGGGAGTGGCTGTGAGCCCAGAGAAGGGAATGCACACGCCAGTATGGCTGTTGCTTCATTCTGCCCAGAAACAGCCGGAGACTGGCCCCGGACTCTGACGGAAGAAGGAAAGGCAGGGCACGAGGCTCACTTTTTCCTCTTTGAGATAAAATGAACAGAAATTTGAGCCTTGAGTGAAGTAGAGTAACTCTTTGTTAGCAGCTCCTCTGGCTCTAACCAAGCTGGTTTTCCAGTGATTTATTTCTGATTCATTTGACAGGAAACTGCTTTCCCAACTTTTGACAACCTGTTATCTAAAGTGATTTGTCTGTTTAGAAGCAGAGGTAGGAAAGAGGATGTGACAATGTCGCAGTGAGTCACAAAGAACAAGACAGGACCATGTTTGCTTAACTTCATCAGGTTTTATCTAAAATTAACTTAAAGAATATTGAAGTGTCCATTTTGTTTTAACTAACAGTTGTTTACTAGTAAGTTATCACTTGTCCAAAATTCTGTTTGCAGTCCAATTGAATTCAAGACTACATATTTCTCAGGAACTTTCTGAATTTAGATGAAATTAACCAACCAAGCTAATTTTTTTTTTTTTTCCTTTTGCTGTTAACCTTACCAGCCATTATTGCAAATCAGCCGCTGACAGGTAGGGGAGAGCCGGACTTGAGTTCTGGCTGCTTCTGTTTTTGCATTTCTCACGTGTTAAAACGTGTCCCCTGGAAAGCGAGCAGCGGATTCTTCGGGGAGGGATCAGATTCTAAGAGTAGAAGAGGTTTTGTTTAGAGCAAGTTGCAAACTCTAATCATTTGCTTAATTGCCCTATCAGGGAAGAGTTTGTAAAGTGAAAAGCACCTGTCACTTTTTGGAGATGGGGAGAAATCATTTTTTTTTCTTCTGTGACAGAAAGTGAAATCAGAGGTTGACTAAGACAGGCTAATTGGAACTTGGAACATCACAATTGGCTCAGTACTTTGAATTCATTTTTCCTAAGCCGTCCCACTGCTGATGGGAGATGATGGGAAATCGTATGTACCCCCACTTCACATTTCATAATTCTAAGTATTTTAGCCATTAGTTGAATAGTTAGATCTCCAGCTAGACCTTATTTTGGGGAAGAAAAATGACTTTATCAGCCTTTTGGGGAGAACCTAGGGAACGAGAGAGTCTTCTGGTCAATCTAGCATCAATAGGCTGAGGACCCATTTCTTGTTTTACAGAGAACTAAGTTACAGCCAGATTCCTACTTTCCTGGAATTTATATTATATGTCTATGTGTCTGTGAGACCACGTTCAAGACTGCTTAAAGAGATCTGACGTCTGGAACATTTTTACAGATTCTCAGTTCTGTTGGTTTTTACCAGAATGAACTGGGAAAGCGTTCTGAGACAGAGGCACGTCAGAGGCAGTGAGTGATGTAATATGGAAAAGATCACTGGGTTCCGGTTCCATTTCTGCTATTTACAAGTTTTGTGGCCTTGGGCAAGTCATTTAACCCCTCCTTCCTAGTCTCTGGGAGATGAAGTGGCTAGATGAGAGATGAAGTTCTTTCCAGCGCTTAATTCCTGTTGAGTATGTTTATGAAAATATATGAAAAGGAAATCCTATTTTAAATTCATTGGGACAATTATTATTTAAAGTAAATCCATGTATAGTGAGAACCATCACTGCTTAATTTATATTCAGTCAGTCAAAACTTACATGTCGAATTTTCTTAAGCAAGGTACACACTTAACTGTTCAGGAGGTGTGCTGTTGGTTTGGCTTAGTGAGGTTTAGGGGACAGAACTCTAGTTCTGACTCTTGTTGAATTACCCTCCTAATGCATCTCCTCTCCCCTTTGTCCCTCCCCCATAGCCCCAGCATTCTGTATGCTTATTTTTGTAATGGTTATCAGATTGCTTTATAATTTTTTGCTTACTTTTCTCTCTCCTTCCCAGAGGTTGGAAATCATGTCTTAATTCATCTTTACTTTCTCTATTGTAAGACACTGAGAAGAAAGGTGGTGAAATGTTAGCAAATAGCAGAGTCAAAGATGGCTCAGATCTTGAGTTTGGGTAGCCCAGTGATGATGGCATTGTAGTATACATTAGCACCTGAGGAGCTGGTTCTGGCAGGGAGATGGTAAGTATACTTTTGGACATGATGGACTCTTGTGGCATTGACAGAACATTCAGGTGGACTGTTCAGTAGACAATTAGAAATGGCAAATTTTATTCTGGAGCAGTTGAAGGATTTGAGCATCATCTTTATGAGGTTCCTCAGGGTGAATCAGATCTTTGAAAAGGAAAATAAAAAATAAAGGTGATAGGGCATACCTATACTTAGGAAGCAAGAGGAGAAAGCAGAGTCGTCCCCAGTGCTCGGAGTGACCGCAGAAGTAGGAGCTGCGCTAGGGCATGTAGTGCCCTGCTTCATGGAGAGAAGTACTCAGCGACCTTAAAGCTCGGGAGAGGTTAGGAGAATTAGATGAGGTGGTGCAGATGATTGATCAGTCAGTCTTGTCCTGTGGCTGGATCAGAGGCTAGATGAGAAAGTGAGGAGGACATAGAAACAATGAGTGTAGGCTTCTCATTTTGAAGTTGGGAAAGAGGAAGAAAGAACAGGGCAGAATCAAAGGAGTACTCATTTACTTTGTTATTATTTTTAATAATAGAGGATACTGAGAGATCTTTATAGGCCTGGGGAGGCTAAGAAAGGGAGCTAAGGAGAGATTGAGTTGGCTAGGGAGGTTTGGACACAGATTAGATCCCTTGGGAGTAGAAGAGGGTGAGCTTAGACTAAGCAGGATGGCAAGGCTGCTGTCGTGTTGGAGCTGAGGGAGGAACATCTCTCCCTCTGAGACAGGAAGGGTTTTGTTGAAAAATTGATTTAGGGAGAGGAAATTGGCATGGGATTAACAGGAAAACATTCCTCAGAAAGATGGAAGCATGGAGTTTGAGAAATGTGAAAAGAATTAGAACAGCAGCTGTAGGGGACTTGGAGAGAAATTAATGGAACAATTAAAGCTATGTTAGTGCCCTTGAGGCCAAAGCCCGTGTGGTCAGCATGAACTTGGAGTGAATTCGTTTGCATGATATTTATGTAGAACGATGAGATTATGATGTGATGTAGGTCTTTAGTTTGAACGTCAGTGGCCTCAGAGGTGCTGACAGGACCTGAGGTCTAGAAGAAAGCAGAAGCCAGGTTATAAAGATGGGAACATGCTCTGAGGAGTGGTGGGCTTCAGGAACTCAGTGCTTGGCCTTGACTTTGCAATTCAAGCTGTCCCATGTTGTTGATCACCGAGCATTCCTGTGCCACTGTTTTTATGTGTATATGTATGAAGCAGGGGAAAAGAGTGTCTTATTAAAGGGTTATTGAGCTGGAAATAAGGTATGAGAATTTTGTAAGAATACTATGCATTTTTTCCCGTAATTAAAAAAAACAGGCAGGGAACATTATTTAAAAACTCTATGAAATGGAAAAATAGATGCCTCCCCTTTCTCCCATCCTCAGTCCTACTTCCCGATATGTAACCATTTTTTATCAGTTTTGCAGTTCTAGTAGTTAACAGTTTAACTTTCAGTAATATGTTAAGTCAGCTTTAGAAAGCATCTCTTGATTCTCTGCTGTGAACAATGAGAAATTTACCTATTTCTGGAACTCTTTTCCTCCTGAGTCTTTGTAATTATATTATTGTTCTTATTATATTATCAAAGTAAATAATGTTTATACTGTTAGTGTAACAGGAAGTAGTCTTGTACTGTATGTACAGATTAAGCCTAAATGTTTATATGCCACAAATACTGCTTTTGCAGTATCGTTATTAAATAAATATTGCTTTAGAACCTAGAAGTGCTGTTGTAAGCATGGAGAAGGAAATGTGACCGTAACCCCGCCTCAGAGAATAGCACAAACAACATCTACTGAGTCCTCTTTGAATTTCTTTGCACTTTGTTGCTTCTAAGCCTTACTCGGCTGCTATTGTTTCTCATACATTAAGTTGTCAGTTTTCTTGTCTTTTTAAAAAACTTTGGAGTTGTTATTTTTACTATAGGGTACATGAGTGTTGAACTTTTAAGTCCTTGCCTTTCAAAAAAATCTCTCATTTGATTATCATTTCTTTGAATGAAACCTATTTTTATATTCTGGAAGCTTTTAGGATTTGCTTTCTGGCCTTGGAGTCCTGAAATTTTATTAGGATGTGTCTTCTCTTTCATCCTCTTTAGTATTTGCTAGATTCTTTCAGTCTGTCTTTATTGGCTGCCATTCTCCAGCTCAGGGGGATTTTGTTTTATTACTTCTTCCCTTCTGTGTGTCATGTTTTTATTCTATTTTGTGTTTGCTTTCTCCCTTTTTTAATTTACTCTTTCTTTTAATAGCATTTATCCTTTTTCCTTCTTTTTTTTAATTGATATACAGTCTTATTTTAGTTTCAAGTATACAACCCAGTGGTTCAACAGTTATGTATATTATTAAATCCTCACTCCCACTAGTACAGCTACTATCTGTCAACATAAGAAGATGTTACAGAATCATTGGCTATATTCTCCATGCTGTACTACTATCCCTATGACAAACTTACATTATGATTGAGAATTTTTGTGCCCCTTTATCCCCCTCATTGTCCTCACCCACTCACCCCAACCCCTACCCCATGGTAACCACCAATCCCTTCTCAGCGTCTGTGACTCTTCTGCTCTTTTGTTCCTTCTGTTTAACAGCAGTTTATTCTTGATTTTTATGGACATGCTAAACTCTTGAATCTCTCTAAATATGTTAATAAGAATTTTTTAAAAGTTCTTTTCTAATTTCTGAAATATCTCATATTTCCTCTTTGGGTCAAGTTCCTCCAGAAGTACATCTTGTCCTATTTATTTTGTTCTGTTGGGTTTCCTCAAGTGGCTTGTTTTTTCTGTTTTGTTGAATTTCCTCAAGTGTCATATAATTTGAAGTTCACGGTTAATGAGAGTAACCAGGTCGATTAGTATAGGTAGTTGGTTGTGGTTTTCTTCTGGAGTTTAATTGGTCTTACAAGGTATTTAAATATTTATTATGGAATATCATATACAAAAGAGTAGATGTTATGTGTTCGCACAGTTTAAGGAAGAGTGATAAATTATCTGTGATCTAGTTTAAGAACTAAAACCTTAAAATACCTCTGAAAGCCCAATGGGCTTATTACTGTCTCCTCACCCTCAAATGTAACCACCATCCTTAATTTTGTTACTCATTCCCTAATTTTGCTTTATATTTTGTATATATTGCAAACAAAATATTATTTATTTTTGTAAATTTCTGAACTTTATAAATGGAAATTGCTGTATGTATACTTCCGTGACTTGTTTTTTTTTGCTCAGTATTGTGTATGAGATCCATTCTTGCCTGGCACAAGTTATTGTAGCTCTTTTTTTGTCTTCCTGCTGCTCTAGCATTCCACTGCATGAATTCACCTCAATTTATTAGTTCATTTCCCAATTGGCAGATACTTCAATTGTTTCTAGTTTTTTGCTATTGCAAACATCACAGCTGTGAACATTCTTCTATATTTTAAAAATATAATAAACTGAAATAGAGTTAGAAACAGAGCAGACTGGTGTTTATGATAGGGAAGGTGGATGGGAGATGGGTGAGAGAGGAAAAACAATTAGAATGTTTGGTCTCTTGATTGGGGCAGTGGTTACATGAGTATATACGCATGTCAGAATTCATCAAGCTGTCTGCTGAGTGCATTTTGTATGTATTTCAACTAGAAAAAAAAATATGTGTCTACCTTTAGCCATGGATTTTCAAATGCATACGTAAAAGTCTAGAATGAAATAGAACAGAATCTCTGGATAGGAAATTGTGATGATTAAGAATTTTTTTTATTTATAAATGTTCTTGTATTTTCCACAGTTTCTTAAATGCCCCTAGTTTTATGTTCTGGAATTAAAAAAAAAATTTAACATGTACTCTGTTTTCTTTGGAGCATACATAAAAGGGTAAGGACTAATAAGAGAAATTTTCGTTAGTAAACGTGAAAAGGATCAGTGCAGTTTTCATGTGTAAAGTATGGTTTTTGCAAGCTTAATGAATCTGTCGAATCATTGGCAGTGCAATCCATATCAAATAAGTCTCTGTAAGTACTTCCAGGTTTGAACTGTAGTGTTCTGTTAAGTTTGTAACTTTTTAAACTTCGTTATTTTCCTTTTCATCTATAATCAGTCACTGAAATTTTCTGTTAGCATTAGCACAATAAAGGAAACCCACTGAAAACTTTTGCTAAGGACAAAAAATATTTTTAAAAGCATCGAAAATAAGAGATAGATTATTGTAAAATTTTTGATTTTTGTTTTGTTTTTAGTGCTGAAGTTTTTCAGACTAAGGCACACTACGTTTCTGATAATGATTTTGATACTCTGCCTAAATTACGTAAGCTTACTTGGGGTCACAATTTTTCTGTAACTCATGGACTCAGAGTTCAGGTGATTGAGCAAATAAGAGGCATTCAAAGGCATTCAGACTGATCACAGAGCTTAGCAAATTTGCTCTATTTCAGTTGGGTGATAATAGAGCTGATAAGCTTGGCCTCAGACAGACGTAAGTAGAAGTCCATTTCAAATACCTTTAATTTTTGTGGAACAGTTTTGTTTGAGTTTCATTTAAAGATGCATCCCCTCTGATAAACACTGTGCATAGGCCTTTGGAGTTCTTTCTCTCAGGTGGTCCTGAAGTATATTGAGTGTGTCCTGAAGTATAAAACGCTGATATATTCATGTAAACATATCATGGGAGTTAGTTGGAAATTTTCAGATGATCACCATGGTAATTAAATTTGGATAATGAAAGTTGCTTGAACATGTGTAACTGGAAGCAAGTTTTCCTCAGGTGAGTTTATGAGAAAACCTAAGTCTTGGGTTTTAGAGAGATCCTCCCCACTTGGGCCACCTCTCAGCGGCAACCTGTACTGTACAGCCTGAGAAAAATTTGGCTATGATGCCAGTCTTAGTTCAAGGAAGGCCAGTTTCAGAGTTGGAGTGGATGAGGAAACTTCTGGATAATAATAGCTCAGACTTACATAGGGCTCAAGGGGTTAGAAAATAAAAATGGGGTACATACAACAATCCACTTAATGTTCGTATTAACTCCTACAATGTTCTTTATTTATTGTATCATCTCCTTTTCATATTTCACCAAAGTGCTCATGATCTTTCTTTTTTTTATATTATTATTTTTTATTAAGGTGTTATTGATACACCCTCTTATGAAGGTTTCACATGGAAAAACAATGTGGTCACTACATTTACCCATATTATCAAGTCCTCACCCATACCCCAGTGCAGTCACTGTCCAGCTCTAGTTTTTCCCATACAGAATGTAATGCTCTAATTCATCGATTAGCCCCCATCACTAACAAATTTATAGAGCTAGAGGGAAAAGTAGGGGGAACATGACCCCAAATTTTATGCTCAGTATTATCATTATTATTTTTAAGACAAGTTAGCAAGTGAAAGGGATCCACATGTACTTGGTTTGAATAAGAATCAAATCCCCTAAAAGTGCTTAGAATGTGAGTAATAGTTGTAATTCCGGTTTGAAATGTGCATCACTGCACTATGACAACTAAAATGCTGTACTTACAGTCAGAGGGGAAATTTTTTTTTAATCCATGGTCACGGACAACTTCGGGTTTGGAGAAGAGAGAAAGGCAAAAAAAAAAAAAAAAAGAGAGAGAGAAAGGCAGACTAAGAGAAATACAAATAGCAAGCATTAACCCACTGTGTATGTGGCTTACTGTAGTGTTTCATATTCCTTTACGTTTTGGACTAGACTTCTACTAGAATTCTATAAACTTGAGGGGTATGTGATTGAAGGTGTCTGACCTTTCTAGTTTTGGAGCTTCCTGGAAATCTCATTCTTCTATTCTCTAACTTGTAATGTGGGAAAGTAACACATACACCCACATACACATATGCATGCACTCACACACAGGCAGGGTGGGCCAGCTCGAAAATCTCAGTAGAATGGTAAAAGCCTGCAGTTGTCTTGGAATTCATAAACATGTTCAAAAACTTAAGTTTTTCATCTTCGTAGATGTGTTTCAGTTTCTCCTCTCTTCATTTTCCTTCATAAAAGGAAAGGCTTTCTATTCCTGAGTTAACCACTTTCCTAAAATCTACCAGTTTTGCTCAGATCTAAAATACGTTATGCTCTTTTGTGCTATGTATGGAGTGTTATGTTCCTGCACATGTCTCTCGTGGAAGGAGAGACACAGACAGAAGAGTGGGTGACTGAGTCAGAGAGATGTAAATGATCTTATTATACTTGAGCTGCAGCCACACCTAGAAACTTTGACAATAACAGGGCCTGTGTTTGATATACCTGGCTTGTTATATCCTGTCTGGATTTTAGTATGTCACATACGTGTTGTACATCAGCAAAGTTGAACAGGTCCTAGAACAATTATTAAACTTAATCAGACTTAGAATTATACTGTTCCTCATTCTGGCCATACAAAGAAAATGAAACACATGACAATAACAAATTTCTAGTTGTTTCTTATATTGTTGGTTCTGGTTCAGTGGTTTCAGTGCTGCAGATCCTCCACCAAGACAGATTTTCATGGGCATTAAATTCATTAAGATTCAGACAACCTCAGTGTCCGTGACAAATTGTTAATGTTTTTAAAATAGCAGTGGGGCCCTATTCCAGTTCCCAGTGGGCTGTATTTGGACACTGTATTTCATGTGTGGGTATTTTATAACCCTAAAATTTGGGGGAAAGTGAGGTAGGGAACTAGTGGGAGGGGGTGCATAAGGATCTTATATTAGTGTACCAGTTAGTAGGCCAGGTTGTGGCTCTGATTACTTAAACAGGACAAAAGTTATCAGGACAAATGGGCCAGTAGACAGCTGCCATCTTTGAATCTCAAAGGAGTCTCCTACATTTGGTGTTACCACTCTCTTATCTCCTATCCTTCTACTGTGCCATCTGCCTCCCCCATTTCTCTGGATTTGTTCAATCTGTATCTAAAATACGTTATGATCTTTTGTTTTAAACCTTGCTCTTAACCCTATTAGGGTCCTTACCTTATTGTGTTGTAATTATCTTTTTGCTTGCTTTTCTTCCTTATTTGAAGGTAAACCCCTTGAGGGCAGGTACTTCTTTGTTTAGAGTTAATAATTCCAGGGCCTAGCACAATTTAGAGTTAGTGCTTGGTAAATGTTGTGGAATTATAAACTAGGTTTTCTTTATTAATATTATCATTTATTACAGATCCCAGATCTATTTTAACACCTCTTGTATTATAAGTCATGAAATAGGTGAAGGGGAAATAGTGAGGATGTTTGATATCTTGATCTAGTGATAGTCACATGTCAAAATGTACTGAGCTGTACACTAAGTTTGTACATTTTATTGTATGTACCTCAATTTAAAAAGATTTAATGAAAAATACCCAGATTTAAAAAAGTCATGATGATGAAAAATCTTCTAAGTTAGACATTGCTCTTGGCCCTTTACATGAATCTTCTCTACTTCTTATAATAACTCTAATAGATAGACTCTGCATTTTATATTTAAGGAAACTGAAGCTCAGGAGGTTAAATAATTGACTCAAGTTGAATAATAGTTAAATAAGGCTGTAGTTGTCCATGCCTCTCTTGCTTTTAGGCCAGTGGTCTTTCCATTACACCAAAGCCCCCCTAAAGAGTTGATGTGTCTGCCAGGGGAAAGACTGATACAAAACCTAGCACACTGCCTTTGCCTCTTAAGATAGTATTCAGGAAGAGTAGGCGGAACCCATCCAGAGGTCAGTTGTCAAGATGGCTATGTAACAACAGTTTCCATGAAGGGACTGGGAGATAGGAAGTACACCAGGAAATAAATTGGGAGGGTCAAAGCAGGAAAAGCTGCTTAGTTAGGCATCAGACTGGAAGGACTGGAGCAGATAGGAGTCTGGGGAAGCAAAGATGGGGACCAGAGAAGGCACAGGGCACAGGCATGTCACAGACTTGTGTAAGGCAAATCTCATGAACATGGCCTCTAGCAGTGACTACCCTTAAAGCTCAGTTTGGTGTTTTTGCGTGGTGTGTGACACATGGTATACTCAATACAAGCTTTTGAATCAGTGATGAACTTATTTATAATTTTCTAGATTTGCTGACATGGGAGAGGTGATAAAAACAGTGTAATTTTGTAAAAATACATTTATGTTCAACCAACAATGTTCAAAAGGGAAAAAACGGCTCAGTTTGAGATTTGGGGCTGAAGTTTGGGAGAAATACTGAGAGATACATTCATGGAAAGAATATTTTTTACATTTGGACTTGGGAAAGAAAGAAGGGTCAAGATAGCCACAAAAAGATAAGTCATGATGATGAAAATCTTCTAATTTAGGCATTGCTCTTGGCCCTGTACATGAGTTTTCTCTAATTCTTTTAATAGCTCTAATAGGTAAATAATTACTTGATGATTAAATTCAATAAATTCTGATAATTAAATTCAGTAATGCCTTTTGAACATCTACTAATGTGCCAAGACAGTGTGCCAGATATTTTGCTAGTGCCAATAGGGGTAGATGAGATTGCACCCTCTTTAGGAGCTCACAGTCTAGCCCAGAGGGAGACAGAAAAACCCCAGTGACCATGCTATCATCTGTGCTATTGTGTGAGAATATGCCAAAGGAAGGGAACACAGTGAATGAAGTTCTGTATTAGAGTTAGGGTCAGCTGAGAGAGACAGAAAACCCAAATTAACAAAATAAAAGTGAGATGGAAGTTTGTTTCCCTCTTACATAAATGTTTGGCTAGGCGGATTGGGGCTGGTGTGATTTCATGATGTTAGAGTATCTACGTTATTGCTCAGCCATGGTGTGGCCTCAGCTGCACTGAGATGGCAGCTGCTGCTTTTAGGCATTAAGATGGGGAAAGGAATGAAGAGGAGGCATAGCACTGTCTCTGAAAGTCTGTGGGAACTTACACTGGCGAAAGCTTAGTTCTGTGACTCCACACCTACCTATATGCATAGTTAAAAATGGGGGGTCCTTAACTTAGGACAAGGGGTGGATGAACTTTGCAGATCAACTAAAAGCCTTTGCCACTAGTACCAGATTTTGTCTTTCAGAGAAGGGGATGCTTACACAGACCTGAAGATAATCAGGGGTTAGCCAGGTGGACAAAACAAAGAAGACAGAAGGAGGCACACGTTTTGACGAGAGATAAGCAATTCATGGAACTTCAGGTCTTAGGTTTGGCGTCCGCTTTTGGCTATTATGAATAGTGCTGCTGTGAATATTCACATACAAGTTTTTGTGTGAACATGTATTTTCAGTTCTCTTGATTATATAACCTAGGAGTGGAATTGCTGGATCCTAAGGTAACTCTATGTTCAACTTTTTGGGGAACTGGTAAACTGTTTTCCAAAGTGTCTGCACCATTTTACATTCTCACCAGCAATGAAGAAGTTTCCAATTTCTCCTCATCCTTTACAACACTTTTGATAATAGCTACTCCAGCAGGTGGGAAAATGGGTTGTCTTTTTATTTTTGAATTATAAATATTTAGTATATTGTAGATACTACCCATATCAGATACATGGTTTTCAAATATTTTCTCCCTCTTTGTGGCCTCTTTGTTATTAGAATAAAAAGTTTTAGACACAAGTTTTAAATTTTGTTGAGAGTCTAATTTTATCTGTTTCTTCAGTTGTTTGTGCTGTTGGTGTCATGTCTAAGAAATTGTTACCTAACCCAGGGTCACAAAGATTTATACCTTTGTTTTCTTCTAAGAGTTTCATAGTTTTTGCTCTTACATTTAGGTCTCTAATCTATTTTGAGTTAATTTTTGTGTATCATGTGAGGTAGGGTTCCATATTTATTCTTTTGCAGGTGGATATCCAGTTGTCCCAGCACCATTTTTTGAAAAGATTCTTTTTTCCTCCATTGAATTGTCTTGGCATGCTTGTCAAAATCGATTTTGAAATCAGAAAGTGTGAGTCCTCTAATTTTTTATCTTTTTCAAGATTGTTTTGACTGCCAAACTTTCTTGCTTTCTAACTTTTTATTCCCTTTGTCTAGAAGACTTATCCTGCTCTTCTTTCCTGGAGAATTTTACTTATCCTTTAAGGTTCAAATCAGTACAATCTCTCTGTGAAGTGTTTTAATTTTTGCCTGTTCAAAACTGGTCGCTTTCTTTAAGCCACCACTTTATCTCAGTCTTCTGAGTGCAGGAATGGGCAAACCAGGGCCAGAGGCCAAATCCAGTCACTTAATCTTTTTTTTATGACCCAGGAGCTAAGAATGGTTTTTCAATTTAAGTTAGTTACATTCTAAACTGTTGTATGTACCTATATAATAATAGCCTTGATTTTGCCTTTTGGTCAGTAAAGCCTAAAGTATTTACTACCTGCCCCTTTAAGAAAAAGTTTGCCAACCCCTGCATTTATCATACAAAATATATATAATATTTTACATGTCTCTCATACTAGACTGAGCTTTTTAAGGACAAGAACTGAATTTTGTTTTTGTGTTCCTGTTGCTAGGAAAATACTTCGTATGTGGTAGGGATTTAGTGAATGAATTTTGAGTGAGTGAGTAGTGTGGCATAAAGTATTTTTAAATTATAACTTAATTACTTTAATTATATTTCTTATATTTTTTTGTTGTACCTAACGAGTTTTATTTTGTTGATAACTATGAATTATATAGATTTCAGAATTTCTTTACACTGTGCAAAAGACTTAGAGAATATGCTTCTGGAACACCTTTTTGACAGAAAAATCAGAGTACACATAAACTAAGATTTATTGAGGAATTGTGTAATATGTTAGAAACAAAGGCAGAATTCCTTCTGTTGGTTTTACAGTTCCTTCTGTAGAAAAGATATGAATACAATGGAATATAGCGGCTGCCTTGCCTGTCAGCTTTGTTTCCGTTCTGCGCTGATTCTATTTCTCTATCCGAGGCCAACCAGATGGGCTTCCTTTCTCAAATAAGATGAAAACAGTTCATTGTATATGTACACATGTGCAAATAAGCACAAGTAAGCCAAAGTTGCTCCTACCCTTCCCGGAGGTACCTCTAGCTGGTACTGAGTGAGCGGCAGCATGGGGTACTGCTGGGGTTGTGTCTAGTTTAGATGCTGACTCCTTTCTGTCCATTGGAATTACATGTTGTGGGGAGTTCTGAGGCCATGACTGAGGTCACTGATCAGCAGTGTCTGCTCTTGTTGCTGGAAGACTGACATGTTTGCCTCATATTTACCTTGGTGGAATGAGACACGGGTGATGGGATGACCCAGTATGGAACCTGACCTATTTCCAACACTTATGTTTAGGCAAGTTATATTTCGTTCTTTTTGAGTCTCAATTTCCTTATTTGGAAAATGGGTCCAGTAATACTTTCTTCACATACTTGCTAGGGTTAAATAGGGTCTGCATGCAAACTACATGCCCAGTATCTTGCAGATAATAGGTGCGTAACAAATGCTGGCCCTCAATTAGGGCTACTTTTAAACCAAGAATGATTGCATGATAGCCCTGTGTCTCACTTTTCAGGATTAATGTAGGAGGCAGTGTGGAGAAAGAAGATGTCCCTTCTGAACTTAAACTGGTTTTATGTATGGATAATTTAGAAATGCATTACTTGCAAAGTAATTTTTGCATTTAGAAGTGCATTACTTACAAAGCAAAAAAAAAAACACACCACTTTCTATTTGGCTTTATTCCCTACTTTACTGAAGGTACTTACACAAAGGTTAACAATTTGCCTTGGCTTATTTTTATTCCCCTTCTTCCTTGACATTCACAGCATTTAACTACCAACTTAGTTGAAGCGCTTTCATCCCTTGGCTTTGGGGAAGACACCACTTTCTAAACAGTGAATTTCACTTTTTTTTCCAGGGTGGGGAGTCCTTTTTTTATGGAAGTGGCAAACTTGTATGTTTAACCATTGATTTTTTATTATCATGGTAGTTAAAAATTAAGGATTGACCCAAAAGAATGAAAGGTTTTTGGGAGGTAATAATTTCCCTGTGTAATTGAATGATGACTGTACTGCACTAGACAGAAGTAACTTAAAAATACTTAATGGAAATATTAATTGATACCATCTTATTTGGCAGTAGCTCAGAGCAGGGTTAGTTTTGTATAACCTATGATGCAATTGCATGTCCAACAATCTCTCACAAAAATAATAGCATGAATGGTAAAACATAGTGAGATGTTAACCAAAGCATTATTTGTAAGAGCAAAAGTGGGAAACAAACTTAAATGCTTAATAGAAAAATAGTGGAATTATGGCTTATCTTTACTATTCATTCATTTTCAGAAATGAGCTATAACTATATATGTATTGATCTTAAAGAAGTCTTTGAAATACTAAGTAAAAATACTTGGGCTGTGACACAGTATGTATGTATAGCATGACTTCATTTTTGTTTAAAAATGGTGTGTGTATGTATTAAATTTTGTACAAGCATAGGAAAAAGCCTATTAATTTTAATGGTGATTTCCCCTGGGATTGGGTTTAGAGAGGCTGAGTAAGGAACTTTCACTTCTTATTATATGGACTTCAAAAAAAGGTGAGAATTATTTAAATTTTTTTTGTGTGTGTACTTTTTTCTGCTTTTTCAAATAAAACAATCCTAAGAAAACTAAAATTAATGGAGGACAGTAAGGGAGAAATTAGGTCCAATTAGATTCTTTAGGTTAACTTTTATTTAATAAGGATGTCTTTTAAGATTGTATGTATCCACATACTCATGGATGTATGTATATTTTATATATGTGCACAAACATATAGAATGAGTAAAGTTGGACATTCAATTAAGCTACAAGATGCATTGTATTGACAAGCATTTTAAAGTTCTAGTCACGAAGTTTTTTTCCACACCAGAGTGTACAATAATAGTTCTTAAGTTATTTAAGAACAGACAGAATTTATTCTGGAAATGTAGAGTTTTCTGGTGTTGCAGTATACGTATTCATGTTTCCTTAATGCAGGTTACGGCCTGTTTATGTCCCTGAGTTAAAATTTAAATTTTATGGTAATTAATCAACTTCATGACCTTTGAAACTGAACAAAGAAAATATTCCAGAGCAATGAAACTCTGTCAGTATAACCACACACTGGGTTTGGACTGTAAATTGGCATTCTCTTCCACTGACGAAGTCAGGGATGGGAGTGGGGTTTAAAAAAGCTGGCTAGTTGTTCAGGATTTCTGAATTTTACTTTTCACAGGACATTAGTGGCCAGTTGAAATTCATTTTATAATGATTTCTTTACATATACAAATAGGTAGCTTATATATAATTGTTATATTCTGAGTAATTTTTTATTTTATTTTTAATTTTTTAATTTTTTAATTTTGGTATCATTAATCTACAATTACATGTGCAACATTATAGTTACTAGACCGCCCACATCATGAAGCCCCCCCCACATAACCCATTACACTCACTGTCTGTCAGCGTGGTGAGATGCTACAGAATCACTGCTTGTCTTCCCTGAGTGCCCTGTGCCCCCTCCCCCACATTATGTCTGCTAATTGTAATATTCCTTTTTCCCCTTGTCCCTCCCTTCCCTCCCATCCTCCCCAGTCCCTTTCCCTTTGGTAAATGTTAGTCCATTCTTGGGTTCTGTAAATCTGCTGCTGTTTTGTTTCTTCAGTTTTTTTCTTTGTTCTTATACTCCACAGATGAGTGAAATCATTTGATACTTGTCTTTTTCTGCCTGGCTTATTTCACTGAGCATAATACCCTCTAGCTCCATCCATGTTCTTGCAAATGGCTGGATGTATTTTCTTCTTATGGCTGAATAATATTCCATTGTGTATATGTACCACATCTTCTTTATCCATTCATCTACTGATGAACACTTAGGTTGCTTCCATTTCTTGGCTATTGTAAATAGTGCTGCAATAAACATACAGGTGCATCTGTCTTTTTCAAACTGGGCTGCTGCAGTCTTAGGGCAAATTCCTAGGAGTGGAATTCCTGGGTCAAATGGTATTTCTATTTTGAGTTTTTTGAGGAACCTCCATACTGCTTTCCACAGTGGTTGAACTAACTTGCATTCCCACCAGCAGTGTAGGAGGGTTCCCTTTTTTCCACAACCTCACCAACATTTGTTGTTGTTTGTCTTTTGGATGGTGGCCATCCTTACTGGTGTGCGGTGATATCTCATTGTGGTTTTAATTTGCGTTTCTCTGATGATTAGTGATGTGGAGCACCTTTTCATGTGCCTGTTGGCAATCTGAATTTCTTCTATGGAGAAGTGTCCTCAGATCCTCTGCCTATTTTTTAATTGGATTATTTGCTTTTTGTTGAGGTGCAGGAGCTCTTTATATAATTTGGATGACAACCCCTTATCGGATATGTCATTTATGAATATATTCTCCCATACTGTAGGATGTCTTTTTGTTCTATTGATGGTGTCCTTAGCTGTACAGAAGCTTTTCAGTTTGATATAGTCCCACTTGTTCATGTTTGCTTTTGTTTCCCTTGCCTGGGGAGATATGTTCATGAAGAAGTTGCTCATGTTTATGTCCAAGAGATTTTTGCCTATGTTTTTTCCTAAGAGTTTTATGGTTTCATGACTTACATTCAGATCTTTGATCCATTTTGAATTTACTTTGGTATATGGGTTAGACAGTGATCCAGTTTCATTCTCTTACATGTAGCTGTCCAGTTTTGCCAACACCAGCTGTTGAAGAGGCTGTCGTTTCCCCATTGTATATCCATGGCTTCTTTATCGTATATGAATTGACCGTATATGTTTGGGTTAATGTCTGGACTCTCTATTCTGTTCCACTGGTCTGTGGGTCTGTGCTTGTGCCAGTACCAAATTGTCTTGATTACTGTAGCTTTGTAGTAGAGCATGAAGTCAGGGAGCGTAATGCCCCCTGTTTTATTCTTCCTTCTCAGGATTGCTTTGGCTATTCAGGGTCTTTTGTGGTTCCATATGAATTTTAGAACTATTTGTTCCAGTTCATTGAAGAATGCTGTTGGTATTTTGCTGGAATTGCATTGAATTTGTAGAGTGCTTTAGGTAGTATAGCCATTTTGACAATATTTATTCTACCTAGCCAAGAGCATGGGATGAACTTCCATTTGTTAGTGTCCTCTTTAATTTCTCTTAGGAGTGTCTTGTAGTTTTCAGAGTACAGGTCTTTCACTTCCTTCGTTAGGTTTATTCCTAGGTATTTTATTCTTTTTGATGCAGTTGTGAATGGAATTGTTTTTCTGATTTCTCTTTCTGTTAGTTCATCGTTAGTGTATAGGAAAGCAACAGATTTCTGTGTGTTCATTTTGTATCCTGCAACTTTGCTGAATTCAGATATTAGTTCTAGTAGTTTTGGAGTGGAGTCTTTAAGGTTTTTATGTATGATATCATGTCATCTGCAAATAGTGACAGTTTGACTTCTTCTTTACCAATCTGGATGCCCTGTATTCCTTGTTTTGTCTGATTGCTGTGGCTAGGACCTCCAGTACTATGTTGAATAACATTGCGGAGAGTGGGCATCCTTGTCTTGTTCCCGATCTTAGGTGAAAAGCTTTCAGCTTCTCGCTGTTAAGTATGATGTTAGCTGTGGGTTTGTCATATATGGCGTTTATGATGTTGAGGTACTTGCCGTCTATACCCATTCTGTTGAGAGTTTTAATCATGAATGGATGCTGAATTTTGTCAAATGCTTTTTCAGCATCTATGGAGATGATCATGTGGTTTTTGTTCCTCTTCTTGTTGCTGTGGTGGATGATGTTGATGCATTTTCAAATGTTGTACCATCCTTGCATCCCTGAGATGAATCCCACTTGATCATGGTGTATGATCCTCTTGATGTATTTTTTAATTCTATTTCCTAATATTTTGTTGAGTATTTTTGCATCTATGTTCATCAGGGATATTGGTCTGTAATTTTCTTTTTTCATGGTGTTTTTGCCTGGTTTTGGTATTAGAGAGATGCTGGCTTCATAGAATGAGTTTGGACGCATTCCTCCTCTTCTATTTTTTGGAAAACTTTAAGTAGAATGGGCATTATATCTTCTCTATATGTTTGATAAAATTCAGTGGTGAATCCATCAGGCCCGTGGGTTTTGTTCTTGGGTCGTTTTTTATTACCGATTCAATTTCATTGCTGGTAATTGGTCTGTTTAGATTTTCTGTTTCTTCCTCAGTCAGTCTTGGAAGGTTGTATTTTTCTAAGAAGTTGTCCATTTCTTCTAGGTTTTCCAGCTTGTTAGCATATAGATGCTCGTAATATTCTCTTATAATTGTTTGTATTTCTGTGGGGTCTGTCGTTATTTTTCCTTTCTCATTTCTGATTCTGTTTATGTGTGTAGATTCTCTTTTTCTCTTAATGAGTCTGGCTAGGGGTTTATCTATTTTGTTTATTTTTTCAAAGAACCAGCTCTTGGTTTCATTGATTTTTTTCTGTTGCTTTATTCTTCACAATTTTATTTATTTCTTCTATGATCTTTATTATGTCCCTCCTTCTGGTGACTTTGGGCCTCATTTGTTCTTCTTTTTCCAATTTCAATAATTGTGACTTTAGACTATTCATTTGGGATTGATCTTCCTTCTTCAAATAGGTCTGGTTTGCAGTATACTTTCCTCTTAGAACTGCCTTTACTTCATCCCACAGAAGCTGGGGCTTTGTGCTGTTGTTGTCATTTGTCTCCATATATTGTTTCATCTCTGTTTTAATTTGGTCGTTGATCTATTGATTATTTAGGAGCATGATGTTGAGCCTCCATGTATTTGTGAGCCTTTTTGTTTTCTTTGTACAATTTATTTCTAGTTTTCTACCTTTGTGATCTGAAATGTTGGTTGGTAGAATTTCAGTCTTTCTGAATTTAGTGAGGTTCTTTTTGTGGCCTAGTATGTGGTCTATTCTGGAAAATGTTCCATGTGCACTTGAGAAGAATGTGTATCCTGCTGCTTTTGGGTGTAGAGTTCTGTAGATGTCTGTTAGGTCCATCTGTTCTAGTGTGTTATTCAGTGCCTCTGTGTCTACTTATTTTCTGTCTGGTTGATCTGTCCTTTGGAGTGAGTGGTATGTTGAAGTCTCCTAAAATGAATGCATTGCTTTCTATTTCCTTCTTTAATTCTGTTAGTATTTGTTTCACAAATGTCAGCTCTCCGGTGTTGGGTGCATGTATATTTATAATGGTTATATCCTCTTGTTAGAGTGATCCCTTTATCATTATGTAATGTCCTTCTCTATCTCTTGCTACTTTCTTTGTTTTGAAGTCTATTTTGTCTGATACAAGTACTGCAACACCTGCTTTTTTATCCCTGTTGTTTGCATGAATTATCTTTTTCCATCCCTTCACTTTTAGTCTGTGTATGTCTTTGGGTTTTAGGTGAGTCTCTTGTAAGCAGAATATAGATGTGTCTTGCTCTTTTATCCATTCTATTACTCTGTGTCTTTTGATGGGTGCATTCAGTCCATTTACATTTAGGGTATTATCAATAGGCATGTACTTAATGCCATTGCCAGCTTTTAGATTCATGGTTACCAAAGGTTCAGGGTAGCTTTTTTACTATCTAACAGTCTAGCTTAACTCTCTTGTTAAGCTATTATATACACAGTGTGATGATTCTTTATTTCTCTCCCTTCTTATTCTTCCTCCTCCATTCTTTATATATTAGGTGTTTTATTCTGTACTCCTTTGCATTCCTTTGACCTTTTTTGTGGAAAGTTGATTTTATTTCTTGCCTTTAGTTAGTATTGGATGGTCTGCTTTCTTTGCTATGAGTTTATTTTCTCTGGTGACATCTTTTTAGCCTTAGGAGTGCTTCCATCTAGAGCATTCCCTTTAAAATATCCTGTAGAGGTGGTTTGTGGGAGGCAAATTTCCTCAACTTTTGCTTGTCTGGGAATTGTTTAATCCCACCCTCAAATTTAAATGATGATCATTCTAGATACAGTATTCTTGATTCAAGGCCCTTCTGTTTCATTGCCTTAAATATATCATGCCATTCTCTTCTGGCCTGTAAGGTTCGTTGAGAAGTCTGATGATAGCCTGATGGGTTTTCCTTTGTTGGTGATCTTTTTTTTCTCTCTGGCTGCCTTTAATACTCTGTCCTTGTCTTTGATCTTTGCCATTTCAATTATTATATGTCTTGGCGTTGTCTTCCTTGGGTCCCTTGTGTTGGGAGATCTGTGGGCTTCCATGGTCTGAGAAACTATTTCCTTTCCCAGTTTGGGGAAGTTCTCCTCAATTATGTCTTCAAAGACACTTTCTATCCCTTTTTCTCTCTCTTCTTCTTCTGGTACTCCTATAATGCAAATATTGTTCCCTTTGGATTTGTCACACAGTTGTCTTAATATTCTTTCATTCCTAGAGATTCTTTTATCTCTCTCTGCCTCAGCTTCTCTGTACTCCTGTTCTCTTATTTCTATTCCATTAACAGTCTCTTGCACCTCGTCCAGTCTGCTCTTAAGCCCATCAGTCGATTGTTTCATTTCTCTAATGTCCCTCCTGAGTTCATGCCTTAGCTCTTGCATATTTCTCTGTAGGTCCATCAGCATGGTTATGACTTTTATTCTGAATTCTTTTTCTGAAATATTGTTTAAATCTGTCCCACCAGGCCCTCTCTCTGGGGTTGTCTGGGTGATTTTTGACTTGACCAGATTATTCTGTCTTCATGGTGATAGAAGTGGTTGCAGGCAGGTGTGTGTCAGCTGGGAGAACAAAGTCCCTTCCTGCTTGTTGTTCTACTCTCCCTTCTGCGCAGACTGTGCCATTTACCTGCAGACTGGGAGGCAGTCTCTGCGATATTCCCCTGAGCTACCGTGGGCAGGGCTGCCCCCAGGCTAGCGCAGAGCAATGCTTGGGTTTGCAGCCACGCCCGGTGCGCTCTGCAGCAAATCTAGCACCCTTTCACGTCCTCTGGACCCCTCTCTGGCTTCCGCAGCCTGCGCCTGTCACCCGCATACCAGGAGGCAGTGTCTGGGATAATCCCCTGAGCTGCCGTGAGCAGGCCCACCCTCAGGCTATCCTAGAGCACTGCGGGGGGGGTGCTGCCATGCTGGGTGCGTTCTGCAGCAAGTCTGGGGCCCTTTGGTGCCTTCTGGACCTTGCTCTGGCTTCAGCAGCCCTTCCTGGTTAGTTGTGCACTCTCTGGGAGGAGATTCTGTGTGGTTGCTGTGGGCAGGGCTGCTCTCCCGCTGTTCCGTGGCTGTGGTGGATCCGCTGGTCTGTTTGCAGTGCTGGCGGGGTGGAATGAATGGCAGGCTTCTTATCGCCGTGAGGGGCTTCAGCAGGGCTGCTTTACCCGGCAGCCGGTTAGGGGGCCCGAAATTCCTGACGATTCCCAGCCTGCTGGGTTGAGTGTGCTGGGATGATTTTGTTCCCTGTTGGGCCCTTTTCTCTTTAAGACTTTTAAAAAACCGCCTGCTTTTCTTTTGTCCCAGGGGAGCCAGCTGTGGGAATCCACTCTTAGTCTCCGTCTCGGATCCTGTCCTTCCGTTTCTCTAATCTCCGTACACCATGCAATGTGTGTCTGTTCTACTGGTGCAGGTCACCAGAGCTGGTTATTTTGCAGTCCTGTGCTTCCACTCCCTCCCCACTCTGATTCTTTTCCTCCCACTGGTGCACTGGGGTGGGGAGTGCTCGGGTCCCACTGGGTCGCGGCTTCGTATCTTACCCACTTTGTGAGGCGCTGAGTTCTTGCAGATGTAGATGTAGCCTGGCTGTTGTACTGTGTCTTCTGGTCTCTCTTTTAGGAATAGTTGTATTTGTTGTATTTTCACAAATATATATGGTTTTGGGAGGAAATTTCTGCTGCCCTGCTCACGCCACCATCTTGGAAGTGATTCTATTCTGAGTAATTTTTAAATAATTCTGTGACATGTTCTTTTTTAAGATACAGAAATTTAAGTTGCTTGCATAATGAAGGAAAGTCCTATACCAGATCTAATAATTAAGGTACCAAGTTATATCAGATTTAGAAATTTTCTGAAATTTCCCTTCAGTGTTGTTGGCAACTTTATATTTTCTAGAGAATCTTCTTTTTACACGTTACCTAGGCTTCTGTTTCCTCCTTCAGCCCCCTGCCTGCAGAATAGCAACCCTTTGCTTTGTGTTAGTTCTTTGCTTAGTGAAGGAAAATGAGATGCCTGCAAACTGTCAGTTTTATTTCTTAGCCTAATTAGTTTTGTGTGTAATGGATAACATCAAGTTCCTACAATTTCCCTGAGATTGCTTGGGTTTTAAATTTACGATTAGTCATGTCGTACTTGTGGGGACAGCTTGCTTTTTGAGACATGGAACTTCCTGCAGATTTGGACAATTTCTTCACTGATTTTTTTTCTTTTCATCTTTTTCATGAGATCATGACATTCACAAGTGAACTGATAAATTGAACTACTAAGAATCTAACTATGAAAGTTCAGTTAGAGACACCCAATCTAAAAGAGTGATTAGCCTCTAAGGTATTATTTATAACTATTTGTGTATTAATCATTCTGTAGAAGTTTCCCATACTCCAGGGTTCCTGAGAAGAATGGTCTGGATAACTTAACAGGCTTTTCCATCGCTCATGATTCATTTTACCTCATTGAAAAGGTATCTTAAACAGAAGGAAATGAGTAGGCCTGGTAGAACCAGGTTCTGAACAGTGCTGCCTCAGTGGGAAGGGAGTGAGTCATCAGTCATGCCTGTGGTGGCCAGTAACCCAAAGGCATCACATGCCAGCCAACTTTTGTGCGCTTACTAACACTACTGTACACCTCTCAAAGCAAGTGACAAATTGTTGTTTTTCTGGGGATTCCATTTAAATAAAAATTTAAGGTTTATCAGTAGTGTTTTCAAAACATGAAGTAGTCTAAGAACCAGATTTTGTCATTTGTTTTGACGTGTATAGTCAGAAGCAATTTATATAATATATATATTAACAGCTTCTATGTATTGAGTATTGACTTTGTTTCAAGTGCTTGACATATATTATTTCTGCAAAAACCCTACAAGGTTCATATTATGTTCATTTACATGCAAGGATTAAACACTTGGGCCTTTTATCAAACTTCTTTTTGTTCACTTTTGCATTTTTCCTTAACTTTACCTCTTTTTTAAATAACAGCTATATTGAGCTGTAACTCACATGCAATGAAATTCGCACGTTTGAACTAAGTGTGCAATTTAGTAGTACTTAATATATTTACAGAGGTGGACAACCATCACCACTATCTAATTTTGGAATATTTTCATCATTCCATAAAGAAACTCCAAACCCAAAACAGTTGCTCCCCATTTCTCCCACCCCATCCCTGGGCAATCACTAAATCATCTTCTGTCACTATGGATTTGTTTATTCTGGATTTTCTTATAAATGAAATCATACAATAATATGTGGTCTTTTGTGACTGAATTATTTCATTTATCCCCCACCTTTTTAAAAGTAGCAATCAAATGTTACATCACTCAGGGTAGTTGATTCAAAAGGATAAAGCAATAATAACGTAATAATTCTTTTATTGCTGTTGAGTAATGTCATATTTTGAATATATAGATTTCCCAGATGATTGATACTTAATCATAAGCTCATTTTAAGAGCAAAAGCTATTTATTTTCTTTATATATATATTTCTTTTTATTTTATTTCTTTCTATAATTTATTTTGGTATCATTAATCTACAATTACATATGTAATATTATGGTTATTAAACTACCCCCTTCATCAGGTCCCGCCCACCAACCCCATTACACTCACTGTCCATCAGCATAGTGGGATGCTATAGAATCACTACTTGTCTTCTCTGAGTTGCACAGCCCTCCCCGTGCCCGCCCAACATTATATCTGCTAATCGTAATGCCCCTTTTTCCCCCTTATCCCTCCCTTCGCACCCATCTTCCCCAGTCCCTTTCCCTTTGGTAACCATTAGTCTGTTCTGGGGTTCTGTGAGTCTCCTGCTATTTTGTTCCTTCAGTTTTTTTCTTTGTTCTTATAGTCCACATATGAGTGAAATCATTTGATACTTGTCTTCTTCGGCTTGGCTTATTTTACTGACCATAATACCTCTAGCTACATCCATGTTGTTGCAAATGGTAGGATTTGTTTTCTTCTTATGGTTGAATAATATTCCATTATGTATATGTACCACATTTTCTTTATTCATTCATCTACTGATGGACACTTAGGTTGATTCCATTTCTTGGCTATTGTAAATAGTGCTGTGATAAACATAGGGGTGCATCTGTCTTTTTCACAGTGGGCTGCTGCATTCTTAGGGTAAATTCCTAGGAGTAGGATTCTTGGGTCAAATGGTATTTCTATTTTGAGTTTTTTGAGGAACCTCCATACTGCTTTCCACAATGGTTGGACTTACTTGCATTCCCACCAGCAGTGTAGGAGGGTTCCCTTTTCTCCACATCCTTGGCAACATTTGTTGTTGTTTGTGTTTTGGATGTTGGCCATCCTCACTGGTGTGAGGTGATATCTCATTGTGGTTTTAATTTGCATTTCTCTGATGATTAGCGATGTGGAGCATCTTTTCATGTGCCTGTTGGCCATCTGAATTTCTTCTCTGGAGAAGTGTCTATTCATGTCCTTTGCCCATTTCTTAATTGGATTATTTGCTTTTTGTTTGTTGAGGTGCATGAGCTCTTTATATACTTTGGATGTCAACCTCTTATCGGATATGTCATTTATGAATATATTTTCCCATACTGTAGGATGTCTTTTTGTTCTACTTCTGGTGTCCTTTGCTGTACAGAAGCTTTTTAGTTTGATATAGTCCCACTTGTTCATGTTTGCTTTTGTTTTCCTTGCCCAGGGAAATATGTTCATGAAGAAGTTACTCA
Organism: Phataginus tricuspis; assembly: GCA_029783875.1. Taxonomy (NCBI): domain Eukaryota; kingdom Metazoa; phylum Chordata; class Mammalia; order Pholidota; family Manidae; genus Phataginus; species Phataginus tricuspis. The sequence goes on along the minus strand of JAQQAC010003639.1, from coordinate 4,663,157 downwards.
TGTTTATGTCCAAGAGATTTTTGCCTATGTTTTTTTCTAAGAGTTTTATGGTTTCATGACTTACATTCAGGTCTTTGATCCATTTTGAGTTTACTTTTGTGTATGGGGTTAGACAGTAGTCCAGTTTCATTCTCTTACATGTAGCTGTCCAGTTTTTCCAACACCAGTTGCTGAAGAGGCCGTCATCTCCCCATTGTATATCCAAGGCTCCTTTATCAAATATTAATTGAGTGTATATGTTTGGGTTAATGTTTGGATTATCTGTTCTGTTCCACTGGTCTGTGGGTCTGCTTTTGTGCCAATACCAAATTGTCTTATCTTAATTACAGTAGCTTTGTAGTAGAGCTTGAAGTCAGGGAGTGTAATTCCCCCTGTTTTATTCCTCCTTCTCAGGATTGCTTTGGCTATTTGGGGTCTTTTGTGGTTCCATATGAATTTTAGAATTATTTCTTCCAGTTTATTAAAGAAAGCTGTTCGTAGTTTGATAGGGATAGCATTGAATGTGTAGATTGCTTTAGGTAGTATATCCATTTTGACAATATTTATTCTGCCTAGCCAAGAGCGTGGGATGAACTTCCATTTGTTAGTGTCCTCTTTAATTTCTCTTAGGAGTGTCTTGTAGTTTTCAGAGTACAGGTCTTTCACTTCCTTCGTTAGGTTTATTCCTAGGTATTTTATTCTTTTTGATGCAGTTGTGAATGGAATTGTTTTTCTGATTTCTCTTTCTGTTAGTTCATCGTTAGTGTATAGGAAAGCAACAGATTTCTGTGTGTTCATTTTGTATCTGGCAACTTTGCTGAATTCAGATATTAGTTCTAGTAGTTTTGGAGTGGAGTCTTTAAGGTTTTTTATGTATGATATCATGTCATCTGCAAATAGTGACAGTTTGACTTCTTCTTTACCAATCTGGATGCCTTGTATGTCTTTGTTTTGTCTGATTGCCGTGGCTAGGACCTCCAGTACTATGTTGAATAACAGTGGAGAGAGTGGGCATCCCTGTCTTGTTCCCGATCTTAGATGAAAAGCTTTCAGCTTCTCACTGTTAAGTATGATGTTAGCTGTGGGTTTGTCATATATGGCCTTTATGATGTTGAGGTACTTGCCCTCTATACGCATTTTGTTGAGAATTTTAATCATGAACGAGTGCTGAATTTTGTCAAATGCTTTTTCAGCATCTATGGAGATGATCATGTGGTTTTTGTTCTTTTTGTTGATGTGGTGGATGATGTTGATGGATTTCCGAATGTTGTACCATCCTTGCATCCCTGGGATGAATCCCACTTGATCATGGTGTATGATCCTCTTGATGTGTTTTTGAATTTGGTTTGCTAATATTTTGTTGAGTATTTTTGCATCTACTTTCTTCAGAGATATTGGTCTGTAGTTTTCTTTTTGGTGAGGTCTTTACCCCGTTTTGGTATTAGAGTGATGCTGGCTTCATAGAAAGAGTTTGGAAGTATTTCCTCCTCTTCTATTTTTTTGGAAAACTTTAAGGAGAATGGGTGTTATTTCTTCTCTATATGTCTGGTAGAATTCAGAGGTGAATCCATCACGTCCGGGGGTTTTGTTCTTGGGTAGTTTTTTCATTACTGCTTCAATTTCGTTGCTGGTGATTGGTCTGTTTAGTTTTTCTGTTTCTTGCTTGGTCAGTCTTGGAAGGTTGTATTTTTCTAAGAAGTTGTCCATTTCTTCTAGGTTTTGGAGCTTGTTAGCATATAGATTCTCATAATATTCTCTTATAATTCTTTGTATTTCTTTGGGGTCCATTGTTATTTTTCGTTTCTCATTTCTGAATCTTTTTATTTGTGTAGATTCTCCTTTTCTCTTCATGAGTCTGGCAAGGGGTTTATCTATTTTGTTTATTTTCTCAAAAAACCTGCTCTTGGTTTCATTGATTTTTTCTATTGTTTTATTCTTCTCCATTTTATTTCTTCTCTGATCTTTATTATGTCCCTCCTTTTGGTGACTTTGGGCCTCATTTGTTCTTCTTTTTCCAATTTCAGTAATTGTGTCTTTAGACTATTCATTTGGGAATATTCTTCCTTATTTAAATAGGTGTGGATTGCAATATACTTTCCTCTTGGAACTGCCTTTGCTGCGTCCCACAGAAGTTGTGGCTTTGTGTTGTTGTTGTCATTAGTCTCCATATATTCTTTGATTTCTGTTTTGATTTGGTTGTTGACCCATTGATTACTTAGAAGAATGTTAAGTCTCCATGTATTTGTGAGCCTTTTTGGTTTCTTTCCAAAATTTATCTCTAATTTTATACTTTTGTGATCAGAGAAGTTGGTTGGTAGAATTTAAATATTTTTTAATTTACTGAGGTTCTTCTTGTGGCCTAGTATGTGGTCTATTCTGGAAAATGTTCCATGTGCACTTGAGAAGAATGTGTATCCTGTTGCTTTTGGGTGTAGAATTCTATAGATGTCTCTTAGGTCCATCTGTTCTAGTGTGTTGTTCAGTGCCTTTGTGTCTTTATTTTCTGTCTGGTTGATCTGTCCTTTGGAGTAAGTGGTGTGTGGAAGTCTCCTAAAATGAATGCATTGCTTTCTATTTCCTCCTTTAATTCTGTTTGTATTTGTTTCACATATGCCCGTGCTCCTGTGTTGGGTGCATATATATTTATACAGTTATATCCTCCTGTTGGACTGACCCCTTTATCATTATGTAATGTCCTTCTTTATGTCTTGCTACTTTCTTCCTTTTGAAGTCTATTTTGTCTGATATAAGTACTGCAACACCTGCTTTTTTCTCCTTGTTGTTTGCATGAAATATCTTTTTCCATCCCATCACTTTTAGTCTGTGTATGTCTTTGGCTTTGAGGTGAGTCTCTTGTAAGCAGCATATACATGGGTCTTGCTTTTTTTCCATTCTATTACTGTGTCTTTTGATTGGTGCTTTCAGTCTATTGACATTTAGGGTGATTATCAATAGATATGTACTTATTGCCATTGCTGGCTTTAGATTCGTGTTTACGAAATGTTCAAGGGTTGTTTCTTTACTATCTGACAATCTAACTTAAGTTTCTTGTTATGTTATTGTAAACACAGTGTGATTTTTCTTTATTTCTCTCCCTTCTCATTCTTCCTCCTCCATTTTTTATATACTAAGTGTTTTATTCTTTGCCGTTAGTTAGTATTTGCATGATCTGCTCTCTATGCTATGATTTTATTTTCTCTGGTGACATCTTTTTAGCCTTAGGAGTGCTTCTATCTAGAGCAGTCCATTTAAGATATCCTACAGAGGTGGTTTATGGGAGGCAAACTCTCAGCTTTTGCTTGCCTGGAAATTGTTTAATCCCTCCGTCATATTTAAATGATAATCGTGCTGGATACAATATTCTTGGTTCAAGGCCCTTCTGTTTCATTATGTTAAATATATCATGCCATTCTCTTCTGGCCTGTAAGGTTTCTGTTGAGAAGTCTGATGATAGTCTGATGGGTTTTTCTTTGTAGGTGATCTTTTTTCTCTCTCTAGGTCCCTTTAATACTCTGTCCTTATCTTTGATCTTTGCCATTTTAATTATTATGTGTCTTGGTGTTGTCTTCCTTGGGTCCCTTGTGTTGGGAGATCTGTGGGCTTCCGTGGTGTGCAAGACTATTTCCTTCCCTAGCGTGGAGAAGTTTTCAGCAATTATTTCTTCAAAGATACTTTGCATCCCTTTTTCCCTCTCTTGTTCCGCTGGTACTCCTATAATGCGAATATTGTTCCGTTTGGATTGGTCACACAGTTCTCTTAATATTCTTTCATTCCTAGAGGTCCTTTTATCTCTCTCTGCCTCAGCTTCTCTGTATTCCTGTTCTCTGATTTCTATTCCATTAACAGTCTCTTGCATCTCATCCAGTCTGCTGCTAAGCCCGTTGATCGTTTGTCTCATTTCTGCAGTCTTTCCTCACTTCCCTCACTTCCTCCCTCTGCTCTTGCATATTTCTCTGTAGATCCATCAGCATGGTTATGACTTTTATTCTGAATTCTTTTTCAGGAAGATTGTGCATTTCCATCCCTTGTGACTCCCTCTCTGGTGTCTGGGTCTGGATAAGCTTTGTTTGTACCATATTCCTCTGTCTTTTCATGGTGATAGAAGTGGTCGCTGGTAGGTGCCACATATGTCAGCTGGGTTCTTTAAGACTTAAAAAAAAAAGGAGAATAAATGAAAGAAGAGAAAGAGAAAGGAAAGAAAGAAAGAAAAGAAAGGAAAAGAGAAGAGAAAAAAAAGACGCCCGCTGTTAGTAGATTCTGTGAGGATGCTGTAGGTGGCGCTGGTTCTCCACTCTTCCGCCGCCGCTGTCACACTGCTCCACAGTGCCCTTTGTACCTCTGGCCGGTGGGTGAACGAATTGGAGGCTGCTGATCTCTGTGGGAAGTCTCAGTGCGGCTACTTTTTCCCATTCGCCAGCCAAGGGGTCCAAAATTCCCCAGGACTCCCAGCCTGCTGGGCTGAGTGTGCTGGGACGATCCTGCTCCTCCATTGGGCCCCTATCTCTTTAAGACTGCTAAAGAAAGCGCGCACTTTTCTTTTGTCCCAGGGAGGCAGCTGCAAGGACCCGGTGCGTTCCCCGGCTCAGATCCTGCACGCTCTGTCTCTCCAATCTCCGATACACTGCGCGATGTGTGTCAGTGCTCCCAGCGCAGATCAGCAGGACTGGTTATTTCGCGGGCCTGTACGTCCTTTCCCTCCTAGCTCTGAATCCTCTCCACCTGCCTGTGTGCTGGGGTGGGAGAGTGCTCGGGTCCCACCGCGACACAGCTCCATATCTTACTGTCTCGCAGGGTGCCGAGTCCTCTCAGGTGTTGATGCAGGCTGGGTGCTGTCCTGTATCTTCTGGTCTTTCTTTTAGGAATAGTTGTATTTGTTGTATTTTCATAAATATACATGGTTTTGGGAGGAGAATCCCGCCGTCCTGCTCACGCCGCCATCTTCCCGTGCAACCTGCAAAAGCTATTTAAATTTGAGTCATGATTGATGGAAGTCAGCCTAAATTGCATGACGTATTTCTCAAACTTTTTAAACACAGCATAATTTAACCCTTTATTAATAACCTGGGGTTCATTATTTTGAATGTTTATTGCCCTGTATTGTATTACTGTCATCTCCTTGGGCATTTGAGGTCAGTAAGACTATTTACCTCTGTACCTAATGGCCTCAGATTGCTGTGCTTTAGTGTTTCCTGATACTTCTGTCTGAGATCGGTTCATTTATTTTGGATTTGATTTTGATTACATTTTTGTTAATTTTCCCCACATTGAGCTATGCATGCTCTTTGTGGAAAAAGTAAAAAATCATAAATGAGCAAAAACAATATGAAAAATTACCCATGTACTACAGGGAAAACCATTGTTAATATTTTGATGTCTATCCCTCAAGTCCTTTCATGTACATATGTGTGTGGAGGTGTATAGGTGTATGTAAGGACTAAATGTAATTCTATATCTATTTTTCCTTTTTTCTTTTTTTGCCAAATGCAATTGTATACTTGTAATCTTCTCTTTACATTTCAATAAATAAATTTTCATAACTTTTTCTTAAATAAATGAACAAATGTCAAAGAACTTATAATATGTGTTTTGACAACTTATTCAAAAGATAATCCAAACAGCAGATACTTGTATAGGTCATCAGGAATGGTGAAATAAATTTACTGATAGATGTAAAACTGGTGTTTTTTTTAGGGGTAGAGAAAGGCAGAGGGGCAGAGTGTCAACTGCATTTCCTCTAGACAAAATTCATTTGTGTTATCAATTTTCTACAACTTAACAGAATTGTAAAAGAGCTCAGTCAATGACTGTGAAATCCCCAGACTTCTGTAAATCAGATAACCATGAAAGTATGTGCCTATATTGCAGTGAAAAGACAGTTGGTAATCTTTTTTATAGATTCATTTTAATAATTGTATGCTATTTCATACTAGTATGTTTGTAATATATTTGACCCTTTCCCCATTCTTGGACATTTAGGCTATGTCAGTTCTTAAACTGTATTATGAACAATGCCCATTGCCGAGTCTTCAGCATGTCATCTTCTCGCAGTTATTTCTTTAGAATCAGTTCCTGTGCCCTGCATGCTTGCATCTCTAGCCCTCTGGTAACACTTGTGAGGCCTGGAACAAGCTGTGTATTTTTACATCTCTGTTCTTTTAGAGTTTACTCCTTTTACCATTCTTGCCTGTTCAGTCACAGCTCAGGTGACGCCTCCCCTTACCACTCACTCCTCACACTGGGTTCTGGGTGTCTTTCAGCTGCCACCTCTTCGTTCCTTTTCTCAACTCTCTGGCAGCACTTCCCACACTTTGGTGTCTATTGCTTCTCTGCTCTTCCATTAGACTGTGACCTCCGGACTGTGAACTCGTTGTGGGCAGTGTTGGCATCTTTTCTGTCTCCAGCATTGAAACAGTGCATCAGGTGATGTGTATCTCTTCGTGGTTTTATACAGGTGTTTCAAGGATCAAATTTGACCTTCTCTATTCTTTTTTTTTTTAATAATTTATTTTGGTATCTTTAGCCTACAATTACATGTGCAATATTATGGTGATTAAACTACCCCCTTCATCAGGTCCCCCCCACCAACCACATTACAGTCACTGTCCATCAGCGTAGTGAGATGAGAATCACTACTTGTCTTCTTGGAGTTGTACAGCCCTCCCCGTGCCCCCCCTACCTTACGTCTGCTAATCGTAATGCCCCTTTTACCCTCTTATCCCTCCCTTCCCACCCATCTTCCCCAGTCCCTTTCTCTTTCGTAACTATTAGTCCGTTCCTGGGTTCTGTGAGTCTGCTGCTGTTTTGTCCCTTCAGTTTTTTTCTTTGTTCTTATACTCCACAAATGAGTGAAATCATTTGATACTTGTCTTTTTCGGCTTGGCTTATTTCACTGAGCATAATACCCTCTAACTCCATCTATGTTGTTTCAAATGGTAGGATTTGTTTTCTTCTTATGGCTGAATAATATTCCATTGTGTATATGTACCACATCTTCTTAATCCATTCATCTACTGATGGACACTTAGGTTGCTTCCATTTCTTGGCTATTGTAAATAGTGCTGCAATAAACATAGTCTTTTTGAAACTGGGCTGCTGCATTCTTAGGGTAAATTCCTAGGAGTGGGATTCCTGGGTCAAAAGGTATTTCTATTTTGAGTTTTTTGAGGAACCTCCATATTGCTTTCCACAATGGTTGAACTAATTTGCATTCCCACCAGCAGTGTAGGAGGGTTCCCTTTTCTCCACATCCTCACCAACATTTGTTGTTTGTGTTTTGGATGTTGGCCATCCTCACTGGTGTGAGGTGATATCTCATTGTGGTTTTAATCTGCATTTCTCTGATGATTAGCGATGTGGAGCATCTTTTCATGTGCCTGTTGGCCATCTGAATTTCTTCTTTAGAGAAGTGTCTATTCATGTCCTCTGCCCAATTCTTAATTGGATTATTTGCTTTTTGTTTGTTAAGGTGCGTGAGTTCTTTGTATCTTTTGGATGTCAACCCCTTATCAGATACATCGTTTATGAATATATTTTCCCATACTGTAGGATGTCTTTTTGTTCTACTGATGGTATCCTTTGCTGTACAGAAGCTTTTCAACTTGATATAGTCCCATTTGTTCATTTTTGCTTTTGTTTTCCTTGCCCGGGGGGGATATGTTCATGAAGAAGTCGCTCATTTTTATGTCCAAGAGATTTTTGCCTATGTTTTTTTCTAAGAGTTTTATGGTTTCATGACTTACATTCAGGTCTTTGATCCACCTTGAGTTTACCTTTGTGTATGGGGTTAGACAGTAGTCCAGTTTCATTCTCTTACATGTAGCTGTCCAGTTTTTCCAACACCAGCTGCTGAAGAGGCTGTCATCCCCCCATTGTATATCCAAGGCTCCTTTATCAAATATTAATTGACTGTATGTGTTTGGGTTAAGGTTTGGATTTTCTATTCTGTTCCACTGGTCTGTGGGTATGTTTTTGTGCCAGTACCAAATTGTCTTGATTACTGTGGCTTTGTAGTTGAGCTTGAAGTCAGGGAGTGTAATTCCCCCTGTTTTATTTCTCCTTCTCAGGATTGCTTTGGCTATTTGGGGTCTTTTCTGGTTCTATATGAATTTTAGAATTATTTGTTCCTGTTCATTGAAGAAAGCTGTTGGTAGTTTGATGGGGATTGCATTGAATGTGTAGATTGCTTTAGGTAGTATAGCCATTTTGACAATATTTATTCTTCCTAGCCAAGAGCATAGGATGCATTTCCATTTGTTAGTGTCTTCCTTAGTTTCTCCTAGGAGTGTCTTGTAGTTTTCAGAGTACAGGTCTTTCACTTCCTTCGTTAGGTTTATTCCTAGGTATTTTATTCTTTTAGATGCAATTGTGAATGGAATTGTTTTTCTGATTTCTCTTTCTGTTAGTTCATCATTAGTGTATAGGAAAGCAACAGATTTCTGTGTGTTAATTTTATATCCTGCAACTTTGCTGAATTCAGATATTAGTTCTAGTAGTTTTGGAATGGCGTCTTTAGGGTTTTTTATGTACAGTATCATGTCATCTGCAAATAGTGACAATTTGACTTCTTTACCAATCTGGATACCTTGTATGTCTTTGCTTTGTCAGATTGCCGTGGCTCGGGCCTCCAATACTATGTTGAATAACAGTGGAGAGAGTGGGCACCCCTGTCTTGTTCCCGATCTTAGGTGAAAAGCTTTCAGCTTCTCGCTATTAAGTATGATGTTAGCTGTGGGTTTGTCATATATGGCCTTTATGATGTTGAGGTACTTGCCATCTATACCCATTCTGTTGAGAGTTTTAATCATGAATGGATGCTGAATTTTGTCAAATGCTTTTTCAGCATCTATGGAGATGATCATGTGGTTTTTGTTCTTCTTTTTATTGATGTGATGTATGATGTTAATGGATTTTCGAATGTTGTACCATCCTTGCATCCCTGGGATGAATCCCACTTGATCATGGTGTATGATCCTCTTGATGTATTTTTGAATTCGGTTTGCTAATATTTTGTTGAGTATTTTTGCATCTACATTCATCAGGGATATTGGCCTGTAATTTTCTTTTTTAGTGAGGTCTTTGCCCGGTTTTGGTATTAGAGTGATGCTGGCTTCATAGAAAGAGTTTGGAAGTATTCCCTCCTCTTCTATTTTTTGGAAAACTTTAAGGAGAATGAGTGTTATTTCTTCTCTATATGTCTGGTAGAATTCAGAGGTGAATCCATCACGTCCGGGGGTTTTGTTCTTGGGTAGTTTTTTGATTACTGCTTCAATTTCGTTGCTGGTGATTGGTCTGTTTAGTTTTTCTGTTTCCTGCTTGGTGAGTCTTGAAAGGATGTATTTTTCTAAGAAGTTGTCCATTTCTTCTAGGTTTTGGAGCTTCTTAGCATATAGATGCTCATAATATTCTCTTATAATTCTTTGTATTTCTGTGGGGTCCGTCGTTATTTTTCCTTTCTCATTTCTGATTCTGTATGTGTGTGGATTCTCTTTTTCTCTTAATGAGTCTGGCTACGGGTTTAACTATTTTGTTTATTTTTTCAAAGAACCTTCTTTTGGTTTTATTGATTTTTTCTATTTTATTCTTTTCAATTTTACTTATTTCTTCTCTGATCTTTATTATGTCTCTCCTTCTGGTGACTTTGGGCCTCATTTGTTCTTCTTTTTCCAATTTCAGTAATTGTGTCTTTAGACTGTTCATTTGGGAATGTTCTTCCTTCTTTAAATAGACCTGGATTGCAATAGACTTTCCTCTTAGAACTGCCTTTGCTGCGTCCCACAGAAGTTGTGGCTTTGTGTTGTTGTTGTCATTAGTCTCCATATATTCTTTGATTTTTGTTTTGATTTGTTTGTTAACCCATTGATTCATTAGGAAAATGTTAAGTCTTCATGTATTTGTGAGCCTTTTTGATTTCTTTCTGAAATTTATTTCTAGTTTTATACCTTTGTGATCTGAGAAGTCAGTTGGTAGGATTTCAATATTTTTGAAATTACTGAGGTTCTTTTTGTGGCCTAGTATGTGGTCTATTCTAGAAAAGGTTCCATGTGCACTTGAGAAAAATGTGTATCCTGCTGCTTTTGGGTGCAGAGTTCTGTAGATATCTGTTAGGTCCATCTGTTGTAGTGTGTTGTTCAGTGCCTCTGTGTCTTTACTTATCCTCTGGCTGGTTGATCTATCCTTTGGAGTGAGTGGTGTGTTAAAGTCTCCTAAAATAATTGCATTGCTGTCTATTTCCTCCTTCACTTCTGTTAGTATTTGTTTCACATATGCTGACGCTCCTGTGTTGGGTGCATATATATTTTAAATGGTTATATCTTCTTGTTGGACTGACCCCTTTATCATTAGGTAATGTCCTTCTTTATCTCTTGCTACTTTCTTCATTTTGAAGTCTATTTTATCTGATACAAGTACTGCAACACCTGCTTTTTTCTCTTTGTTGTTTGCATGAAATATCTTTTTCCATCCCTTCACTTTTAGTCTGTGTATATCTTTGGGTTTGAGGTGAGTCTCTTGTAAGCAGCATATTGATGGTTCTTGCTTTTTTATCCACTCTGTTACTCTGTTTCTTTTGATTGGTGCATTCAGTCCGTTTACATTTAGGGTGATTATTGATAGATATGTACTTATTGCCATTGCTGCCTTTAGATTCGTGGTTACCAAAGGTTCAAGGGTTGCTTCTTTACTATCTATGAATCTAACTTAACTTTCCTGTTAAGTTACTGTGAACGCTGTCTGATGTTTCTTTATCTCTATCTTCCTATTCTTCCTCCTCCTTTGTTTATATATGAGGTGTTTTATTCTTTGCCTTTAGTTAGTATTTGGATGGTCTGCTTTCTTTGCTATGATTTTATTTTCTCTGGTGACATCTTTTTAGCCTTAGGGGTGTTTCCCTCTAGAGCAGTCCGTTTAAGATATCCTGTAGTGCTGGTTTATGAGAGGCAAACTCTCTCATCTTTCTTTTGTCTTGAAATTGTTTAATCCCTCTGTCATATTTAAATAATAATCGTGCTGGATACAATATTCTTGGTTCAAGGCCCTTCTGTTTCATTACGTTAAATATATCATGCCATTCTCTTCTGGCCTGTAAGGTTTCTGTTGAGAAGTCTGATGACAGTCTGATGGGTTTTCCTTTGTAGGTGATCTTTTTTCTCTCTCTGGCTGCCTTTAATACTCTGTCTTTATCTTTGATCTTTGCCATCTTAATTATTATGTGTCTTGGTGTTGTCTTCCTTGGGTTCCTTGTGTTGGGAGATCTGTGGGCTTCCTTGGTGTGCGAGACTATTTCCTTCCCTAGCGTGGAGAAGTTTTCAGCAATTATTTCTTCAAAGACACTTTCTATCCCTTTTTCTCTCTCTTCTTCCTCTGGTACTCCTATAATGCGAATATTGTTCCGTTTGGATTGGTCACACAGTTCTCTTAATATTCTTTCATTCTTAGAGATTCTTTTATCTCTCACTGCCTCAGCTTCTTTGTATTCCTGTTCCCTGTCTTGTAATTCTTTGATCGTGTCTTGAACCTCATTCAGTCTGCTATTAAGCCCGTCGGTGGCTTGTCTCATTTCTGCTTTGTCTTTCCTCATTTCCTCTCTCAGCTCTTGCACATTTTTCTGTAGATCCGTCAACATGGCTATGACTTTTATTCTGAATTCTTTTTCAGGAAGATTGTGCATGTCCATTCCTTCAGATTCTCTCTCTGGGGTGGTGTTTGTCTGAAGCTTTGTTTGTATCATATTCTTCTGTCTTCTCTTGACTATAGAATTGGTTGTTGGTAGTTGTCACGTATTCAGCTTGACCCTTTATGACTTTATAAAGGACAGAGAAGAAAGGAGAGAAAAGAAAAAAAAGAATAAAAATTCTACTAATAATAAAAAAAGTAAAAAGAGAGAGAGAAGGAAATAAAGGAAAGAAAAAGCAGCAACACATAAAAGAAAAAAAAAAACGCCCACCGGGAGTGGTTTCTGTGTGAATGCTGTAGGTGGCGCTGTTGCTCCACTATTCCAGCCGCACCGCTCTTTAAAGCTGTGGCGGGGGTGAGAATGAATGGAAGTCTGTTGAGCTCTGTGGGAGTCCTAATTATGGCTACCCTTTCCCAGTCACCTGCTATGGGGTCCGACGCTCTCCAGGACTCCCAGCCTGCTGGGCTGAGTGTGCCAAGGCGATGAGGTTCTCTGCTGGACTCCCGTCTCTTTAAGACCACTGAAAAACAAAACGCGCGCTTTTCTCCTTTTTCTTTCTTCTCTCTTCTCCTTCCCTGAGCTAGCCGCGAGCAAGCAGGCATGTTCCTGCTGAGTCCGTGTGCCCTCCGTCTCTCCAATCTCCGCCACACCGCGCTTTGTGCACCCGCGTTCCTGGGGCTGGTTATCTCCTGGGTCTGCACTTCCTCTCCCTCCCGGCTCTGAATCCTCTCCTCCCGCAGGTGCGCTGGGGTGGGGGAGTGCTTGGGTTCTGCTGGGTCGCAGTTCGCGGTTCTGTTTCTTACCCGCCTGGACAGTTGCCAAGTCCGCTCAGGTGTTGCTCCACGGTGTGCGCTTTCCTGTGTGTTCTGGTCTCTCTTTTAGGAACAGTTGCGTGTGCTGTGTTTTTGTGGATAAATATAATGTTTGAAGGAAAATTCTGTCGCTCCGTTCACGCCGCCATCTTCCCAGAACCCGACCTTCTCTATTCTTTTACAGCACTTAGACTTACAGCCTAGAGTTTACCGTGTACTACTTGATACTACAGTTCAATGCTGAGGACGTCGTCTTTACAGCTTGTCAGTTCTTAGGGCAAGTTACAGTCCCATTCATCTTTGTAACCCCCAGAGAGCCTAGGGCAGTGCTTGTATGCAGCCTTAAATGTTTACGTTGAATTGATTTGTAGACCTATGTTATTCCTTAGGCTTCTTTTCCCACCTACCTGCCTCTTCCCTCTTGTTTGCATCTCATCTAAGCCTTTTCTTGTTGATATATATATTTTTTATTGTGGTACAAACAACATAAAATTCACCATCTTAGCCATTTTTAAGTGTACAGCTCAGTAGTGTTAACTTTATTCACATTGTTGTGAAATGTATCTCCAGAACTTTTTTGTTGTGCACATCTGAAGCTGTCTGTCCAGCAAGCATCTTCCTCTTTCAGTCTCCCCCGGGTAACCACCATTCTATTTTCTGTCTCTATGCATTTGACTACTATAGCTACCTCATATAAATGGAATAATATATAGTATGTGGTCTTTTTGGGACTGGCTTACTTCACTTGGCATATTGTCCTCAAGGTTTATCCATGTTGTAGCATGTGACAGGATTTCCTTACTTTTTAAGGTTGAATAATATTCCATTATGTGCATATACCACATCATCATCCATTCATGCCTTAATGGACACTTAGGTTGCTTCTACCTCTTGGCTATTGTGAATAACGGTGCTATGAACATGGGTGTGAAAATAGCTCTTCCAAATTCTGCTTTCAATTATTTTGTCTATATACCCAGAAGTGAGGTTGCTGTATTATGTGATAGTTCTATTTTTAAATTTTTGAGACATCTCCATACTGTTTTCCATAGTAATTGAACCATTTTATATTCTCATGAACAGTGCACAGGAGATTGTTTCCCCATATCCTTGCCAGCACTTATTATTTTCTGCTTTTTTTTAATAATAGCAATCCTCATGAATGTGAGGTGGCATCCCATTGTGTTTTTGAGTTGCATTTCACTGAGGATTAGTGATGTTGACTATCTTTTTATATGCTGTTGGCTATCTATCATCTTTAGAGAAATGTCTATTCAAGTCCTTTGTCCATTTTTTGTTCAGGTTATTTGATTTTTTGCTGTTGAGTTGTAGGAGTTCTTTATATGTTCTGGATATTAACTCCTTATTGGATATATGATTTGTAAATGTTTTTAAAATTTCAGCTTTATTGAGGTATAATTGACATAAAATTATAAGATATTTAAAGTGTATACCATGGTGATTTGATATTATATACATTGAAGGATGTCTTCTATCCAGCTAATTAACACATCCATCACCTCACATATTTATCCACTTGCTTATCTTTTTTTGTGTGTGTGAGAGAAAATTTACATTCTATTCTCTTAGCTAATTTAATTTATACAATACACTGTTAACAGTAGTGACCATGTTTTGCATTACATCTTCAGACCTTATTCATCTTAGAGCTGAAAGTTGGTACCCTTTCATCAACCTTATTTTTCCTGGCATCTGACAACCACTTTCCTACTCTGTATGACTTTGAGATTGTTTAGATTCAGTGTGTAAGTGATTCCTTTTCGTATTTGTCTTTGTCTTGTTTCATGTAGCATAGTGCCCACAAGGTCCATCCATGTGGTCATAAATGGAGATTTGTAAATATTTTCTCCTATTCTGTAGATTGCCTTTTTACTTTGCTGATTGTTTCCTTTGCTGCACAAGTTTTTAAGTTTGTAGTCTCATATGTCTCTTTTTGCTTTTGTTTCCTGTGCTATTTCTGTCATGTCTAAGAAATAGTTGCCCATTCCAGTGTCATAAAGCTTTTCACCTGTTTTCTTCTAAGAGTGTTAGAGTTTCAAGTCTTACATTTAGCCTTCAATAATTTTGAGTTAATTTTTGCATATGGTATAAGATAGGGGTCCAATTTCACTCTTTTGCATGTAGATATCCAGTTTTCCTGGCACCATTTGTTGAAGACTCACCTTGCCCCACTGAATGGTCTTGGCACCCTTTCACCTAAGTCATTTTTTTTAGGTTTTTAATTTTTTTTTAATTTTTATGTTTTTATTTTGGTATTTATTAATGTACACTTACATGAGCAACATTATGGTTACGAGACTCCCCCTATTATCAAGTCCCCACCACATACACCATTACAGTCACTGTCCATTGGTGTAGTAAGGTGCTATAGAATCACTACTTGTCTTCTCTGTGTTATACTTCCTTTCCTGTATGCCCCCCGCCCCGCTACATTATCTCTGCTAATCGTAATACCCCTTTTCCCCCTTTATCCCTCCCTTCACACCCATCTTCCCCTGTCCCTTTCACTTTGGTAACTGTTAGTCCGTTCTTGGGTTCTGTAAGTGTGCTGCTGTTTTGTTCCTTCAGTTTTTTCTTTGTTCTTCTGCTCCACAGATGAGTGAAATCATTTGATACTTGTCCTCCTCTGCCTGGCTTATTTCACTGAGCATAATACCCTCTAGCTCCATCCATGTTGTTACAAATGGTAGGATTTGTTTTCTTCTTATGGCTGAATAATATTCCATGGTGTATATGTACCACATCTTCTTTATCCATTCATCTACTGATGGACACTTAGGTTGCTTCCATTTCTTGGCTATTGTAAATAGTGCTACAATAAACATAGGGGTGCATATGTCTTTTTCAAACTGCATTGCTGCATTCTTAGGGTAAATTCCTAGAAGTGGGATTCCTGGGTCAAATGGTATTTCTATTTTGAGTTTTTTGAGGAACCTCCATACTGCTTTCCACAATGGTTGAACTAATTTATATTCCCACCAGCAGTGTAGGAGGGTTCCCCTTTCTCCACATCCTCATTAACATTTGTTGTTGTTTGTCTTTTGGATGTTGGCCATCCTAACTGGTATGAGGTGATATCTCATTGTGGTTTTAATTTGCATTTCTCTGATGACTAGTGATGTGGAGCATCTTTTCATGTGCCTGTTGGCCATCAGAATTTCCTCTTTGGAGAAATGTCTGTTCAGCTCCTCTGCCCATTTTTTAATTGGCTTACTTGCTTTTTATTTGTTTAGGTGAATGAGCTCTTTATATAATTTGTATGCCAATCCCTTATCGGATATGTCATTTATGAATATATTCTCCCATACTGTAGGATGTCTTTTTGTTCTACTGATGGTGTCCTTTGCTGTACAGAAGCTTTTTAGTTTGATCACACTTACTCATTTTTGCTTTTGTTTCCCTTGCCTGGGGAGATATGTTCATGAAGAAGTTGCTCATGTTTATGTCCAAGAGATTTTTGCCTATGTTTTTTTCTAAGAGTTTTATGGTTTCATGACTTACATTCAGGTCTCTGATCCATTTTGAGTTTACTTTGTCTATGGGGTTAGACAATAATGCAGTTCCATTCTCTTACATGTAGCTATCCACTTTTGCCAACACCTGCTGTTGAATAGGCTGTCATTTCCCCATTGTATATTCATGGCTCCTTTTTCATATATTAATTGACCATATATACTTGGGTTTATATCTGGACTCTCTAGTCTGTTCCATTGGTCTATGGGTCTGTTCTTCTGCCAGTACCAAATTGTGTTGATTACCGTGGCTTTGTGGTAGAGCTTGAAGTCAGGTTGCATAATTCCCCCTGCTTTATTCTTCCTTCTCAGGATTGCTTTGGCTATTCGGGGTCTTTTGTGGTTCCATATGAATTTTAAAACTATTTGCTCTAGTTCATTGAAGAATGCTGTTGGTATTTTGATAGGGATTGCATTCAATGTGTAGATTGCTTTAGGCAGGATGGCCATTTTGACTATTAATTCTTCCTATCCATGAGCAGAGGATGTGTTTCCATTTATTGATTTCTTCTTTAATTTCTCTCTTGAGTGTCTTGTAGTTTTCAGAGTATAATTCTTTCACTTCCTTGGTTAGGTTTATTCCTAGGTATTTTATTCTTTAGCAATTGTGAATGGAATTGTTTTCCTGATTTCTCTTTCTGCTAGTTCATCAGTGTATAGGAATGCAACAGATTTCTGTGTATTAATTTTGTATCCCACAACTTTGCTGAATTCAGATATTAAATCTAGTAGTTTTGTAGTGGATTCTCTAGGGTTTTTAATGTGTGATATCTTGTCATCTGCAAACAGGAACTGTTTGACTTCTTCATTGCCAATCTGGATGCCTTTTATTTCCTTGTGTTGTCTGATAGCTGTGGCTAGGACCTCCAGAACTATGTTGAATATAAGTGGGGAGAGTGGGCATCCTTGTCTTGTTCCCAGTCTTAGGTGAAAAGTTTTCAGCTTCTTGCTGTTAAGTATAATGTTGGCTGTGGGTTTTTCATATATATGGCCTTTATTATGTTGAGATTCTTGCTGTCTTTACCCATTTTGTCGAGAGTTTTTATCATGAATGGATGTTGAATTTTGTCAAATACTTTTTCAGCATGTATGGAGATGATCATGTGGTTTTTGTTCTTCTTTTTGTTGATGTGGTGGATGATGATGGATTTTCGAATGTTGTATCATCTTTGCATCCCTGGGATGAATCCCACTTGATCATGATGGATGATCTTTTTGATGTATTTTTGAATTCGGTTTGCTAATATTTTGTTGAGTATTTTTGCATCTGTGTTCATCAGGGATATTGGTATGTAATTTTCTTTTTTTGTGGTGTCTTTGTTTGGTTTTGGTATTAGAGTGATGTTGGTCTCGTAGAATGAGTTTGGGAGTATTCCCTCCTCTTCTATGTTTGGAAAACTTTAAGGAGGATGTGTATTAGGTCTTCACTAAATGTTTGATAAAATTCAGCAGTGAAACTGTCTGGTTCAGGTATTTTGTTCTTAGGTAGTTTTTTGATTACCATTTCAATTTCTTTGCTGGTAATTGGTCTGTTCAGATTTTGTGTTTCTTCCTGGGTCCGCCTTGGAAGGTTGTATTTTTCTAGAAATTTATCCATTTCTTCTAGGTTATCCAGTTTGTTAGCATATAGTATTCTCTCATAATTCTATTTCTTTGTTGTCAGTAGTGATTGTTCCTTACTCGTTTCTGATTCTGTTTATATGTGTAGACCCTCTTTTTTTGCTGATCAGTCTGGCTAGGGGTTTATCTATTTTGTTTATTTTCTTGAAGAACTAGCTCCTGCTTTCATTGATTCTTTCTATTGTTGTATTCTTCTCAATTTTATGTATTTCTGCTCTTGTCTTTATTGTGTCCCTCCTTCTACTGACATTGGGCCTCATTTGTTCTTCCTTTTATAGTTTCATTAATTGTGAGTTTAGATTGTTCATTTGGGATTGTTCTTCTTTCCTGAGGTAGGCCTGTATTGCTATATATTTCCCTCTTAGCATGGCCTTAGCTGCATCCCACAGATTTTGTGGTGTTGAATTATTGTCATTTGTCTCTATATATTGCTTGATCTCTGTTTTTATCTGGTCATTGATTCATTGATTATTTAGGAACATGTTATTATGCCTCCATGTGTTTATGGGCTTTTTCATTTTGTTTGTGTAATTTATTTCTAGTTTCATGCCTTTGTGATCTGAGAAGCTAGTTGGTACAATTTCAGTCTTTTTAACTTACTGAGGTTCTTTTTGTGGCCTAGTATGTGATCTATTCTTGAAAATGTTCCATGTGCACTTGAGAAGAATGTGTATACTGTTTCTTTTGGATGGAGTGTTGTGTAGATGTCTATTAGGTCCATCTGTTCTAATACGTTGTTCAGTGCCTCTGTCTCCTTACTTATTTTCTGTCTGGTTGATCTGTCCTTTGGAGTGAGTGGTGTGTTGAAGTCTCCTAAAATGAATGCATTGCATTCTATATCCCCATTTAATTCTGTTAGTATTTGTTTCACAAATGTAAGTGATCCTGTGTTGGGTGGATAGATATTTTATAATAGTTATATCCTCTTGTTGGACTGACACTTTTATCATTATGTAATGTCCTTCTTTGTCTCTTGTGACTTTCTTTGTTTTGAAGTCTATTTTGTCTGATACAAGGACTGCAACTCCTACTTTTTTCTCCCTATTAGGTGCATGAAATATCTTTTTCCATCCCTTCACTTTCAGCCTGTGTATGTCTTTGGGTTTGAAGTGAGTCTTTTGTAGGCAGCATATAGATGGGTCTTGTTTTTTTATCCATTCAGTGACTCTGCGTCTTTTGATTGGTGCATTCAGACCATTTACATTTAGGGTGATTATCGTTAGGTATGTACTTATAGCCACTGCTGGCTTTAGATTCGTGTTACCAAAGGTTCAAGGGTAATTCCCTTACTATCTAACAGTCTAATTTAACTTAGCTCATATGCTATTACAAATACAACAGAAAGATTCTTTTTTTTTTTTTCCTCCTTTTCCTTTCTCTTCCATTCTTGAATATTAGGTATCATATTCTGTACTCTTTGTCTATCCCTTGAGTGACATCTATTTAGCCTTAGGAATACTTCCATCTATAGGAGTCCCTTCAAAATGCACTGTAGAGGTGGTTTGTGGGAGGTATTCTCTCATCTTTTGTTTATCTGTAAATTTTTTAATCCCCCCTTCAAATTTAAATGATAACTTTGCCAGGTATAGTATTCTTTCTTCGAAGCCCTTCTTTTTAATTGCATTAAATATATCATGGCACTCCCTTCTGGCCTGTAAGGTTTCTTTTGAAAAATCTGATGACATCCTGATGGGTTTTTCTTTGTATGTGATCTTTTTTCTCTCTCTAGCTCCTTTTAAAAGTCTGTCTTTATCCTTGATTTTTGGCATTTTAATTATTATATGTCTTCATGTTGTCTTCCTTGGGTCCCTTTTGTTGGGAAATCTGTGGACCTCCATGGCTTAAAAGACTATGTCCTTCCCCAGATTGGGGAAGTTTTCATCAATTACCTCCTCAATGACAGTTTCTATCCCTTTTTATCTCTTCTTCTTCTGGTACCCCTATTATGCGAATATTGTTCTGTTTGGATTGGTCACACAGTTCTCTCAATATTTTTTCATTCTTAGAGTTTCTTTTTTCTCTCTGTACCTCAGCTTCTTTGTATTCCTCTTCTCTAATTTCTATTCCATTTACCATGTCTTCTACTACATCTTATCTGCTTTGAAATCCTTGCATTGTATGTTGGAATTTCTTAATGATTGAATCTCCGTCTTAAATTCATTCCTGAGTTCTTGAATGTTTTTCTGTACCTCCATAAGCATATTTATGATTTTTATTTTGAACTCTCTTTCAGGAAGATTGATGAGTTCAGTTTCATTTGGCCCTTTTTCTGGGGTTTGTGAGATTTTGGTCTGAACCATTTTCTTTTGACGTTTCATATTTCTGTGTGGTGCCTTCTAGACCCCAGAAGCTGCAGTCTCTGAAGCTGCTCAGCCCCTAGAGTGAGGTTGGGGGTCGTAGGAGAGCGGAAGTGGTGCCTGGGAAGAGGAAAGAAATGTTTTCTGATTCCTGTCTGCTGTGCCTTTCTCCCATATCAGAGCCAGTGGGCCAAGCACACGTGTAAGCCTCTTTGCTTTACTTCTCCAGCTTTTGTAGGTAGGGCCTACCTCTTACTGGCCTGATACCAGCACAGTGACTGCCGGTTTACGAACCTGTGCTGTCAGGCCAGGAGGAAGGTGCAAGAGGCTGCGTGTCACAGTGGGGGGCCTCGGAGTTGTGTAGGCAGCCAGGGGGATGGAGCTCCTGAAGCTCCTCATAGTTCCCAATCTGCTGGGCAGAGCGTGTCCAGACAACCTTGTTCCCCTATCCCTTCTCCCATGCAGCAAGCTCCATGCAGAGCCCCTCCCTTCAGCAGCCCTCTCGCTGCTAGAAAGCCTCTCAGACCGCCTACCTTTCCCTTGTCCTAGAGCGGCCAGGTGTGAATTCCATCCTCCACAAACGGCCAGAATCTGTCTCTCAAGCATTCCACCTGTCCCAGCTCCCTATCCTTCAGAGCAGCACACAATGTAGGTTTTTGCTGACAAAGCAGATCTCCAGGGCTAGGTGTTTGGCAGTCCCAGGCTTCCACCTCCTTCCCGCTCCTGTTTCTCTTTCTCCTGCCAGTGAGCTGGGGTGGGGGAAGGGCCTGGGTCCCGCTGGATCAAGGCTTTTATACATTACCCTCTTTGGTGAGGTCTGCTCTCTTCGTGAGGTCTGTATGCAGTCTGGTGCAGCCTTCTTTCCCGTTGCTGTTTTAGGGTTAGTTGTATTAACTATATTTTTGCACTATCTGTGGTTTTGGGAGGAGTTCTCTGTCTCACCTCTCACGCCACCATCTTGAATCCTCCTGGTTTCATTTTCTTGAACAAGGTCCATCCTGGAGTCTCTGACCTGCTCTGGTTTAGGTGGGTTGATGTCTGGAGTGTGACGCAACAGGAGAATGGATTGTCCTTTCCTACCTTTCTAAGGCTTTCCTTTGCTTCATTTGTTGCCTCCTCTGTTTTCCGGGTCCTCTGTTCTCACCTTTTTGGGTTTACTCCCTTACTTTGGCTGAGTATGTCTCTGAAAGACTTCTCTACATGTCTCTTATTTAATTAGCATGGGGTCCTTGCTCTCAACGGTGCCTGGTGTCCACCATTAAAAAGATCTTCTGTTTTGCTCTTCTAGAAAATAATATTCTGGTAGGGTGAGGAAAGGGCATTCTCTTGGCTGCAAGGAGGAGGGAGAGGATCTGGGTGCCTAACTTTTCTTAAACTTTCAGTGAATGGGGTAACCTACTTTTACCCCATTTCCACAGAGAATTGGTCCAGCCCCGTCGTGAGCCTTTTGGATTTTCTTAGTGTAAGTCGCCTTGCTCCCCCATTGCCACTTAGGCTTCAGCTTTCCTGGATCTCCTAAGTGAGTTATCAGTCATCTACATGCTTTCCAAATTTCAGAATTTTGTTGCTGCTGTCTCTTCAGTTCTTTTGTCCTTGTGGGTTAATGTTTAATTTTTTTCCTTCACTGTTACTTAATGTAGTATGAGAAAGAACAGGCTCTGCACACATTCTGCCATCTTAAGACTGGAAGCTCTCCGAATGGTCCTTTATCTGTACTTTTCCTCTTGTGCTGGTCTTCTAGTCACCTTTTATCAATTGCCTCTCATTTCTGACTTTTACCCTCTTTTTGTTCCAGCCCCAGTCATCTTTAATGCTTATTTTTCCCTTTAACCTCGTTTCCCTCCACTTCCTCTTTGGTGCCTCTTGTCTTCTTTATTTCTGTGTGCCTCCACTAAGCAAAGTAAGCCTTCTGTCCCTTTGCTTCTTGTCTGTTTCCCTCCTCGCCAGTACACATACACACTGATGAAGGGATAGGGTCTAGCTGTGTTTTACTAGCTGCTCAAGAAACTATTCTGAACAACAGCAAAAACCACACACAAATCTTAAAATTTTAAATCTTTGTTGATTTGCACATGTCCTGGCTTTGCTGCTCTCTCATTCTTGCTACCCTTTATCCAGTGTCATGTCTCTTTCACTTCTCATTTTTATACTAACTACTAATGTCTTCTTCCCTGCTACCAGGGTTTTGCCACCAGGAAGACAGAATAAACATTATGAGTAGTAGACAGACACTATATTAAGAGGATTGAATTTATTGTCTTAAATGATATTATGTATCGTGAGAATTTCTGAATTGCTAAGTCTTGATCCTTTACCTATAAAATGGGGATAATAATCTTTTCCTACCCTATGGGACTTTGAGAAGGAAATGAGATAGATTGGGCAGGAAATGGGAAACCCTGAAATGATGTGTAGGCTGTGTGCCCCACGTGTCTTGCCTTCTGCAGATTGTCTGGCTGAGGTTGGTAGCTGTATTCTCACAGGTGGTGTATGGGCACCAGGGGACCAAGTAGATCCCTGGAGCTTAGTGATCTCTCCACTTCTGGATGGAAGGCATTCCTTGTGTGTCTTCTTAGCTTGGTAGATTTGAAATATCAGCTATCCCATTTTTAGTAGACACTGGTGTTTTCACAACAGTGGCAGGGCCTTCCTAGGTAGAGGGCATCTCCAGGAAGTACATGATAGTGGCTGCCACCTGCTAAACTGTAGCTAATGGGCTGCTCTGGGGAGGTGTTCCCTGAGGGATCTACTGGAGCCAATGGTGGGCCAAAGCTACCAATATTTCATTTCCATTATTGTGACCACATCTGTATGGATGGCCTGCTTTGCCCTAGAAAAATTTAGATTATATAAGCTTTGCAATTCTTGGCAAATGGATTCTAGCATTCTTGTTTCTTTCTTCTGAGGTTGAGCTTGCCTCTCTGCCATGGAATTGGCACTACTGATTGGTTTTGTTAACCATTTATTCAAGAACAAGGAAACCTATGTACATATATGGTGGTGTTATAGGTAGTAAAAAGTTAACTTCAACACAGTCCAATATAAATTGTCACAAGTTTCAAGGCTTAAGGAGTTTTATTACATTAATTAACTCAGTCTAGTTAAAAAACTTTTTAGATAATACACTGTTTTGACCAATCTTTTTATCCTTAGAGAGTAACACAAATAATAGGAAAAAATGAAATGGTTCTAGTGGTGTTAGCTGAAGACATCAAGGTGATTTAAAAGTTTCTATGCTCCCATCAAGGGTAGTAATTGAGAATCATGCACTCCTAGAATTGAAAGGAACCTTAGCAGTTCTCTGTTCTAACATTTTTTTAGATGTGGAAACTGAGGTCTTGAGAGGCGAGGTCATTTTGCTTGAGGTCACATAGTTGGGAGCGCTGTGCTTCTGAACTTGATTTCCACCAAGGAGCATCTCGAGAACAGTTCATGGAGCTTCCAGTCTGAGATGGCAGGACGAATAAGCCTAACAGCCCCTTTTTTGCCTTATCTCTCACTAAATGACAGTAAAGAAAAACAATATTTAAACATTAACTCGCAAGGACAAAACAGAACCCCGAAAAAACAGTGAAAATTTGGAAACTGGAAGGCAAATGGGTGGATGACTGTAACTGACAGAAAAGCTAAAGCCTAGATGGCAATGGGGTAGCAAGGTTACTCGCACTCCGGTAATCCAAAAAGCTCAGCAATGGGCTGGACCAGTTCCCTTTGGCGATAGGAGTAAAAGTAGGCTACAAATGGGAAGATTCACTGAAAGATTGCTTAAGAAAGTGAGGCGCCCAGATCCTTTCCCTTCCTCCATGTAACCAAGAGAAATAGCTTCTGTGGAACTCTTCAGAATAGATTAAGTTAAATTAACGTACCCATAAATATCTAAGATGAGGGAATATCTTGATTTATAGAAATGCATTCCTGAGAGGTTGTCTATAAACTAATTTTTGTGTGTATAAATTTGTCTTATATAATTGGGGAAATTAATTGATTCTAACATATTACTGTTCAGTCTTCTTTGTAATTATTGGTCTGCTTCCCTTTAAAAGGTTCTGAATCCAGTAGTAAGGGATCATGTTTTTTATCTCTGTATTGCTCAGGCCATTAAGTACTTTTTGATTGAATTAAAAAGAACAAATACTATAGTATCATAATTCAAATATTTGGAATTACTTTCCAAAGTGACATGTGAATTTATTTATCTCACTGACCTTGACTGCCAGGAACAAGCTTTTGAATAAAATAAAAAGAAGTGCCGGAGAAGGGACAAGTGTCATAATATGTTCTTACAGACTTTGGAACAAGTCTTAAATAGTGGTTATACTGGATTATAGAATACAAAAGACTATGGGGCATAGTGAGGGAGCATATATGGTAATAAGGATAGGAAGGAAGTTATCCTTTAGATGTCTTCTGTACCTATGGTTGGAGAAGTTTATTTGTAAGTTTTGGAGTTAATTTTCTTTTAAAATGTCCTCAGATTTTTTTATGGTCAGATTAACTTGTCACCTAAATACAATTCATTAATACGATTTTATGGCCATTAAGGGTGAGGGGGATTAACCAACTTATTGTAATACAGCTGAAATCTAAGCCAAATAAATACTTAGTCATGTTGGTGTCAAGGGAATAAATTTAACTCTTGTGGACCACTAAACCCATTTTAACTACCTTGTAAAATTAGTATCTCAGGTGACTTAGCTGCCACAAAGAAATTTATAATACTTAAGTAAAATTAGCTATCGAATGATTGTTAAAAATTTTAAGGTTGTAAACCACAGCTTGATTTACTAAGGAATCCATAGAGGACCACTGCATCAATTTCCATTCTCTCCATTTGTTTGGGAGCTACTGGTTCTTTGTGTAGCTCCAGGGAACGCATGTTTCCCGCCTTGGGCGAATTAACTGGTGTAACGGAAATCAGTCAAGGGAAAAGCTAGATTGGGAGAAACCCTTTTAGTGCTCATAAGAGGCCTAGTTCCGTTCATCCCCTCTAGCTGCTGCTCTTGGCCCCCCCGCCCCCCCGAGTGTGCGTTTGCCTCTCCACCTGCCCTTTATGGGAGAAACTCCACCGGTGGATGATGCCCAGCAACTGACAGACTGACAGGCGGCATACCAATTAAGCAACAGAGGGGAGGAGAGAACAGCGTCTGTTTCCAGAGGCTTCTGAAAGAAACACCTATTGATTTGGAAATGGACTAAGGCCAGGCGAGAGATTCTGGAAATTGCAATTTTACCTAACAACCGACCCCTCCAGAATTCACCTTAGAATCCACACGTTTTCATCTTATTCAGTGGCCCTTGGGTGAGAAAGCTGGAGCACCGTAACCACACTAAAAACATACAGTAACAACAGAAACAGTGCGATCTCAGTTCTCAGTAGTTGTCTTTCCTTCATAAGGGCATCCCATAACTCATTGCCCAGCTCATCCAAGGGACGCTGAAGTGCGTCTCTCACCTTGGTAATTCTTTCCAATACCTGGAGAAACAACCACCCCACAATTCCTGCTACAAGTGGCTGCTCATTCCCACTAAGCAGCCCCCTGTCCCACGGCAGGCCAGTTCCATGGCTTCTGGTGTCTCCACCGTCCCCCAATTCTGGGGCGGGGCCCACTGGTCTAGGAGGTGCTTTATCTTAGACCAAGTCCCCACTGGGGACTCCCTACGTGGAAGCCCCAGGGATTGGGGGTCCCCAGGTGAAGCTGCACCATCCATGGGGGTCCCCACCATCCACGGGGTGTGTGTGGGTTCTGGTTATCTCCCCACCATCTCTAGGGGCAGCCTGCCCAGACATTGCACCATGAAGACAGATTTTGGGTTCACTGATCTGCCTACTATGCAAGATGTAGCTCAAGGGGAAGCGTGTTTGCAGCCTCGGGTGAATAAACCTGTGCCACCAAAATCCACCAAGGGAAAAACTAGATTGGGAGAAACCCTTTGATTGCTCACAAGAGGCCTGGCTCCAGTCATCTCCTCTAGCCACTGCTCTTGCCTCCACGTCTTTCCATCTGTGCGTGCTCTCTTGCTCTCTTCTCTGCGCCAGCCCCCTTTGGGAGAAACTCTGTGGATGGATCTGTGGCAGCTGATAGGTGCCAGACCAATTATGCAACAGAGTGGAGGAGAGAACAGCTTCTCTCCCCAGAGGCTGCGGGAAGAAATGGACTAAGGCCAGGTGAGAGATTATGGAAATTGCAATTTTACCTCACAGTTTGGTTTCAACATATGCTTATATTTTGTTGAGATGTAATTTCTTCCACTTTGTTTCCTTTCATTGTTTAAGCTGTTGTTCCATGTACCTTCTTTGATCCTTAAATCTTGAAACCCTGAAATACTGAATTTATCATATAACTCAGTTCATGGCATACCATCAGCATTGATCTGTGCAAGTCTCTTGGCTTTTAAAACTAGTTAAAATTAATTCATTTCCCTTTTCCACCTCCTCCTTCTGCTCCCGTCCCCCACAGTTAATTGTTCTAATGTATTCGATATATATCCTTGATTTTATATGTAATTTTGTAAATATGTAGTGATTTTTTGGGGTGTTTCCCTAAGTGGTACTGTGCTGTAGCCTTTGTTCTGCTTCTCTCTCCTTCTCATCCCTCTCCTGCCCCCACTGTTTAAGGACTCTTTAGAACTATCTTTGTTGTAGTGTATGTATCTAATTCTTTGTTTCTAAACATCTACTCTTCTGTAAATGATTGGTTCTCTCATTGATGGACACCCAGATTACCTTCAGCTCCTCACTAGCACAGATAGTGGGATGAACAACCTGTATGTGTTCTTTTATAGTCCTGTGGGAGAATGTCTCTGAACATATACACAAGAGTGTAATGCTGTACTTTGATTAAAGCACTACCAGATTTGGGTTCTTTGCCAGTGTGTCCAGAAGATCCTGTTTCTCCATTTTCCTCCCAGCACTTGGCTTTATCCATCTTTCTAATTTTTGCCTGCTCTGATAGGGGTAAAGTGGTATCTTAATGTTTTAGTTTTGCTTTCTCCATTTACTAATGAGTTGCAGCATCTCTCTTTATACCTTTAGGGCTATTTAGAATACTCCTTCAGTGAACTTCTTGTTCATATCCTTTGCCCATTTCTTTGATTAGGGTTCTTGTTGTTTCCTGGTTGACTCACAGAAATCTCTTGTCTAGTTTAGAGTAGCCTGATATTTGCCTTTTCCCAGGTAGTCCTAGTATGTTAATTTTGTCGTTGGTGCTTTTTGTTGAATAGAAGGCAACTTTGATGTAATAAGTTTATAATTTTTACCTGATCCTTTCTGGATCTTGTTAAATATAATCATTTCACGTTTTTAATTATATATTTTATAATTCAGCCTTTCACATTAATTCTTTAATCTATTTGAGTCCATCATTGTATGGCTTAGAAAAGTAATCTAACTTTATTTTTCTCCATGTACACCCTTGCTTGCTTTGACTCTTTTTCTCCAGTCTTCTGACTAGAATGAAGTTTCTGTCAGCATTTTTAATGTGTGTGTCTGCTGTGCCATATTGTAAATTGGGCCACCTGGACCAAGTCATTCTTGGGAAGTGAAGAAGTTAAAAAAAAAAATAGCAGGAAACTCACTGGTATTTTAATTCTTCAGACTTCCCTTGCCTATTTGCCTATTTGTCTGCTATTTCTTTACTTTTCTCAGTCCTCGGGTAGTTTCTTGTATTCAGTTCAGAGTTTTTAGTTGTAATCAGTGGGAGAGAGATTGGTTGTAATGGGTTTACTCCATTTTTGGTAGAGCATAATCTGTTAATTTCAGGATAGAAAAATATCAAAAAACAGAGAACTAATTAATGGCATGGATTTGTGGAAGAGAGAACTAGCTGGTACTCAGTATAAGTTTTCTGTTGACCTGCCTCTTAGTCCCAGGAGAGTGTTAAGCTGTTAGCATCCATTTATGTGTTAAACCTTGTGGGAGGATTTAGGTAGTGAGTGGGGATGCAGTATTGCCTGGTCCACCTTTGTGTAGACCAAATAGATTAGGTTGAATTATATGAAATTGACAGTTTTGACTGTCTTTGACTTGCAAAAATGACAATGTCTCATCATTCAACCTATATTTAACTCTCAGTTCTGAAATTTGAAGAAAGAAAATGAAATCTCAGGTTTAAATATCATCTGTATTAAGGTAATGCTTGCTGCTTTAACAGACAAATCCAAAATCTCAGATGTATAAACAGAGTCCAAAATGAACATTCCTGTTGTTGGACAGGGAATGTGGGAAGTCATTTAGAGACCCAGGGTGGGTTGATGCCAGTTAGACTGGGAAAGGGAGAGGGTGACAAGGCATACCCACTTCTTAATCTCAGCCCAAAGTGGACATATTGGACTGGTGAGAACCAGCCTATATGCATGGGGCGACTGGAAATACAGTCTCTATTTGTCATCTGCTTCTAGCACCAGTTGTAAAAGGAAACAGATCTCTGGTGGGCATCTAGAAATTTCTGCCACACCATGTCTTGATCACTTGGAAAATATCTTTTTACTGTGTGTATTAGTTTGCTAAGGCTGTCATAGCAAACACCACAGACTGAATGGCTTAAACAACAGAAATCTATTTTCTCACAGTTCTGAAGTCTGAAAGACCAAGGTCAAAGTGTCAGCAGGTTTGGTTTCTTCTCAGGTCTCTTTCCTTGGCTTACAGATGGCTGCCTTCCCTCTGTGTCCTTGAATGGTCTTTTCTCTGTATGTGCACCCCTTGTGTCTCTGGGTGTCCAAAATTCCTCTGCTAATAAGAAAACCAGTCCAATTGGGTTAGGGCTAACCCTAGGGACCTCATTTTAACTTAACTTTTTAAGGCCCTATAGCTTCAAATACAGTCACATTCTGAGATGCTGGGGTTTAGGACTTTAGCATGTGAATTTTGTATGTTTACAAATGAATATATATTCACTAAAGTAGTCATACTTCATTAATGAAAGGAAGAAAGGAATGATAGATCTGTGTTATAATTATACTTTCAATGGACCTGTAATAAATGTTGAATTAATGAAGATTGCCAGTATTTCGAAGGCATTTTTCCTTATTAGTCAAGGAAAAACTTGTGATGAAAGTCGTTTAGTTTTAGTGGACCTCCTCATTGTTTTCTCTCTTCCAGAGTCTGCAACATATCTCTCTAGTGTATATGGCTTTTTGGGAGAATTTTGTTTCATTGTGACTTGTGAAATGACATTTTTTTTTTTTACTGAAAACCAAGACCGTGTTACATGGTTGATAAGATCCTTTTTTAGCCTACATTTTGAAGGTGGAAGAGAAGGTGCCTGTGAATTCTACCATCTGAACCATTACACCCCTTTCTTGGCCTACTGTTTTGTCACCGCTGTTTCCAGTGGGTTGGGGTGAAGCTTTAAGGGAAAGATGAGCTAGCTCCTTTAAGCCCTTTATCAGTGGTGATTAAAGTTGCTTAGCCTCACTGTTGATTATCAGACTCTTTTTTGACTTCTCAGAATTGCCTTTTATCAAATAGTGGCTTGATATTCAGCTCTCTTTTATAAAACTATATCTCACATTTAAATGAACTATAATTATTATCTTAAAAATTATTATATAAATGTCAGATAAATATTGGTCTCTTTAAAGATTTTGCTTTTATGCTTGTTTTCATAATTTCTATTTTAATAGTTAAATAAATGTCAGATAAATATTGGTCTTCTGAAAGATTTTGTTTTTGTATATTTTTATATTTATTATGAAACTAATGAGTTTAAAAGTCATCTAACTTCAAGAAGTATTAACAACTGAGCTTCTGTGTTGATTCCTGCTGTTAGTTGTTAAAGTCAGAAGTATTTTGTAGTTTGGTTGTAGAAATTTGTCATCTATATGAATGAGATTACCTCATTCCTTTATGAGAGATTCAGTAGTTTGACTGGTTTTTGTTGTGTCATGATTCCTTTATGACTTCTGAAAATCAGCTCTAGAAGACTTTCCAAGTCCTGACTAAAAATGAGAAAGTTCTCTAATACTCCTTTATCAGTTATTTAACATCTTCTTATCTTGAAGACAGATCTAGGGAGTTTGTCTTTTATATTCTGCAGTATGTGTATATATTCTCTCTCCCTCCCCCTCCATCTCTCTCTCTCTCTCTCTCTTTCTCTGTTTATGTGTATGTATATTTTAATGCCCAGAAAGGTCTAGATGTATTAATTAGATCAATAAATATTTGAGCACCTTCTAAGTGCAAACATTGTTCTGTGTAAGACAGTTGCTGACATTCTGAATTATAAAGATGAAGGCAGACAATATGTGGATAAGTGGTGCATAAACTTTTTTTTTTTAGTATCTCAGGTTACTTAAAGCCTTCCTTTAAGCAAACAGCTTTAAATTTGTGAAACAGTATTATTAGAAGTTTTGACTTCATTCTCTCAACAAACTTTTATTGATTGTTTACTATTTCGTAGATACCAGGGATAGCAAACTGACTGTGACCCAATTCGTGTCCACAAAGAGCTCACAGTCTAGGCAGGAACTGATTTGTAAGAAAAAAGGAAATTAAAATTGTGTTATATGCTAGGGCAAGTGATAATAGAGGTATGAAAAGAAAATGCCATAGCAGCATAGGGGAGGGGTTGGGGAAGGTTGGAGTTGCCAGGAAAAGCCTCAGAGAATGTATTATTGTTGGAAGCCTCTTGAAGGACCTTGCCTGTAGGTAAATGGAAGTCAGATTCTCTGTGACCTTTGGGACTTATGCCTTTCAATTGTTCATATAAGTTTAACATATATCTAGAACTGGGAGCGTATTTAAAAGTGCATTTGTCTTTCCAGTTTAACCTTTAGTTTAACTAGTCTTTTAGGAAAAGACATTCATGGATGTGGCTATATGGTAGCAGTACAGATGTTTGCTCTTTAGAGCTCCTTACAACACAGCTCCAGTTATACTGCTTTACTTCATTCGGTTGCCCTTTCTTTTTTAACACAAAATATTTCTCATTTCTAAAAAATCACAAACTTGGATCTGCTGTTTTACTTTGTCATCTTCTTGTGCCTTCCTTTTTGCTTCAAAGCTAGAATGTCCATCACATGCTGGGCTGATATACAAATATTACCCCCAGACTAAGACTATAGTTACCTCAAATGTTGCTGCATAATATATGGCTCCTTTTTTTAAAAAAAGCACACCTTTACAAAGGAGTTGTTTTTTTTTTATATGTATATTATCAAGCTAAGATATATTTCCTAGCAAAATATTTTGCTGTAAGTGGAACTGAAAGTATTTGCTAAGAAAATAGTTGAGGGTTGCTAAACTTTTAGCATGCTGGATTGGCAATGTACTGAGAATTCTTTTGAAACAATGCAATTCAGCAAACATTTACTGAATGCTGTGGTCAAAGCAGTTCGGCTAGAACCTCTGACAGATGAGAAAATGAACAAAATACAGACTGTGTTTTAAAGGACCTTCCTATTTACTGCACTGTCTGAATTTCCTCTCTTCCATTCTTCATCTTTGCCATTTTCCAGATCATGAAAATTAGAGCTCTAATTTATAAATTCTTTAAGCTCAAAAGTCTGTAACATTAGTTTGCTTAAAATACTGGTTACTGGTTCTCCTCTTTGCTGCCAGAATTTAAAATAACAGAAAACATTTTGGTGTCCCAGTGCCACCTTCTGTAAATTGCCATTTACATAACTGGCTTTTCATAGAGCATCTTGATCCAGCTCCTCTCATGCTTTCTGGACAGTTTTAAATCAGATCTGAGCAGCTCTAGGAGACAGTTGAGAGTTTGCGAGTATGTCCAGTGTCAGCATCTTGGCTAGGGTGTGCTGTTGAAGCAAAGGACACTCTTGGCACCCAGACACTGATCAGACATGTACCATTCTACATGTTAGCTCTAATAAATAAGGCCATGTAGGGTGTTATGTACATTCTTTTGGGCAGAACTAAATTGTTAAATATCCATTTAGGCTTCCCCTTAGGTCTGTCCCATACCATTAGCACATAATCCAGAAGAAGTAAATTCTTCAGAATCTCTCAATATAGCCACTTATCCAGGAGCCAAAGTTCTGGCTTCATCAGCCACAACACTTACTTCCATTAAACAGATAACTCCTTGAACATTTACTATGTTAAGCTCTGTGCTGGGTGCTTCAGGGTGTAAAGAGACAAGTAAGATTGAGTACCTCTCAAGTAGCCTACAGATTTAGTTTGAGCACCCTGCTAGACAGTCACCTGCCATCCCATTGTAAGTCTTTTTCTTCCTGGCCTACCCTAGTCTATAGCCACCTACAACTTGGTGTTCTCCCAAACTCATTCAGTATGGTTATTACAACCCAGTGTGTAGGCCCTTATCCTTAATGTATGGTAGGTGTTGGAAATAGTAGAGGTATGCCTTGAGCTCTGGACAGTGTCTGCAGTGATTGGCAGAAAACCCACTGTGGTGCTAATCACTCAAGGTACTATTTCAGGGCAACTTTCTTTTTCTAATGGAGTCCCATGGTTGTCATAGTTCAAACAGGCAGAACCCAGCTGGGAGGCACTCTTTAAAATTGGTTAGTCCAGTTTTATTATATTTCCTTTTTCTAGAAGGTGCATTTTCCCTTTCTCAGACTAAAAATGGCATGGTGTAATAATGTATATAGCATGAAGGGTATTTTGCATTAAATCCCTAAATTCACTTATTCAAATAATTTGTCTTATGTATTTTTTTTTTTAGTTGAGGAATTAAAAATTTTTTTATTGAAGTACGTACAGTAAAATGCACAAATCCTAGTATATGGTTTGATGAGTTTGGCATGTGTATATACTCATGTAACCATCACCAGATCAAGATATTCTATTTTTTTTTCCTCTTCACTCATTTCACCCATCCTCCCACTCCCCTCCCCTATGGTAGCCACCAGTCTGTTCTCTGTATATTTTTTTCTGCTCTGTTAATTTGTTTTTTAGATTCCACCTATAAATGAAATAATATTTGTCTTTCTCTGAATTATTTCATTACATTATACCATCAGTGTCCACCCATTTGCAAATGGCAAGATTTCACTCTTGTTTATGGCTGTGTAATATTCCATATCTATATGTACTACATCTTTATCCTTTCATCTATTGAT